>JAGDYQ010000015.1:2968266-3188510 GCA_021962125.1 Bulinus truncatus | reverse complement strand
GAGCGGATGTTATAGAATCAGATAATTTTACCATCACGATATTATTGTACAATCACTTTATTTATCAACTTGTTGTATCTTTAATTCACAAAAAGCATCTTTACTTTACCAGTTAAATCAATGATACCAAATGTCTTTATTTGAAATTTATTTATGTATTCTCTTTTGGGTTTTAATTATAAAGTTTTCTTTCATTGGTTTTAAAAATCTAAATACATCTTAACTTTTTCTTATTGTCTTCTCTGCTTTTTCTTGATCTAATATTTTCCCTTGTTTTTCTTTTTATCACTGAAAAAATATTTTATGAACTGGTGTCTTATGTGGTGTAGTTATTACATCATTCTAAGATTAAAGTTTTTTTTTAGTCTTTTTCTTGTGTTTATATTGTTTAACATGAAAATATATTCACAATAAAAATGTATTGATTTGAAAAACAGTTTTGTAGGGCCTTCATTATTCGATATTTTATTAACAAAATCATTTTTCTGGCTCTTGCTGTTTTACAAATTATTTGATTAAATTCTGGCGAAAGTAATTTTTAAAACTCAAAAATATTGAAGAAAGCATTTATTGGCGACTGTGATTTGAAAAAGTCAGTTAAGTTTTCCAGGCTTTCAAGTTTGCTGCTTGTTATTATGACAGTTGGCGAAGAATGACATTGTGGCATCAGTGTAATGGTATATCTTTGCTTATACTCAAATGATTTTGAAAAAGATTGGTTTAGCCTGAATAGTTTAACTTTGTTGTCTCAAATAGGAACGATGCATTTGAGCGCCAGTGTGGCGAGGTCAGCGTCTGTTTCGAACATATTGCAATATCAAAAATGATTTTCTTATTTTCAAACTGATTAAGATTTCTCCATGATATCGATGGCGTCGGACGTTAATCGACGTTACGATATTCATTTTCTTCATCTTGCGATGTTCGTGAAATCATTTTATGCCTGACGAGTAATAATCTTTGACATTTAATGATAACATCATCTTTTATTTATCGTCTAAGCCATCGATTTTTTTTTGTGTACGATGACTGACTACTATCATCATTCCCTTTAGCAATGGACTCATATGAACTGTGTAAAGTTTTTTGAAAGATTAGTTTTTTTTGTTTTGCTGATGTTTAATTATGGTTTTAGAGCATCACATTTGTCAATACAAAATATTTGAAAATTCAAAAGTGCATTAATGAAAATTCTTCTTGGTATCGCAAATATTTGCTTTGTTTCTGCATACTTTCATCAAATCTGTGGTTTGTTTTCTTTTCATCATTCTGTATCATTTCTTTTTTCAGCGACTTATTACTTAATTTCGTGTTTACTTGCAATTATTGAAAGTGTTTTAAATATAAATTCTTCGCTGGAGTCAGATGGAAAGAGTTTATTGAAATCGGTAATCCACAATATTATACTTGATTAATACAGGCAGAAAATACTAATTTTTTTTGTGATAATATGAGATATCAATTCACTTCAAAAAATATTTACTTTTTAAAAAAGTTTTTTTCGGTCTTAAAAAAAAAAATTTTTGAAAAAGAGCCAACAGCCAGAAATATGGGATGAAATATCTGATTGATTGTTCACATTAAATTTAAGTGAAAGTTATAATTTTTTATACAATATTTATTTATTTATTTTGAATTATTTGTTTGTTTTAGTTATGCAGTTATATTGATTGGTTTATTTCATTATTTATCAAGACAAAGTTATCTGATTTAATTGTTTTAGTCTTGCATTGTTTTAATTATCTTGAATCTGGCATATGGTAAAATGTATTTAGCAACTTACAACGATGATTACATATATCGACTTTTTATATGTCATTATAAGATGAACCTCCATATTGATCTAATCATCACAGACTCTTTATTCTATACGTTTTTTTGTGATTATATATTAAATTGATTCAGGCAAAAAGTGATTTACATATTTTATTTTTTAAACAATTGAAACTTTATTATAAAACTATAACATAGCAAATTACGCATCGTTTCATCATATTACTATATTTTTCACTATTAACTCTTTATCTTTAAAAATGGTTTATCAGTGACCGATTCAGAAATATGATCATTAATTTTTTTAATGTTTAAAAAAAAATATTGGTTTCAACTAACATGACATATATAATGCAGGTGTCTTACCACGCATGACAATCTTATTTACTATAAACAATTACCAAGATATATCACGTATAAAATTGCTGAATACGTCTATACTTTTTAATCTTGCGAAGTGTATTTTTGTGATAACAGTTTCTTCTTACCGTCAAAGCTGCTATGAAATATAAATTGATATAAAATGGAGTAACATTTATTTGACTCAAAATAACTTTTACCAATGTAACAGATAAGAAAATATTCTACATACATAATACTAAATATTTGAAAAAAATGGAAAATTTACTTACGGTTCATTTAATATGAATTATATAAACTGTAAGATAAGGTAAAAAATATATTTAAAATTAAGGTGCTGATACTAAAAAAAAACATGTTATGTAATTTTGCCAACAATCACTTTAACTATACATCTGATAAAACCAAAATTACTGTGATTAGAAGCAGTAAAGTAATGAGAAAGACTACTACTCACAAAGGCTTTTGTGATAAAACTAACCAACAACTGCTCTTCCCACCTACTGTATTAATGGCTGTCATTGCATCACATAAATAAGAATAATGGACCTTTCTTTTTCAGTGAATATTTCATTGACTGAATATAAAAACAAAACAAAAAACACACTACTATCGACTGCCAACGGTAAATGTTTTTATTATGCATCTCATGTTTCCATAAGGCAAGAATAAAAACTTACTTTTAATAGTTCCCTCAGCTCAAAGGCCTGGGACAGATATTTCTTTTCTCTAGCGATTGATCTTTACTTTCCCTAGCCCCTAAGTCAATTTTCCATTATACATTCAGACAACTTGAGGGACTTTCAACCAACATTTGAAGAAATTCATGAGTTCTCTATAAAAACCATTGACATTCACTCTCAAGTTGACAGTCCAGCACTCTACACCACTCCCAACCACCCAACTATATATCGCCTACTTATTAACCCCAGCCATTTTTTGTGTAGCTTTGAAAAAATATTAAAACAGTTACAGTTCTTTAAAATTGTACCGATCCTTAATGATTCAACGAAAATGTAGCTCTCAATAAAGTTGACAGTCATCAACTTTGAATTCTATGCAAATAACACTTTCTGATAGAAAAACAATTATGTCTTGAATGCGACTAAACATGGGCAGAACAACCAGCAAATACACATGTAGGTAATATTATAAATGTTTTTAATTAAAGCATTGTATTTCAATTGTGGGTAAATCATCAGTTTATTAGGAGGTAGAATATCAAAATAAGCCTTTTAGATGTCTATAGTTTGTATAAAAGTAATTAATACAATCATTATTTTAAATAATTCTTAATCAAAAAACCTCTCCCCCCTCGTACCCCAAGATTAATGGATCAACGCATGCTGGACAAGCAACTTACAGTAGACAATGCCTACAATCCACCAACACATATATTTGGTTCTGGTCATTTTCTCTCCCTACTCATGCATACAAGTAGTGAAATAGTGACAATCATCACTTACACACACTACAATGACCAACATCGGTGCAGGAAAAACCACTGGCATAACCTATAAGGACAATGCTTTGATTCAAGAGACACACAACAAGAGCGAAAGAACAAACATACAGGACAGACACAAGGGTAATGCTGACTAGAAGACTACACTAGTCCGTGGCAGAGACTAGGGGAAGAGAAGATACACACAGATAGCATATGAATGCTAACAGCTTGGTTTAGTTTGCAGAACACAAGGTCTGCAGTAGCAGCAAACTCGTATGACACATCGCCTTATGCCATTACTCATTTGACTTGATCGTCTTGATCGCACATGTTTGCACAACTATTATTACCTGTATCCTTGAGTGCTAACCTTAAGAAACAGTATACCACTATCGACATTTTTATAGTGCAGGCTAACTATGTATGGCTTGAAATATAACATAATGCAAAACATGTTCCAAGTGTTTTGCTAGCCACACAGCACCCTATAATGTCATGGCAACAGAAACATTTAATCTTCTCAACATCCCAAGGATTAAAAGAACATCCTTATTTTGTGAAAAAGCATTTTGACCAGGTATCTTCGTCATGATATTGATTAATAATCAGGATATAAACACAACATATCAATGCTATACACTATAGAATTCATATACAGAATCAGTATTTAACATTTTCTTCTAATTTTTCTCTGTTGCAAAACTAAAGTCTTCTCATTTAATTCTTCAAGATTTTCAATCTTTTTAACATCATTCAATGCTAGATTTATTATCAGTTTTTCAGACGTTAACATTTTTCCATCAATGTGAAAATAGTTTTAGAAATCATTTACTATAAAGAACTTTTGTTCGTAGTATCTTAATTTTCATTTCTTCATTAGTTCTGTTGTTTATTGAAAATATATTCCTATCTTTGGAGTATCAATTTCACTTTTGCAATAAATTTTAAATCTCACCATTTATCCTAGATCGTAAGTCTGTAAAAGCACAAATAATTCTTATTACCTACACATTACAATTATAACTATTATAATTGAGACAGATCTAACATAAACATTAGAAACAATTTTAATTTTTTTAATTATAACTCAATATTTGCTGATCAACGATACCCTCTTCTAGTATAAATCTCACGCACTCACATTTGTATTTCCTCTTTTTTCAGACTAAGTCTTCAGTAACTAAATATATTTAAATATAATCTCACTAAAGTTTAAAGAACAATACTATTTCTTTTAAAAAATATTTTAAAACAATGAAAATCATGTTACTATTTAGGCTGATAATACCCATTCAAACTAACTCCATAATCATAAAAAAATATCAAATAATTACTCATTTATCTATTAAAAATATGTTCATTCTTAAAGTAATTAAACAAGTAATCATATCAGTATCAATCTATAAATTCATGCATATAAAACTAATTATTTGTATTTGTAAAAACCAGTTAGATTGATATGGTCATGGAAGGTTCAAATCTATGCCTTATCGGTATAAAGTTCAGGATGTTGAGTGCACTGCATTAATTATTTCCATTTCTCCGTCAATATTCATTATATTTGGTGAATTAACTATTTATTTGTTTGTTATTGCGGCTTAATTTGTATTTTAATATTTTATTAACTATTAGCTACCATCTAAACAAAGTTTTAATTTTAACCAATGATATCACCCTTGTTCCGGATAAAAACTAACCATTGCAATCTTACTTAAACCACTTAAAATATACAACTAGTTAGGTAAGGTCCTACTGGTCATAATATTGACTGATACTAATCAGCATTATGCTCTGATTGACAAGATACTGTATCAAGGACACATGAAATTCTTCAGATATATAATTAGCATATTAAGTGCCTGTATTCATTTTTAAAGCCATATTCATTTCAAGTTAGGTTTAAGTTTTATTTATTTATTTTTATTTCGAAAATATAATATCAATTAACACGTTGGTAGTGACGCTATATAAAGAATCGTTTCAGTTACCAATTTTTATATTGTTTAATAAACAAATAGCGGGTCATACAACGGAGAACCTCTTGATAATTTACAGTGTATGTTGTCTGTTAAACTAGTTATAACCCACATTTGGTGTATTATTTATTATTCAGTTCAGTCTGTAATACAATAACTAATACTTATTAATCAATATAATTTATGGAATAGTAGCACCAAAAACAGTTTAAAAATAAAATTTCCCAAAATCGTTTTAACAAAAATATTGAATTTAAATTTAATAATAATTTATTATTTGCTGAAGTTTGCGTAGGATTGGAATTTTAATACAGTTGATGTTTTCAGTGTTATTAGATAGATATCATTGTTTCCAAAGCATTCAATAGGCTGATCATTCTCTGATTTCTAAGCATTAATTAATTAAAAAAATTTTTTACTGTTTTACCTTACTAATTGCTATTATATAGTTTATATATGAACCAGATACTCGGATAATAAGCTAAAACCATGCTTTTGTCAACATGTATCTGCTACTATCAGGCTCATTAACAATTTCATTATATGAATTGAATAATAATATAATTTATTATAAGATTTTCTCTTATACACTTTTCATTCTGTCTTTGTGTGGTTCTTAAATTCTTTTCAATTCTTATTGTCATAAAATTTGACTCTACAAAGTACCTATTCTTTACTTTTGTACAGTGCTCGATGTGTCTTACATGAACCACTACTCTTGATATTCCACTTTATTTCCCCTATTTGTTACTTTTTTGCCTTTAATTCAAAATATATCATTATCATCAAATGATGCAGTTCTAATGGACACAATTATAGCTAGTGTGTGCTCCAAGTTGACTAACAAGGGTGTAGGATATTTCCTCTATTGCCTCTTGTTTATTTTTACAACTTGCCAATATCATTATGTGTTCTGTTTTTATATTTTCCATTAGCAGTGACTCTAGAATTTTGGCGCTCCTAGACAATTATTTTTATATATAGTTATAGTTCGAATACTTTTTTGGATCCAGCTAAATCTCACTCTATACCCCTATCCCCCTAATCCTATTTTGGCTATTTTATTTGGCAGAAGGCAATACTTTAAATATTGGTAAATTTGCTGTATCTGAAAAAAAAAATTATAGATTACCTTGTGTGTCTAAATGTACCTAGTTTCCATTTGTTTTTTTCATCTAGCAACAGCTTTTTTCATAACAATGGCATATTTACTAGTTATCTATTATGGTTTAGCATTTTTGGGCTAATATTTTTGACTTACTACTATCTGTTATTTGTTGAAATATTGTTTATATTCATGCCATAATACTCGATGCTCAAGATTAAGAATAATAATTTAGCGTTATGTTTTGTTTCTCTTGGTTGAGCACTAATTTTAGACCATTGACATATTGATTTATAGGTGAACTTAAAAATAACTAGCCTATCTTTGTATATTTTAATAATGCTATTCATATTACATCAATATCTATGCCTAATTCATTCAACCGTTCGATTATTTGGAAAAAATTTTAGTATGAATCATATGACAATCAATTCGTGAGATGATTGAAACAAAGATATGGTGTGGTTTTAGAATTAGGTGGAAGCGATCAAAAGAGTCTTCTGAGTCCTCAAGGTTATCCCAAGACAAGGTAAGCATTGAATCACGTGATAATATAATATTATTTCTCTGCAGTTTTTGTGTTAGAAGAATTTGCTTAATAATATGTACAGTCCATACACCCTTTATATTATTTATTCAATAGTTTTGAAGTGTTAATGCTTTGTTTGACTGTTTGTAGAAATGGCTGTTACATTTATTTTCATTTGGTTTGTTGTTTTTGTTTTGAGGTGTTTATGCTATATATTGTCTGTGCTGTAACTAGGTGTGGGTTGCAGCTACATGATAATTCTTTAAAGTAATGTTTTTCTTTATCTCCAGGTGATTCTACTTGCTGTTTAGTACTATGAATCTAATTAATTTTTATTAATTAAAAAAATATTTTAATATTTCTCACTGAACTTTGAAAAAGTTTTAGAATATGTTTCTTCTGAAAACATAACTACTAAATCAATCACCCCATCAAAAAATAGGACTATTTTTTTTTTTTTTTCAAAAAGAATTACATAGCGTTTGTTTCACATATATTCATAATGAAAGCTGGCTAAATGAGCAAAAGCCTTAGATGTTTCTGTCATCTGTGTACAGCAATAGAGAGTCTAAAAAAAATCTTATGTCTTTGTAAACTTTCATGGCATTGATATTCAATTTCTTTTGTCAAATAGTGGAAAAGACTTCCTCATTTTCTTTAACAGTGGAAAGTATTGGAAAAACGGTTCTATCACTGGTGTACCCGAAAGATTTTACTTAAGCTTAAACAAATGGTAGGACATATAGTTTAAACATACCTCATGTATTCCCCTAAACCGGTACGCTCTCGCCTGTTTAAGCCTCAGTATGAGTTAATCTAAACTTTATTTCTTGTAGGCTGCTTATTTGTGTAATTGGGGAATTATTTTCATTTTTTTATTTCTTTGAAAACTTCATTTTTTTACTATTTTTATTTTTTAATACTTGAAATGATGTAATTTCTTTTTTTTTTTAGTACAACATGTTCATCTGTGATATAAAACTCTGGTCAATCTTTCAGTTATAGTGCTTTTTAAATTTCATATTATAAAAATTGTTTTGTTTTTTCTTTTTTAAAATAAATCATCATTATTATTTTTATTTTAAAAATAGCATATGTCTGCATATTTATTATTTATTTTGTAATAATCATGTTGATTTTATTTTATATAATCAGAAAAATCTTGTGAAACGTTTTCAAAACATTTCTTATAAATTATTGATTTTAAAATTCAACTAAAATTAATTATTAAAATTAATTATATGAACAAAATCATAAATACCATTTTCTTGGAAAATTTTTTCTTATATCTAATATTATTTATTTTGAAAATGAAAAAACATGGTGTATTTATGTAAATATATTAGCGTGGTCTAGCATTCTCCTGTAAGAATGATCTTTTATACTAAATAGCTCTAGACTTGCTAAGCAGAATAAGTTTATGATATAAGTGCATGTATATTCATAACTTGTGTTCAGTAGGCATTTTTAAAAATTATTGGTTTAGCTTTCTGGCGAATCTTGTGACTGAGTTGTTTTTTTCCACTTTTATTATCATTTTGAATCATACACTTATTACCGCGTATTTTGAGTATAGGTAGCTCCGGCATATAAGGCGCCCCAATTTAAAGGAGGAAAATCTGAAAAAAAAAAAAAGTTCTACAATTAAATACGCGCATATGAAAAAAAAACAACAACTTTTTTTTTCCCACAATCTACTATATACCTTTACCGTCAGTTCAATTGCATTCGCCAGTGCTTGGCGATTTTTATTTAGTGAAGAAATCCCATACACCGATGGTGCTATCTTAGTAATACTAAAATAGTGTTACAATTAACTGCGCATTGATTACATTAATATTCATAATAATGTCTGGCTGTTTACTCTTGTGTTGGAACTATTAAGTCTTTAATTTTTAATCTTCAGAATACCCTTAAAGCGATAGGTAAATATAGATATATGACTATTGATTTCATCATGTTTACAATTGGGTTTCAGGTACCCCTATCTATGCAAAAAATTCAAACTACTTTATCATAAAATCTGTACATGCTTTACTGTATAAGGCATACCAACTTCTCCCCGTTTGGGAAGAAAAAATTAGATATTTATAAATGATGGATAGTCAGCAGTAAGGAGTCGCAATACATTGTCAGTGGCGAGAATTAGAACCTAAGTGCAACTTATTGTAAATGTAATATGGATAAGTTTTTCTTTTTACTTGAATTTTCCATCTCTATATCATTTTACATACTCCTGTATCTAACAGAAATTAAAATAATTTGTTCGTCATATTAATATAATTTTTTATAAAAAAATACGTTTTTCACAACTCTATAATCCCTTATATCTAACTTTTGTCTATATTAGCTGATTTAAAAAAAAAATTAAAGGGTTTAATGTGAGGGGCAGTCTGGTTTTAAAAAGTATATGGAGTTGGATTCTCTGATAATTTTAGCAGTGTCATCCAATATTCAAGCTAAAAGACTCGTCATAAAATTTAATTTTGAATGAAAATGTATTTAAAACATTTTTTACATATTTGTAATGAAAATTCTTTTTTTTTTAATGTGTTTTTAAAACAGTTTCAAAAAAAGCATATCTATTTATCAGAATTACATTTTTACTTATACATGTACATGTATGTTTAATATCATAAAATCCGGTGGATTATTTTTTCACTATGTTGTAGTATGAGTAACATTTTGATAATTTATACCATACTCAATTTCTTCTGAGACTCAAATTCACTCTTATATTTAAATTACTATTATGTTATAAGTAATTATCAGTACACTTTTCCATTGACATGTTTTAGTTTTCTTTTTGTCATGAATACATGTATTTTTTCTTCAATACTTATGGACATATATTGAATCTAATTTTGCTGTTTAAGCTGTTTCTTTGTTTTCAATTAGAATTATTTTAAAAAATCAGCTTTGTTAATTTCTCTGTACTCATTTCATATCTTTAAAAATCTTGTCTATTCATTGCCTCTTATTATGTAAATTTCTGACAAAAACTTGTAGGTGAGATTAATTAAAGTCTTTTATTATTATCATATCTCAGTTGCTTCTTTTATCCTATTCTGCTTTAAATTTTTTTCATTTCAGAAGTTGAATCAATTAAAATCAGTTTGTATTTTATTGGGTACAAGTAATAATTTCCTCAAAAGAAAACATTTTATTATTTCAGTCTTCTGTCAATATTTTCCATTCCATGTTCCTTAAACTTTTGTTTTTTTTTCCAAGAATCTCAGATTTAAATACAAAGGAAACTTTTTATATTTAAGTTGGCAGGAATAACAATATACATTTTTTTAAATCAATTTTATTGAAGAGCACTTAACTGAAATTATTTACGATGTAATTATGAAAATGAGTTACATAATCAAATAAATTACATATTGCTACTCTACTTGAGAGCCATTCCTGCATGGCAAAGGATAGAGGTTTGAGTAGCCCTTTCAGCCTTTCTAAGGTGGTGATGTAGGAAAAGCACTGCAAAATATCTCATTTTTTGTTGTAGGATCAAATTTTAAACATGTCATTCTTATAGAGACATCATGGAATAGCTGGTCCAGTGTAGCCTGTTTACGCTGTTTGATCCTGCAAATACTTATCTCCCCATAGCTTGTTCACATCAGTCATTTTTTTTAAACATTATCTTTTATTCTGAAGCTTATTGAACAAGGAGTAAAAAAAAAAAATTAATGGGCAGTCTAGTATTATGAATCTGATTGTCAAAATTAACTTCATAATTTTAAATTAACTTTAGACATTTATCTTATGGTTGTGAAGTTAATAAAACTTATGTTATTGTACTAATCAAACACAAT
This sequence comes from Bulinus truncatus, assembly GCA_021962125.1. Classification (NCBI taxonomy): domain Eukaryota; kingdom Metazoa; phylum Mollusca; class Gastropoda; family Planorbidae; genus Bulinus; species Bulinus truncatus. Next base: position 3,177,502 of record JAGDYQ010000015.1, on the reverse strand, counting down.
TTTTTTGTGACTTAAAACTTGCCAAAAACTATTGACAGAATGTTTATTTCATTGGGTGCTTTCACATTTTACGTACTCTCTACCTAGTGCCTCATTGCTTCCATTTATTAACTAAATTAACTACATACTTTGACTTCAAAAATTCCAAATTTTAATTTTATGTAGGCTTATGTGTAATTTATATTGGATTATAAAAAAAAAAAGATTTTTAAAAATTGTTTTTTAATGATGTAAATGACTGAATTTTACTTAAAGTCAAAATCATAAATAATTTTGTTTGTAAATGTTATATTTATAAAATTTTTTGGATAAAACAGATGCACGTTTTTCATTTATCTCAGTTTTTTTTTTAGATTCCTTTTTTTTTACCATTTATGACTTGGTTTTTCTTTAGTTCGCTGGTTATGATGGCAGTTTTCATGTTTGATTTCATGTAAGGTTGTTTTAATGTGCATATTTGCTTGATATGTGTTTGAATAGTTATACTGTAGTCAGTTTACGGCTGTTTGTATTTTCCCCTGATTGAAATGTTTTTTTTAAAGACAATAATCTGACTTATTTTACATTTGTTCTGGGATTATGTAACTAAGCCAATGATTAAATAAACAATTTAAACACTGCTCTTCAATTATTATTGATTTTTTTTTATAATTGAAATCTTTTATTTTTTATAGCTTAGTCAAAGATGTGTATCCTGATACATTATACTTTGTCATTAAACCATTTCAACTTAATCATGAGCTGAACTCTGGTACTCAATAAATTTTAAAATTTTTACTCAATATTAAGAGTTTGTAATAGTAAATGTTGTGAATATATCTTTTTTTTTCCTAACACTTTTTCTGGTCATAAAAGCTTTCTTTGCTTATCCCTCCTCTTTTTAAAATAAATCCATGCATGTATTTCACTTAAGTTTAAAAAAATATTATTACGATTTCTTTTCCCATTTATAACAATTGTACAGAATATTTCTCTTAAATGTTTATCAAATTTCAGTTACTCATCATTGATTATATATTATGGTCTTTTTTTTATTGACAGAATCTTGCTTTCACAATTATTATTTTTTTCATTCTTGGTGCCAAATTTTTTTATATATCCTGTAATGCACAGATATGAATTCTATTGCTCATATGGCTTAGTGTTAATACTACAGCAAAAAATTACACAAGAATATACATGTATCAGAACTTTCACATATATTTTGTCCAAAGTGTAATTTGATATAGATGTGTCAATACATTTTTATCCAACACAAATTATTTGAAAAAAATGAAGGCATTGTTTTAACAAAGGTAATTTCTTGTTTCTAAAACATTCTTTCTTAAATATGTGTGCAAACCAATTTTAAAATAACCAGACACAGATGTTCATATAATTGTATTGGGAAGTTGCTTTTTTTTCTATGTTCATAAAAATTAATTAACATATGGTAGGTTCTTCATCCCAGAAATGTTACAGTCATACTAATAGAATCTGTGATAAGCATTAAGTGTAATATCCATTCAACTAACTCTGTTTTATTAAAATTTCCCCTTGTTGAATCTAAGAATCTAAGAATAATTCCCTGTTGATAGATCCACTGATGTTTATAGATGTTAGAAATGGTGATATCAATCACTAATCGGTATAAGAAAAAAAATATATTTTTAAAGAAGACATATAGACGTAATGGTTAAAATTTAAAAATGAAAGAAAAGATATGAACTTAGCAAATTTAATATTCTGAACATTTTGCTTTATTGATTTATGTGATTGTTACAAACTCAAAAGAGATAAAAATTATATGACATCAGCAAAAAATATATTCGATTATTACCTTTAAATGTTTTACAAAAACTAAATTATCATCTTCTCAAGTTACTGTCTGAAAAATGTAGATGTAGAACAAAAATAAGATCCCGAAATAACAAATAATAGCAAAACATTATGGAAGTTACTTTTATCCTTTTTTTTGCTTCAGTGCAAAACTAGAATGTAATAAAATTGTAAACAATCTGAGTCAAAAAGCAAAAAAAATAACATTAGAAAAATAAGTGTCAGTCATTAGCTGTGAAAAACATCAATGAATTGCCATTCCTGAACTATTTCCACTATATGTATGCATGTGTACATAAATTATGTTTATGATATTACTTTTCATATAAAAGTAATATGATTGAAATAAAAAAATACTATAAACATAACTCATTTGCAAAATTAATTTTTCCTAATGACAATTAAATTATGGAAATGTTTATTTGGAATGGCTGACCGATATGGACTTGATTTATGCAATAAAATAAAATAATACTTTTATTTAATTAATTATACCAGCTTTTTGTCACTGCTTTTTTAGAGCATAAAATATATTTACAAAATTATCACAAATGTAACAAAGGAATTTACAATATGAAAAAATAAAGATTTCTTTGAAGTTTCATTTTAAAAAAGATTCATTAGCTTTCAAATCTGTAGAAAATGAACTTAATGATTGTTGATTTAAATATATATTCTATATAATAAAAAGATACTAATCTGAAATATCTAATTTAAACAACTGAGGTCTAGTAAATAATTATATTTACTTTTTTCCCTAAGTACTAATGACATTGATGTTTGGACTAATATTGGAACTTGTTGATAACAAATCTCCTTTATCTTTCCTTAAGATCGAACAGCCTTTTCCATTATTTTTTAACCACAAGTGTTCAGAGCTAGGCTTCTTTTCCTAATCAGTCTTTTTGGCGTTATTTATCTTAGTAATAAAAATTCCATCAGCACATATGATTCATATTTAGCTACAGCTAACAGAATGTGTAATATCTGGTAAAGACATGAACTATGAAGGTGTCGAATTTTGTTTTAGTTGTTTCTGTTATTATGCGTTTTCTTGAGGCATCATTATTTATCAATTATTAGGATACTGGGCTCAAAAGCTTACATAATTTTAGGAACTCGCTAAAAAGCATTTGCATTACATTTAAAGTTTGTATGGAAAAAAATTACATGCTTGAATGAATCTGTTTTGTCATTTTACTTTCTTGGCTTTAAAATAACAAAAAGAATTTTTAAAAGAGAGAGAAAATAATTACTTTTAGAAAAGAATCTATATAATAGGAGGAAATAAAATAATTTAAAATTGTAAATGTGTAAAAAAAATACTATTTAGGAATTCTTCCAAGCGTATGCAATATTTTCATAACAGAAATATACAATCTTCTTTACAAAAGGCCAAAACAAAAAAATTAACAGAGAGTTATTTCATTTTAAAGCACAGGAATTTTCAGCTCAATCAATTATTTTTAAAAATTATAAGCGCTTCCTACAAATAAAACTGGCTAATTAGAAAAAAAGCTGACCATGTAAATACAGCTTTTTAAATATATAGTTTAAATGGAGGTGATAGAAAATAGTCAATTGATATTTAAGTACTTCTTTTTCAACAAAAAATAAATAATTCAAATAATATTTCAAATAATAAATAAAATAAATCTTCATTGGAATTTAATTAAACCAAAGAAGGTGCTGTTATAAACAGTCATTTGCTTTTGGATAGTTACAAAAGATGAAACCATTTAAAACCAAATATCTGTATGATTGAGGCAAAATGTTAATTTAAAAATAATATTTATAAAATAAAACTAGTGGCTGAAAACTTGAACGAGAAATATATTTATAAAATAAAACTTAGAGACAAAATGTATGGTTAAGAAAAATAAAGTTATAGTATAGATATATTTTTGCATACCAGGATAAGACAAAATTTTTTTTAGGCTGTTTTTTATAGCAGATCAAACCTTGAATTTTTTTTTAACATACACCATTCTGGACTAATTTCATTATTGATATAAACGTATAAATAACAAGTAAACAATATGTCAAATGTTCTGATTATAAAAAAAAACAGATTAAAAAAAAACAAGTTACATCTACTTTGAATACTCATTTAGTACCTTTACAAAGAGTTACTCTATTGGTAATACTAATTTACATCTATTTATATCACTTTATTCAGTCATATCGGAGTAGACAAAAAAATAACAATGCTAGTATAACAATCATACAGTCAACAGTCTTATCATTATCAATTTATTATTGTCTTATTTTTTATTATCACATTTAAAAAAGAAAACAGTTTAAAAATTTACTAGCAAACATTGTGATTAGTTGCTTTTTTTTTTTAACAAGTGATCCGAATTGCCTTTAATATCAAATTATCATGACATTCTCTAAGACTATATTTTAGCCATGTTACAAAAATAAACGAAGTAAAATTAAGGCTTGCGATGCAAGTGTACTTCTATTAGTCAACATATGTGAAATAAATCCTGCTTACTACATGTATAATATGTATTGTTTGTGACAGATCGAACTAAGCTGAGAGTAACATCACTAAGGAGTAACAATAAAACAACAGAATTATTATTTTTTTTTTTAATTCAACATTTTGTATTGTCAGTCCTTTTTAGCTTAATTAAAACAGTTAAATAAATCTTTCTTTTGAAAGCCAGTGACACTTACTGAGGTGAAAAATGTTTTCTTTTCAAGTCAATCCCAATATTACTGTTTTTTTCATTTGATTATAATACATTTTAATAAACTATTATTATCGTTTTTAGGTTGCATAATTTTTTGATTTTTGTATAATTTTTTTTATTTTTTATTAAAGAGAGCAAAAAGCTGTATGATGATTGTGCACTGTAAATATATTTGACACAATCATCGCAAAAACACTTAGGTGGATTAATGGTTTTCAACAATATGTAAATTAAATTTCATATGAGTACAGCTTCATACGCTAGTTTTTGCATTTGAGACTCAGGCAATGGATCCCATGCCTTTGTGTCCACACTGAAGACCAGACAATACATAACTATACTGGTAGTAAGTAGCTAACTAAAATAAGGGAATGAGTCCAGAATAAAATTATGTCAACATTGTAGAGCAAGTTACCTAAACGAAGTTGAATTAAAATCTGTGAGTTCAGGCTTTGACTAGCCTGAACATTTTTTTGTATCAACTTCTGCTTTTATCTAATATGAAAAGCTGATCACATTTATAATACTATTCCAGTTCAGTATTAAAAAATAGTAAATACAAAGGGCAGGTATATGAGATTTTTGTTGTGCCGACAGATCCAGAACAGGGGGTGGAAGCAACTTTTTCAATTGTCAACATGTTTGATGTGATTGATGAGAGAGGAAAGGATCATCGTGGATCAAAACTTTCTGTGTGCTGGACTTGGCCAGTGGGCCATTGTGTTGCCTCAATGCCTTGATGAAGAAGGATATGTTAAGGATAACCCTCATATGAAAACTGCACAATGATTTCACAACTTATATAAAATTAAACTATCAACATTAAGTGGAATCAGTAGTGCCAGTTAGAAAAAAAAAAATAGCCATTTCCAGAAAAGGACATAGACTTCTCAGGTACACTATGCTGGCACGCATAACAATCATTATAACAACGAAAATTCAAATTAAAACCACCGGATAAAGTATATGACCAGAAAAAAAAACAGTGAAAAGATTTTAAATACAATAGACAACATTTTTTTAAACAAATTTACACAGACCATTTCTTTTTCTCTGAATAAATAATTGTTCTGCATAATATACATAGTAGTAAGGTGCAATTATCGTCTTTTAATTTTGTTGACTTCATATTTTTATGTCAAATCTTAAATGGGGAAAGAAAAAAAGAAGCTAAAATATTTGTAAAAAAAATATTCACAACAAGAGAACAAAGGTTTGGAACTGGAATGAACCCTCAGGTGGTTGGGCCATCAGCATAAACAGAAGATGCAGAGCTATTGCATCTGTCAATAGAAAATGACTGCTGTAGGTACTGTTCAACATTCTATTTGGTGTAACAGGCACAAGATTAGCATCAGAATAACCCTTCATAATATTAATGATAAAGAAATCACTCTAGACAACCTCCCCAGGAGTAACTGGATTATTTGTGAAGTAAAAAGAATTATCCAGACATCCGAGTTTTGAACACATGTATAAATAAATTCCTTTAAAATGATCCTGAGCCTTTAATATTTTTTTACCAGATTTAATGTCTAAGATAGAAATAATTGAACTCAATTATAGAATTCCAAACTCCTGCAAAAAAAGCCTCCTACAACTATCAGGTAAAACATGTAGAGAAAGTTACCCTACATTCTCGAAATTTTCTGCGGATTAAATGAAAAGCAAGGTGTATTGGTAAAGCAATGAAATTATTTTTTTTCAAAAAAGCATACATTTTAAGTGAAAGACTAAAAAAAGTAGAGAGTTGCTTTTAATCTTCTTTAAAATGATATCAAACATATATAGAGAAAATTTGAAAAGATAATAAGCATAAGCATGAGCTTGTGTAAATAAACAATCCTTACTATTGAGTTATATCCTCAGATTTAGAGTGCAGGGTTCATCGTAGTTTTGCATCATCATCATCGTTGTGAATGCATGGCTCTATGCGGCAACTGTTAAATCCAGCATATGCTTGTGGATACTGAGGGCGTAATTGCTGCATGTTGTTTGGTAAATCTAAAGTGAAAAAAATAAAGGAAAAAAAAATCTCAAATATATTGATTAATAATTTATAAATACAGTGGACTTTAGTTGTTCTTGGTTCATCTGTTCCACCCAGGTAAGTGAATTTCCACAAAGAAAGATTTTTTAATAACATTACAATATCTGTTGGTCAAGTCAGGATTACTTAACTGGATTGACTAGTCTGGTCAGCAGTGACAGTGTTATATAACTTGATGAAATGGTAGTTGAACAAGTGGTTCTTACGCATCTGCATAAGAATGTATAGATGTGTGTGTGTTGAAGTGTGTTGGACTACATAGTTAGTTAAGGTGTGACTTTGGAGTCTGAGAGTTTAAGTTACCTTTAGGATGTTTAGGAGGGGAAAGTCCAGTTGTATAAATTAGGAAGAATTTTAAAGGATATTTAAAGAACTATAATTTGAGGTGGAGTTTTATTTTATGTTGTGTTGCTTATTTTTTTATAGGTTCATACCCCTAAGAAACAATGGGGACTCGTCCATTATTTAACAGTATTAAGTTTAATATATTTTTTCTTAAAGAATATAAAACCTGTTAACATCCATCTGATTACACGTTTTTTTAAATTATATGAACCCTCTAGACATGAAATATAATGCTTTACGTCACCAATACATTCATATTGCCCAATATATTAGACATAATAATGACAAACCAAGAAAAAATGAATGTTAAATTTATCATATTATTATTATTTTTTCATTGAAATATAGATTTGCTATTAAATATCCTACAAAAATCACAATAGAGTATTGCCACAATGGTTGAATTGTTATGTTAAAAGATTTCTACTGTGTCTAATTATATAAAAATGAAACCATCGAAGTAATTATAATTGTTTGTGTTTTTCAGCAGTTAAGGCAAAAACTTGGTATGCAACTACCTTTTTAGTGCACATTGCCCAACCACACCATCACATGGTATTTTGAGGGGCATGACTAAAATTCTGACAGGGACACTGTAAGGGGAATGCTATCTAAGCACATGTTCAGGGCACCTTGCCCTACAAAAAATTTTTCCCATGGTTGTCAATGAGTCAATAAAACTAAAAAGAAATTAAATGTGCCCTTAATACAACAGAAGGTCCAAATATGTAAGGGTACTCTGAAAAATTTCTTGAAATTAATATGATTAAGTAAACAACTAATTGATGAAGATGCCAAGTTAGTAAATGATGAAATGCAGATATTAAACAGGAATGGCAGGAGATTATCAATCTTGATGAGGGCAAGCTGTTTTGAAAATTGGATAAGCTGAAATAAACAGCTGGAAACGGATAGAGGGACTTCAGGGTGCGGACAGAATCCCCCCAGACATCTTAAACAATGACTCTTATTAAAAAGAATATATTTTCTTTTAGTTTTACATATTTAAAGAAATTAGTGGAAGGTAGAAAGATTAAAATGTGGTTATAAAATCTTTCAAACTGGATGTTACCTGTCATAGGCTGACCATACATAAAACCACCAGAGGTACCATACTGGCCATCAATAAGATCTGAAACCTGAGACATCATATGTCTAGGCTGGATTGGTGGCAGTGGTCTTGGACTCAGCATATTTGAAGCTGTTGTAGTATAGCCTCCAAGACTGAGGGGGGGGGGGGGAGAAATAAAATTTCTGATTGTTTTATTTTGTGATTTATTTATTTTTTATCCACATATCTGGATACATTTAAATCTTATATTAAAATCATACATTTAAATCTTACATCTAACTTATTAAGAAACAAAATAAATAAAAAGATAGCATTAAAATCATTCAATTTCATTAATTGATTAATACATATTAATGCATGCTACCTAAAAAAAAGAATGTTTTTTGATTAAAAGTTGTTGTTTTGTTATCAATTGGTGAAAAAATTGATCCTTTTTGTTACAAACCTTTCATTGGCTTCTTCCAGGCTGCTCAGCGTAGCAGTGTTAATACTGGCTGGAGACTGCTGGGTACTCAAAGGAGATAATCCTGCTGCTGTACCACAGCGACTTGAATGCGAACTAGAAAAGGTAAAACCTAAAAACGAAAAAAAAAAAATAATGTGTTAAAAAGTATAACTTAAAATCAAAACAAACACATATTTCATTTTCCTTATTTTTTTTTTTTTATTTTATTTTGGCCCTCATGTGTCTAAAACAGATATAGAAAAACTAAGGCCTACAGGCTAAGTATAGCAACCTAGGCTGTTTGATCCGTCCGCGCTTTCCTCCCTTCACATTAAATTCATGTCGCTCATACACCACTCTATCAATTTTCTCTTGGTCAAGTCGTTCTGTTAAATAAAATATTAAGGGTGACCTACGGTTTAAAAAGTTCCCACCCCGGGTCTAAACCTCAAGCTAGCTCCTGGCACCGGTCAAAATTCAATTATGTGTATCTATAAATAGAAGAGTTCTGCGGCGCACTTTCTAAATCCCCGTAATAGCCAAGGATTCATTGGATATAAATTTTTCATTGACCTACTGTTTATGTCCCCATTTGTGTAATGCAAAAACGCAGGGGTTCTGCATACAAATATTGGACCCCAAATAGTCTCCATCAATTGGTACCACTATGGTGTGACACCTGCCCACAAAAGCTGTCTTTTTATAGCAGATTACTGATACTAAGGGCAGAGGCGCCGAAAAGTGTTTTGATTTCCGCCGGCCCTTGAAAATGTCTGTACTATTAAACAATTGTTTTTATGTTACTAATAATCACATGAAATATGAAACAAATATTAAGAATTATCAATCAAAGTACACCGAAGACAATGTAAAAAAAAATTCCGAGATGTCAACTTTAGATAGGTTTAAAAAGAAAACCGCTTTTCAAAGGATACACTTACAAATATGTGTGCAGGAACAAAAACAGTTGCCACTAATACGCTGGTAAAACATTCCAGGCATTTATCTAAAGGGCAACACAACACATGCGGCGATCTGAGTGACAGGGTGGGGGGCGTCCGGAATGTGCAACAACAGTGAGATAGTGAGGAAACACATTGGGAGAGAGGTTATTGCACAATGTATTTCAGGTGTAAAATATGGACAACGTAACCTGCTAGCATAACTTGGTAAAATATTTCGATCATTGAGACAATGTAGTTCTCAAACTGGTGTTCATCGCTTTGATCGAGTGGTTCTCTTAGTGTGGGTCGCGACCCACCAGTGATTCATGAGAATATTTATCGAGAATGTCGGTCGCGAAAAATTGGATAGTATTCTTAGATGGTCTCGAATCCCAAACGTTTGAGAACCACTTCCGTTAGTCATTTTGATATTCGTGTTTCTGCTGCAGGGGGTCAACAAAATTGATTAACCTATTGGGCCAGGGTCAGAAGCGAACTTTTTAAAACCAACTTTTTTTGAGGCCAGCTAGCATTTAACCAATAAAAGTTGTTAACCCATTATCCCAGGACTAGCAAACTTATTTAAATCCATTACCCTAGGATCGGCGACCCATTAACAGTATTTAACACTGGGTCAATTCATAAAACTATATGTTCGGTAGTTAGTTCCCTTTAGCCAAGGATCGGCGACCCATTAACACAGGGTCAATTCATAAAACTATATACCCGGTAGTTAGTTCCCTTTACCCCATTAAATGACAGGGCTCCTCTTACGTTGTTGTTTTTTTCTATTTAGCATGGGGAGGTGGGGCCAGGCGAAGGTAAACTCGGGGCCTTACGCAATATTTCATTTCGTATCCTTAACTTTACGTTACTTTTCGAAGCCTTAAACCAATGTAATATTTTTGAGCCCTTAGGGAAAACTCATTTTTTGGGGTTCCTAGGCGAAAAAGCTGCCCAGGTCTCTGCTTTCAAATCTTGGCTTTTAATCATCTTTGTCAACTGGTGCCCATCTGGCCCCAGCTTTAAAATCATTTGATTTTTTTTTTAATTTAGGCAAAATATAAACCACGTACCCGGGGGGAGGGGAGAGGGGTAATAGGCAGTCGTTAAATGATTATCCATAAGAACGACTCTGCTTAACGAGATAAGTTACACAGGTTTGTCGGTCCCTGTTACAAGCATCGAATATGCCCCAGTTGGCGTCCCCTATAGCTATATCGTATTTAAACACAAATAATAATAATAGTAATTACTTGCTGTCTCATTTCAGTTGAAATAATTTACATCGGCTCTAAGCTCACCAATAGAGACTGTATGGCTGATAGTAAAAGTGCCTTTGTTTTATTTGTTATCTCTAATTTTTTTTTTGATATCCGGCTTATGTGGCAGAATGTCGGCTGCATAGAAACAAATTATTTGTCTCCCCCGGTAACCATATCTCTGGCAACTATGTTGTGAAACTGACTCAACTGTTGGAGCTTGGGTTCAGCCATTCATAAAAATACAGCGGCGATACGATTCTGGCCTTGAGCAGACGAACAATTAAAAACTGCACTTAAATCTACCTGGTTTGTTTACAATTATTCCCGACGGGGATTTTTTTTTTATCTCTACAATTTTCCCCCCAACCAAGTGACAGTGGGACAGTCCGCCCTTGGGCAGTCCCTGGCCTGGAATGACTTAAGTACAGGGGGATGGGGCGGCATTTTCAGACTCTACTCCGGGCAACACTAACGCTGGTTACGCTAATGTTTAACTTGTACATAATGGTACAATGCTTAACTGTTTCATGTCTCTACATTTCAACAATTGTTCTTCTAATAACTTTATCATAAACGTTAAAATTCTCAAGAGTAAAAAAAAAAAAGAAAAACAAAGAAGTTACTATAGCAACGAAGCCTTGGCCTTAATTTCCCACCTCACTGGCTCAACTTAAGTTTAATAATTCTCAATATATCATTCAACTAATATATATATATATATATATATATATATATATATATAATGATTTTACTGCTAACTTTAAAAAGTAAAGTTCGCTTAGCCTTAATGGTCATCGGGGAGATTGGTTTCTATAACTTTGGCAGATAAAAGGAGTATGTGGTTAGCACAACGCCCAGCCACCCCAACTTCCCCAACTAAAGCTGGGTGGACTTGTGGGACATTAACAAACTTTCACCTGGAAAATTTTGCCCTTGGTTCACTTGGTTCTGACCGAGGATAGAACCCAGGACTCTCGAGTCGATAGGCGAGCATCTACATCACTCGGCCATCCATCCCACTGCCACCTTTATTGTTTTAGAAAACGAGACTGAAACAATTCAACCAATTGTTTTGTTTTATGTGTGAGGCGTGCGGATTGTGGTACTAGCCGGGTGCTAGTGAAAAAGAAAAAAAACCACTTATTAGTGAGGGAAAATTTCGCCTCAATTGATCCTCTCACTTCACCTTAGTGCACCACCACGATTTACTCCCCTTACCTACGATACCCGGGATCGCCCAAAGTAAAATCAATGGGTACTTGGCATCGGTCAACAGACCGCAGCAATAGTAAAGTAGTGGAAATATCGAAACGGAGAAATAATCGATGCCTTTTAATTTTCAAACTAAGGTGCCATTTTTAGCACGGGTCACCCTCTCACACCAATAGATTGATGTGTTCTCCTTTCAATAGGAACAGATGAATTTTACATACAGGGTAATGCAGGCCAATATATTTTTTTTTAAAAGCTGTCCCTTCCCTAACGAGACGTGACTTCAAAAAAAAAAAAAGTGGGCAGATAAGGGCCGTCTCAAATCATGGGTCAACCCCGGGGAGTTGCCAAAGGGTCCAACGATCATTGCTTGTACATTACTTATATTTCATTAGTTTGAGCGGTTGGTGTAAGAGTCCCACCACACTAGTTTCCCTACAGGGGAGATGGGGGGCATGATGATTTGCTAAGTTGGCCAGGGCCGTCGCGACATGGAAGGAGATTCAAACACTTGGCACAAGTCAATTAAAAAAAAGTATCGTCCTCGTTTGTTAATGACCCCCCCCCCCCCAGAATATCTGTCTGCGGTCCTGCTGGGGCAGACAGACACAAGCCTATACACGCCAGTTCCAATGAACTCTTTTAGACTACGCACAGAAATGTAGGAATCGGCTTATCCGATTTCACAAGCGTAAAAAAAAAAGAAATTAATGCTTATAATATCATTATGTTGAAATTTGTGGTAACCTTCATGCAGTTTCTACTATGAAAATACCCATATCGAGAGGTTTACATTCATAATTTGTATATGCTCTTTTTATATAACGTGCTAACTCAAAATACAATTAATTATAGTGGTGACCGTGTTCTAAGTCGGAACTGGCAGTAAATACAAAAAAAGTGAAACTTTCATTAGCTATAAGGGGACATTGTGAAAATACAAGTTGTTGGGTTTTTTTTTTAAATAGTAATAATAACATTCAGCTATACAAGATTAGCGAGCCAGTAATAAGAACTATCACAAAGTGACAACTGAATTGATTTCTTGTTTACTTCCGTCCTGAATGTGCCAATTTTTCTGTGACTCAAGACCCAAAAATGCGATATTTGTAGAGCGATCTACACCATAGCAGTGCCTCTTACACCCCCCTCCCTCTTCAATCTAAAATACATATAGCTGTTAACAAACAGATCAACACAGGCATTTAAAGACAGGTATATTTTAAAACTGGCATTGTTTACAGTGCATTTCAGAGAAGACCAAACAGTTTAAAAATCTAATCACTTTAAGCATAGGCTTATATCTTATACAATTTTATATCACATCACATTCTCTGGAGCACTTTTTCTTCAATACTATTTCTTCGTCATTTACGTATTTTTAAAGCAGTGTCACACACACACACACACAAGCGCAACTGTATTGATGTTGTCCCAACCTCGAGGCCGAATTCGATTTTTTTAAAGCCATAACAAAGTTTTGTAGTGAGACAATTGATGGAGACCGTTCTTTGAAATTTTGTCACTTAAGTTGTTTTTTTTCTCTTGACTAATGCCTCAACTTCAATAGTTGGCTGAAATAAAGCTGACGCGAAACAGTTGTTACAATATATAATGTCGTATCAACTTGTAACAAACTTCCTACTCGAAGTAAATATATGGACATAAAGAATGTTGTACACGTACAACAAGCCATAAACACGCTCTCACTTGACTTTATATATATATATATATATATATATATATATATATATATATATATATATATATATATACATAAAGTCGATTACGCTTAATTGGACACATCGGGACCGAGGCTTTTTGTCCCAATTAAGCGGCTGTCCCAATTAAACATACAAATTTACTGTTGGCTTCTTGGTTTGGTTTCTTTGAGATTTGTCCCAAATAAGCGGCTGTCCCAATTAAGCGGAATCCACTGTATATATATATATATATATATATATATATATATATATATATATATATAATATATATATATATAATTTTTACAAGTTGGGACAGCAAAAATAAAACGTGTGAGATTGTGTCTGTTGGAAGTGTGTCCTTATTACAAGTATCGTTATACACCTGCGTGTGTCTGTGTGATGGCAGTGTGTCATAATTGCAAGTATGGCTGTCCCACCTCACCAGCCGGGAACCTCACAGGCCCTGAATCGACGTCAAAGTGGGTTTGACCTCTTGACTAAAAAGTCTTAATCGAAGGTGCTATTTTGTGGCAAAGTGCGTTTTTGGTGCTATCACTAATCCACGCACTGAACGATTCCACATGGAGGGCTACATGCATTGAGATACATTTTTTTTAGTGAGTTGGGCTTTTTTAAAAAGATATTTAAGAATGACTAGACAGTAGACACTCATCAGACAGTGTCAAAATGGATGGACATCACGCTACAGTAGATATTGCGTAAAAATAGAGCATTGATAATTAGAAAACAACAAAATCTACTTCTCCTTTATAATAAATGACATACATTTATACATGTATAGTGATTTTTTATGTGTGTGAAATAGTACAGAGACTTTGTAAATACACTGTGTACAATACGGTCACAATAAAAACTGATTTGGATATGTTCACCTAACCATGTAAATGTACCACTAAAAATGCTACGTTGGTTCCTACACTCACTACTGCAAGGGGATAAGACTATCTATATGACAGGGGCTAGACAAAAACAGTTCACACTTGGTAAAAAAAAAAAATCAACAACTTGGCTAAATTACAATTAAAGTTGTGAACAAAAAAAATTGAGTTTTATTACTTTTTAAACCATCTCGGGGGAGGGATTGGGGGGGGGGGGGGGAGAGGGGGCAATTCAATCAAACTATCAATGTAAAGTAGCTGAACTCATTCTGTACTCTGCCATTCCAATATTTAGATAATTAACAATACACTTAAATAGGCTTTTGAGTATTGCATTTTATTTTCTCAGCTGTTGAATTCTTTAAGAGACCACTGGATGGGGAGTTACAAATAGACGAACCTGCTGTGAGATTGATTAGTTATTATTATCGACACAGTACAGCCAGCTGCATGGCTGCAAGCCATTCTTTGACTCACAGAGTCATACCACCAGAGAGCTCCTGTTTAGGATGACTTTTGACAGACTTTTGTATCTTATTACCCCCAACGTTATTTATGACAGCTGAATATTCTGGTTGCCACTAAGAATTTCATTTGTATCCCAATAAATATGTTTTTTTATCCGGCTTTGTCTGCACACACACACACACACACCCCTCCCCTCCACCTGATAAATTACACAACACAAGCAACACTTTCTTTTAATGACACCTGATATTTCCTTGCAGGGATTCCAACGACCTGGTGGCAGTGGCGAGAATGCTGTCACAGGTAATCCACTGGAATGTAACACACAACAACAGCGACTAAATAATTCGGCCACAAACGTGTAATGACTTACTTGGGAAGATATTTTCAGAGGTGGCTCCGTTATGTGGCGACCTTCCTAAGCTGTTCTCGCTAAACTCCATAGGGGATCCTTCAGGCCTTAGCTGCTGTATAGTCAGACATGTGTTCAAGTTTTCACCAGTGTCAACTAGGTTGTCCTTCTTCAGCTTAAAACAAAAACAATAGAAACAAATATTGGCTGTTTTTTAGGTGTCGACGTTTTTTTTATATTTAGACATTATTTGTTAGGTTGGTTATTTTATAAGTAACCATACCAGGGTTCTTAGAGCCAAATGCGGCTCTCTGGCTCTTCGATGAGGTTTGTGCGGCTCCCGAGATGCCAGTTTTTTTTTCATTATTTAATTAGTTTTGTTCAGTAAATTTTGTTAAATTGACTTGGGTGTGACATAGTATTTATAGTACTTGTTTACTGTATAAAAACCGGAATGCCGCCCTCATTGACATGCAGGGGGGCCCCGATCCATTAACAACAAACCTATGATCCAAACATTAAAAAAAAATAAATGCAGAGGATGTTATCATTGAGCAATTATCCGGATATATATATATATATATATATATATATATATATATATATATATATATATATATATATATATATATATACTACTGTTTATAGTTTATTGTTTCTAATGGGGGAAGAGATCGTTGTTTGAACTGACAACATGCGCATAAGTGGGGTAGCACTGTTCAGAAGTGGGTTAGCACTGTGCAGAAGTGGGTAGCATGGAAGTAAGGGAAGAGTGAAGAAAGGGAAGAGTGAAGAAAGGGAAGATTGTAGAAAGGGAAGAGGGAAGAAAGGGAAGGCATAATCACAAAATACTACAATAGAGAAAAATACCTTTCCAACATGATGCAATGCCTTATTTACTGTTGTTTTTAATTTTTTTTAATTCTAGCTTTTTCCAATATAAGTTCATTTTTATGATTATTATGTAGAAAGCTAGAAAAAGTTTAAGGCAAGGGAGAAGTAACTAAAATTTCGTCATTTTGTGAATATGCCCATTCTTCCAGTGGTCTCCTCATAAGTTGGACATAGCATAGCACCAGGCTACAACCAAAAGAAGGTTTTGTACCTTTTTCTTTTGCTGCTGCAGCTGCTCTTTGGTGTGATTCTTCACGTGTTTACGTAGAGAACTCGGGTCCGTGTAGCGCTTCAGACACCCAGGCACTTGGCAGGCGTAGGGTTTCTGGAAAGAATTTGATCACATAAGATCTTAAATGGTGAGGCCTCACAGACACAGTTCAAGTGATACAGTATTAAAGAACATGTATAATTGTCATTAAAATTAAATTGAAAAGTGGTTGTGATGACTACCACAAGGCACAGACGCCTGCAAATAATTCCATTTCAATTAGCTTTAATGTTGGCACGTTTGTAAATTCCTATGGGCCATCCCGAATAATCTTTTTATCTCCCCTAATTTTTCCCTAGCTAATAGACGGGTGGTCGAGTAGTGTAGAACGCTTGACTGTCGACCAGAGGGCCCCGGGTTCGAATCTCAGTGAGAACCTTGGGACTTTTTCAGGTCCTGGTGAAAGTCTCCAAGTCAACCCAGCTTAAAGTTGGGGAGTAAAGACGGCCGGGCGTTGTGCTAACCACACAATCCCTTTATATGCCGAGGTTATAGAAACAGACGTATTCTACACAGTGTTGATTCAGTTACCATTTTTCAGTTATTTTTAATATTTCAAATATATTAAGTTACTATTACAGTTAGAGTAATTATTAAATTGTTTTTACAGTTACTATTACAGTTAGTACTGACAGCACGACTCAAGTCAAAGGGAAGAAACGTCACCATCATACAGTGTTACGCCCCTACCAATACGGCAGATGTAGAAGAGAAAAACAATTTCTACAGTGCCTTACAAAATACCATTGACAAAGTGCACAGAAGAGACCTCAAGATACTGATGGGGGACCTGAACGCCAAAGTAGGAAACGACAATACTAATAAAGAGCTCATCATGGGCAAACATGGCATCGGAGATATGAACAACAACGGAGAACTGTTCACGGATTTCTGCGCTTTCAATGACCTAGTGATTGGAGGCACCATCTTCCCTCACAAAAACATCCACAAGAAGACCTGGATATCCCCTGATGGAAAAACTAAGAACCAGATAGACCACATTTCCATCGGCCGCAAGTGGAGGAGAAGCCTTCTGGATGTGAGGGTGAAACGAGGAGCAGACGCTGCATCTGACCATCACCTAGTGCAGGCTACCGTGAAGCTGAAACTGAGAGCCCACAAGGACAAAGCACAGAGACCCTCCTTCAAGTACAACGTCCAGAGCCTGAAAGATGCCAGAAAAACCGCAGAGTACCAATGCAGTTTGAAAAACCGCTTTGAGGCACTAGCTGACTTGGCTGAGAAAACAATAGAGGAACACTGGCTGGAGATTAAAAAGAGCTGGACAGATACCTGCAAAGAAGTCCTGGGAAAGAAGACAAAAAAGCGCAAGGAGTGGCTGACCGCAAGCACCTGGGACCTCGTGGAGGAGAGGAAAACATTGAAAGAGAGGATCAACCACAGTCATGACCAACAGGAGAAAAGAGACCTGCAGGCAAAGTACTCGGAAATAAACAAGAAAGTGAAGAATAGCGCCAGAGCAGACAAGAGGAAATTCATCCACGACCTAACGGAGGAGGCAGAAACAGCAGCAGGCAAGAGAGATATGAAGAGGCTGTACGAAATTACCAGGACCCTGGCAGGCAAGAACACGCAGCAAATGTGCTCTGTGAAAGACAAAGACGGGAAAACCATCACAACTGAAAGTCAGGAGAGAGAACGTTGGGCCCAGCATTTCACAGAAATTCTGAACAGACCCCCACCAAAACAACCCCCTACTATACCACCAGCAGACAGTCTTCTAGATGTCAACACCAACCCACCCACTAAAGTGGAGATCACTAAGGCGGTGAAGAATATCAAATCAGCAAAGCCGCAGGTCCAGACGGCATACCACCAGAAGTCCTGAAAGCCGATGTCCCCACAACAACAAACATGCTTCTCCCTCTGCTCCAGAAAGTCTGGACGCAAGAACAAGTACCTGCTGAATGGAGACAAGGGCACCTCGTCAAGCTCCCGAAGAAAGGTGACTTATCCAGCTGTAACAACTGGCGAGGCATCATGCTCCTGTCTGTTCCAAGCAAGATCTTGACGCGCATCATGCTAGAGAGACTGAAGGAGGCTTTAGACAAAAGACTAAGAAACGAACAGGCAGGCTTTCGGCAGGACAAGTCATGCACCGACCACATCGCCACCCTGCGCATCATTATAGAGCAGTCCCTTGAATGGCAGTCTCCACTCTACTCAATCTTCGTGGACTTCGAGAAGGCCTTCGACAGCGTGGACCGGAATATTGTCTGGAACCTCATGGCACACTACGGGATCCCACCCAAGTTCATCGCCATCATCCAACAAATGTACGCCAGTTCCACATGCCAGGTTATCCACAAAGGCAAGCTGACGGAGCCTTTTGAGGTCAGGACCGGAGTGAGGCAGGGCTGCTTGTTGTCGCCGACCATCTTCCTTCTGGTAGTAGACTGGATCATGAAGAAGTCCACTGAGAATGCAAACACAGGAATTCGATGGACCTTCACCAAGCAGCTTGAAGACCTCGACTTCGCGGATGACGTCAGCCTACTGTCACACCGGCAACAAGATGCACAACAGAAACTGAATAGGCTCGCAGACGAAGCAAACAAAGTTGGGCTCAACATCAACACCAAAAAGACAGAAACCATACGGATAAACAACAAGCAACAAGATCCAATCCAACTACAAGGATCCAACATCGGTGAAGTGGACAAGTTTGTCTACCTGGGCAGTGTGGTGAGCAAGGATGGAGGAGCAGACGAAGACATCAGAAGCCGTATCAACAAAGCGAGGCACACCTTCAATACCTTGCGTCCCATCTGGAACTCTACCGCACTTTCTGGGCGGACAAAAGTCCGCATCTTCAACACCAACGTGAAAGCAGTGCTACTATATGGTTCAGAAGCCTGGAGACTGACCAAGACAACCACCACAAAACTGCAGGTGTTCATTAACAAATGCCTCCGCAATATCTTACGTATCAGATGGCCAGAAAAAATCTCCAATGCCGCCCTGTGGGAAAGAACAAAGCAGACCCCCATTGACCAAGAGATCCGGAAGAGAAAATGGGGCTGGATAGGCCACACTCTGCGCAAGAGCCCAGACAATGTCACAAGGCAGGCGCTAGAGTGGAACCCGCAGGGAAAGAGAAGAGCAGGCCAAAGGAGACATGGAGACGCTGCACTGAGCGAGAGATGAAGGCAGCTGGATGGACGTGGGCTCAGCTGAAGAGAGACGCCCAAAATAGAGTTCGCTGGAAGAGCGTTGTTGAGGCCCTATGCTCCCACGCGGAGTCAGAGGATTAAGTCAAGTAAGTCATTACAGTTAGTAAATTTTCAGTTACTATATCAGTTATCACTAGTAAAGACGTATGCATCAAAACATATGAAAAATACCGGTATATAAACCAAATATTTTTACAAAACAACAGTGTTGGGTTATCTAATAAAATTTTTTGCTCACTTTCATAAAAGTACGCATCACTAGATTTTTTGTCAGTCTGTTTCTCTTGCCAAACACGTGTTTTTCTCGTGCATTAAGTTCCAATCATATGACGTATGTCAACCCTTGTTCCCCCCTTTCCCTGTCATATTTTGTAACACTTCGCCCACACGTAAGTCTTGTTTACCCTCCACTACCGTAATACCACCCCCCGCCCAACTTCCCATCCCAAAAAAAAATACACACAGATGTTCACTAATTGTATCATTCAAGGTCATACAGTAGAATTCAGAAATGCCAATCCTATTGTTTCAAGGTCATATCGCTGATGATATGTGGACGTGACAATTTCTGTGTACAGGTTTTTTTTTTCCTTTTTTTTTAAATCTTGTCTGATCTGGTTATAGAATTGGGTTATTTACTGATTTTTTTTTATGCAACTCTGTTGTGAAAAAAAAAACAATGTCTCGGCAGCCAAAAAACGGCCGGTCCGATAGTTAACCCATAGTGCCAATATCGGTCCGATACCGATCCGATTATCTGTCGCTCCCTAATACATGTAATATTGTAGCGCATTTCTAGAATTTTATTTTATAGCGCATTTTTCAGTTAGTATTATTATTACTATTATTTTTTTCCTATTAGTATTACAGTTACAGTTAAAATGTTTTTTCAATTACAGTTTCAGTTAGTATTTAACTGAAATCACTTTTTTCAGTTATTAGAGCCATTTCAGTTACAGTTACAGTTAACTGAATCAACACTGATTCTACATAGTCTGCCCCGCTGAGTCCCTTGGGGCTTAAGGAAACTTATTTTAATAGACTTAAAGGAATTCAACACAAAGAAGACTTAATAGAACACAATTATAAATGACTAAATAAATTTAATTCACAGACCTATACCAATAAACCTTTACTTTAGAAAGTTAAAAATTAGTAGAAACAAATGTATACATATGTTTAGGGTCTAAACATCAGGCCATTATTTGTTTCATTCATAATAGGTTGTGACAGAATGTAACAGAGTATATATATTTATATTACCGTGTCGACATGTGTTCTCTGATGTTTTGCTCTGTCTGAAGAATTGCTGAAAGCTTTCTGGCAACCTTGATGTTGACACAGGTAAGGACGCTCACCTGTGTGACTTCGCAAATGAATCTTCAAATTTTCCAGTCTGGAAAATGCCTTCGTGCAGCCTTCAAACTGGAATTTGGGGAAAAAAATGTTGTAATGTTATAGCGAACTTCAATTATGTTCACAAGCTGATGGAGGCCAAATGTATATCTCAAATACCTATACAGGCACGACCTTGAGTATTGTACGGCTTCCAAGGTGCAAATTTGTTTTTTTTCTCTTTTATTTCATTTCGCTGTTTCTTGTTAAATTGACCATGGTGCGGCTATTTAAGTATTACTTACTGTATAAGTAAACCGGAATGCGGCCCTTATTAACCTCGCGTGTGGCCGCCCCTTATCTGGTCTATAATCTAAATTTCAACACTAACCATAACAAAATGACACTTTATAAAAAAAAACAAGTAAGGTTACCTGTTTTATTATTGTTGTATTTTTTTTTTCAATACATATTTACAGTGCTTTTTTTTTCTGGCGAACGCACCGGAACGGCGTTCCAGCCTTTTTTTCCGTAGATTTTCTTTTTTACTGCACTATTTTCAATGTTATTTCTTTATGACACGACGTGTACCGGAACCCTTTTTTTATATAAAAATACCACTGCATATTTATGTGTCTTTGTGTTTGTGTATGTATGTGTACAAAATCAGTATTAATGACAATAATACTAGACATTTACATCAATAAATATGGGGTTGGGGGGGGGGGGGGGGCGGGGAGCGTATGTTAAAAACAAAACTGCTTTGAAAAAAACGGCCGAGAAGAAATTGGAAGACTCGGAGAAGGAAATGAACTGCTGCACTACTACACTGTGTTTACGCAAGTCAAACCGATTTGACACATAGGTGTTAAGTGCGTGAAAATTACATTCCCCTCTAGATTAAATCAAACTTAAAACTTCAGTAAACACAGAGGTGCGAAGTTATTTGTTCGACTCAACCCACTGTGGAATATTGTAAATTCTGTATGTGAGGTCAATATTGTAAATCATGCAGGAATTATTTATTTACAAACGCAGCTTTTTTCTTTATTATTTATTGTTTCGTTCACACCTACTGACTGGCTTGTTAGCGTTGAACTCAAAGAAGGAGGGCTCGATTCATTTCGCCGACGTGGAGGTTGATAAATCACATCGGTATCTGTCACAGCATGCCGCTGGGGCTCAGTTCACTAAAAACCCAAAACGGGAGAAACACACTAAATAAGGTCATACCCAGTCAGAGGCGTACCTATGGTGGGGGGAGGGGGGTGTCCTAATTCGAAAGTCCCCCCCGGGCCCCAGCTTGAGGGAAATTTGTTTTTTTACATTAAATATTAAGTACATTATCTCATGTCATGGTGTCGAATGTCAAAATGCAGGGGCCCCTAAAGAGGCCAAGCCCCCCGTGCCCCCAAATCCCTAGGTGCGGCACTGTACCCAGTGGCGTAACTATGGAGGATCGTGGTTGGAGGTTCGCGCCAACAAAGGGCGGCATTTTTAACCAGGAGGTAGACATTTTTAAAGACCTGCCAAGGCACCACTAACGATAGTTACTCTACTGGACATAGCCTATAACCTTTCAGTATCAGCTCTGTTGGTTCGTCGCCTCATTAATTAAATAATAACAAAAACATTACCGTGCAATAAAACTAAAACAAAGCTGCCTTCATTAAAAAAGATAACTTTGTGCTCATGAAACAAGCTAACAATGATAAAGTTTGTTATTCCAACAGAAACACTGCTATTAAACAAGAAGAAAAAAAAATTAGCCCAATTATTTAGAGACGTAAATTGAAAAATGCGTGCACTTTTTTTTTAAAAAAAAAAAAAAGCTTTCATGAAAATGTACTAAGTCTTAAGGTGGTACAAATATTTATATCAACCTATATTAAAGGCGTGATAGCCATTTGGGAATCGTAGTTTATGACATGACAAAATTTAAACTTCAAAATACAGTCGATTCTGCTTAATTGGGACACATCGGGACCGAGGCTTTTTGTCCCAATTAAGCGGCTGTCCCAATTAAACATACAAATTTACTATTGGCTTCTTGGTTTGGTTTCTTTGAGATTTGTCCCAAATAAGCGGCTGTCCCAATTAAGCGGTGTCCCAATTAAGCGGAATCCACTGTATTCACACAAGCTTTTGTTTTATTGTTTTATAATAGCACTAGCTGTACCCAGCCACGCGTTGCCGTGGCTAAGCCCTATGTAATGTAATAGTAAGTATTGAGAAAGCCCTTGTTTCTAATTCTGTTTATTTTTTTATAATAGCACTAGATGTACCCAGCCACGCCTTGCCGTGGTTAAGCCCTGTGTAATGTAATAGTAAGTATTGAGAAAGCCCTTGTTTCTAATTCTGTTTATTTTTTATAATAGCATTGTCCTAAAACCTTTTTCTCAAGGAATTGTTTTCTTTTCCCTTTCTGCGTAAAGTATGTTGCCTGTTGCGGAACTGTACCAATGAATGTTTATTTTCATGACTATTGAAAGAATTAGACTTTGTGTGAGCTTTTCATTCATATTTTTTTTTCACTCTATACTGTTATTGTTTTATTAATCTTATTTTTGTTTTAAAATTTAAAAAAAAATGGCCAGTTTTCCATTTCGAGGCCAATGTTTGCGAAGACATTGGCTACCGGAGGCGAAGTAAAACAAAAAAAGTCGATTATCAATTTAACTGGGAGAGAATGCGCTCCTCATTTTGGCGATCAAGCCCCCCGATACCTTTCCAAATTCACACACGTACGCGCGAACACACACTAAACAAGAAAACACACGAACACACACACACACACACAGACACACTGAGCCATTTGGGCTTATCTAAATGCATTGTCATAAGACAGATTTAGTTTAATCTACCGGTAATCTTGATTTACGTGACTATAAAGATTTATGCTGCAGAAATGTTTTTATCTTCTCAAATCGAGAGTTCCTTCTTTGTATTTGCTCCATTATGTGTGGTGAGGTTGTTTCTTTCTTTTTTTTTTAAATCTGATTTACAATAAAACAAATTGAAAAGTGACATTTCGCTGAGATCTTCCTTGAATCATGCACAGTTGACATTTCCGAATTCAGAACAAAGTTATTCAGCACGAGGGGTGGGATGTTGTCAAATTTGAGTGACGGCAGTCAATACAGCTTCTGAATAGTCAAACTCTCAGACATGATCGGTAAGACAGTAAAGAAAACAAAAAAAAGATCACAGTACAAAACTAATTCATGATGGGCCCAAGATTGTTTTAAAAAATCGAATAACTTCCAATAAAAATTGAATTCACATACAGAAATATCTAACACGAGTGCCAGAAATACACTATACATTCTACAGTGTATACCCCGATGAATTGTACCAGGGGCGGCCACTCATGTGGTCGACGAGGGCCGCATTCCGATTTCTACAACATTAAAATAATAATTTCAGTAAGTTAACGAGAGTTGTTAAATTTTGGGCATAAGCGTTAGTAGCAGCCGGGGCGGGCCCTTATATTTTAACTATACGCATTTTTATCAGGGTCCCTGGTTCGATCTCTGGTGAGGAACACTTGAAATTTAAGGTCCCCGCTATATCTCCCGTGGTGCCTCCTACTATCGACTCTGTTGGGGACGAAAGAAGGATAACACAACAATCACATTAGTGGTTTATAGGGTCTAAGAGATTTCATCTCATCCTTACAGGGAATTATCACACCCATTTTCCGTGACATTTAGTACAAAAGTTTGGAAAAATCACCGAGCTCCGTATGTGTACACAGATGAGAACGCCACCTTTGTATGGAGGCAAAGAAAGTGCCGCCCGTGGAGGGCAGCACACAATGCCCCCACCTTGTTACGCCACTCTTATTATGTAAAGGATATTTTGAGCTATATCATTTGAGTATTGGGCCTAACCAGCAATACGTTCTGTGTAGCAGTATAAAATATACGTCGGATAGACAATCCAGGAAGTTGTGATAACGTTTCATTTTCTTCTTGAATTTATATTTCGGTGTAAACTGTGGTCGGGGTTATCAGCCGACTTGTAATTTGAGCATGCCTTGGGCTAACGCACTACATTAATTCATCCCTCAAACCGAACCTGAATAACAAAGACTGACTTAAAAATAACGTACATGTATAATACTTTGACAAAACGTTGTATTGAATGCATTAGGAACAATCGTCTTCTGATTATAAATTTAAACTTCCAAAAAAAATCTTTTTTAAAGATCATATTAGCATAATAGGGCAGACTAATAAGCAGAGAAATAGACAAGGAGAAAGAAATCACTTCACTTTCACCCAAGATAATTATATAATCATGTGTAGGCCTATACAGGCCCGTAGCGTGCGGGGGGCAGTAGGCCGGGGCCCCCCTGCGTTTTGTCTGGCCCCCTCTGCTAATTTGTTCTACCTAGTAAAATGCATTACTTGCCCCCCCCCCTGCTATTGCCTGGCCCCTGCTGTAGAATGCCTGACCCCTGCTGTAAAATTTTCACGCTACGGGGCTGGGCCTATAACATCAACCAACTAAAATTTTTGCCTCATTCCAAAACGTATTCTAAATTATTTATTTTTAAAAAATATCTGAAATAAAAGGAATCAGTCATGTTTGAAAACTAAACGCATAATTCACAAAGTATTTCTTTTTTTCCGAAACAGAAACTAGAAGAAATAAAAAAAAATTAACTCTTCATTTTGTTAAAGCCTGTTTGAAATCAACCCACGTCTGCTCCGTCTCCCTGTCTAATGTCGCCAGTCTTATCTCGACCATTAATAGCAAAACTTCAAGTTTACGAGGGCTGTAAATTAGCAAATATATTACGGGAACCGATATGAAAAGATTTCAACGGTTATCGAACATGAAAGCTATTGTATTGCGTGAAACTTACTGCCCCTGTTGCGCGGAGAGTTATCGGTCGTTGAAAAACACTGCCCCTTGTAAAGATCTGTTATCTTGGGGTAACTCATTCGTAAGCTTGTTGTATCGTTCTTTTGTGCCAGCTTTGTTATAAATTGAAAAGAAAAAAAAGTATATTGGCACGTTCAAAAGCGCTCATACACGCACACGCACACACACACACATATATATATATATATATATATATATATATATATATATATATATATATGTATATATTACACTGTGCAAATGTGTGGGTGTTGCGTGGGTGGGGGATATCAAAGACAGTTATTCAATTGTGATTCCGTAACGTCGGGTTTAAAGTGATGAAAATGAATGAAAAAATCAGTTAAATTATGAAGTATGATGTAGTTTTCGATTCATGAAATGATCGCAAAGATGTGTCCACACACAACGGATAAATGAAATGAGTTGAAAAAAAGACACTAAAATAGATACGTATTTTTTTTTTCTAAACAGTTATCATCTTAATTTATCAAGACGATTTTCGACATAAAAAGCAACAAATTTCCTATTCAGTTCAGTGAAACCTGTTAACGAGCGTAGAGATGTATTGTTATAAGCTTCAACGACCAAGAAGACGGTGAAACATAAGCATACAACACTAATTGATGAACTCCTTCAGGCAATATAGTTGAACTTTTTTTTTTGTGATAGCTCACCTACCAGTAAGCCACCATTGTCCCTGCTCAACACCAGTGGCGTAGCGAGGGGGGAACAAGGGATGGGGCATCATGCCCCGGGCGCTACTCACAAAGGGGCATGTATATTTTACATATAATATTATATGGTTTTCGAATGGGAGGGGGCGCTAAAAAGGTATTGTGCCCCGGGCGCGAGTAAAGCTCGCTACGCCACTGCTCAACACAATCCAGAAACGTCCTTACGTTGGAGCGATGGGGTATGGGAGAGAGCAAGAGAGGGAGAGAGAGAGAGTAAGCAGAGCGCTGGGAAATTATATTAAGCGTTGCTGAGTATTTAGTAAAAGCTAGGGGTGGAGATAACCCTATCGCGGGGCACCCTAAGCGCGGGGGGGGGGGAGTCTAGGACTGTGTGTGAAGTCCCTGTAAGGATGAGATGAAATCTCTTAGATCCTATAAACCACTTATGGGACGGTTATTATGGTGCCTTTCTTTCATCCCCACCATAGCCGATAGTGCTTGGAGACACCACGGGAGATATATCTGGAACTTGAGCCAAGACCTGAAAAATTCCCTTGGTCCTCACCGGAGATCGAACCAGGTACCTTCAGGTCGACAGTCGAGCGCTAGTCGACAATGCCCAGTCAAAACAGTCATCATAATAACCCAACATATAAATTGCACTGTTATACATGTATTTGAATAAGAGAATTTTTTTTTTTAAGCATGAGAGATTTATTGGACATATATTATTTTTAATGCTTCCACTAAACATTATAGCTATATACCGTGTGGTGCGGTTTGTAATCTAATTTTTTTTTGCCTTATAAAAATGTTTATTTTGGTTAAGTACAGTAAAGTAAAGTTCTCTTAGCCCAAATGGGCCATCGGGGCAGATGAAATGTAGAATTCATCTGTTTCTATAACCTCGGCATATGAAGAGGTTGTGTGGTTAGCACAACGCCCAGCCATCTTTATTTCCCCAACTAAAGTCAGGTACCCATTTTTAAAGCTGGGTGGACTTGTGGGACGACTTTGTACCAAATTTCACCTGGAAAAATTCCATGGGTCTCACCAAGGATCGAACCCAGGACTCTCAGGTCGAGTATCTACACCACTCGGCCATCCGTCCCACTATTTTGGTTAAGTGCAACACACAAAAAATGCACTGGATTAAACATAAAGAGAGAAATGAAGTGTGAAGGAGTTTGAAAGAAAGAAGCTACTAATAAATAGATAATAGATGAAAGCGGGGGTGGGGGGGGGGGAGGTATAAAATGTATTTTTAATAGACCGTAGACGGGTCAGAGAATCTAATGAGGTCAATTGTGAGATAAAAATGTGTAAATGAGTCAGGTCAGGTTAGTGAGAATGAAGATAAATATTAAGTATAACCAACAAAGCAAGCTAAGGGTAGAGAGTACAGTTTTCTCTGTCTACGCACCAAAAAATTAAAAGTTTCAATCAGGGTTTACGGCCTGGTTATGAACGACTTTTATTGCTTTCGCAGATTGTGCCTTTACCCTTCTTAAAATTAAACTTAAAAACGAAGAAACTTTAAACGGACAACTCGCGATCGTAGAAACAAACATCACATTTGAGACTGAACTATACAAAGCGAAGTAAAATATATTAATTACTTTTGTTGATTTATTTCTGCGCTTTTGTCTAACTAAGGTCCCCAAATATATCTGGAAATCTTGAAAGGGGGGGCAAATTTATATGGAAGTCTTGCCCCCAAAGACCTAAAAAAAAGCTCTCATTATATATGTACATGTATATGTAATGTACTCATAAGGAAAATGACGTGACTGCAGACTCAGCTAAGGGGGGGATAAGAAATGGGATGGAGGGTAGAAGAAAGAGGCTCTAGAAGGCTCAAACTGTAACATCTCGATGATTACACGGCCGTCGTTACGCACAGGCCCACCCGGATAAATATATATATATATATATATATGCTCCGCGCTGATTGGCCATTTATATTTCATTCTTCTTAGTGGATGTCATACGGGCCGAATCACTCAAAAGGGGGGGGGGGGGGCATAATTATGTTAAGACGATCCTGCATCTCATACGTCATGTATAAGAGATTTGTATACCACATTGCGATAATAGTTTAAGTGTCGGGCTGATTAGCACACTGGGAATAATCATCCTCATTCATAACCGTTTCTTATGGACAGAGCAAAGTAGGCGACCGCCGAGGTCTCTCTCACTACCCAAGGGGCGCCTTCCGAAATAAATTCCTTTAAAATCTGATGGTAAGGGAGACTCGACAGGAACTTTTTTGAAAAGGGGGGCTCTTTACATCTCTAGACGTCTCTGTTAGGGTCACCCGCCCAGTGGTGTAGCGAGTGGTGGGCAAAGGGGGGGGGGAATCATGCCCCGGGCGCTACTCACAAAGAGGCGCCAAATGGTATATTTTACATATCATATTATTTGGTTTTCGAATTGGGGACGTGTTAAAAAGGTATTTTGCCCCGCCGCGAGATAAGCTCGCTACGCCACTGCACTCGCGGTTAAATTATCAAACGCTGACTTGTCTTTGTCGAGAAAAAAAGGTTGGGGGACCGCTGTTATAGAGAATACACAACAATTATTGGGATCCATCGTTGCACTCTTAATGGTCACGTTAGCGTTTCTTGGAAACGTGACGTCATCGACCTCATTGTGATAACGATGTGCTAAATTTAGCCTTAAGGAAGTGAAGTATTGAAAACAGTGTGGAGCGAGAGAGAGAGAGAAAAAAAAAAACACGAAAGAAAATGCAATGCTGATCGATTGATTTAATCGATCAATCAATGCAATAATTTAACCTCTTTAAGGTCAGTGCTAACAACGGTTTCAAGAGCAAAACAGAAACAACAAAAAAATATCGAGATTTGGGCAAATGAAAAGTCCCAAGTGCAGCGAAATGAAAATCTAGAAACTGTCATGTTAATGAATGCTATAGAGAGAGGTAGCGAAGAAATAGTTTAAGAAATAAAGAGATTTATAAATAGATAGACAGATAGAATTAAAAAGACCGATAAGGTGCCCCTATGTGTCTTTATTTTTTTTTATGTAGGCCTGCAACAAAATCTTTTAATTTATAAATTACAATTTATTGGGTCCTCGAGAAACCAATATCGAAAAACTCCATTTCCTAATATTTCATTGAAAAAGTTATGAAAAGGGAGCGGTCGGCCCAAAACTTGTGAGAATCACTGGTTTGAATCAAGGTTTTCCACCAAAACTACAAATATACAGATAGATAAGTAGGTAGATGGTAGATA
Organism: Bulinus truncatus; assembly: GCA_021962125.1. Lineage (NCBI taxonomy): Eukaryota > Metazoa > Mollusca > Gastropoda > Planorbidae > Bulinus > Bulinus truncatus. The sequence continues at coordinate 3,147,706 of JAGDYQ010000015.1, read as the reverse complement.
GGTATGCATGGCAGGTAGGTAGAGAATATTGTGCCGAAGAAACGAAGACAGATAACTTACTGTGCATTTGTTCGGTTTCTCCCCTGAGTGCACCCTCATGTGTATCAATAGTTTATACCGGGCGTTAAACGATCGAAACCTCCTAGGACACCCCTGCCAGAAGCAAGTGAACTCGTCCCCTTTTCTTTGGTCGATGTGAGCCTTCTCGATGTGCCTCACCAGTTCATCCTGCTCAGAGAACATCAGTCCGCAGTCCACCCAGCGGCAGATGTTGGGGTCTTCCTCCTCGTATTCTTCCAACTTTGCGGCCCCTACCGATGGCTGATTTCCCCCTATACTTTCCGGTATGTACGCCGGGCTCATGTTAGCCGAATTCATGCCAGGCGTTGAGGGACTCATCACCATTCCCGCCACGGGGTTTGTGTTTAAGACTTGGCCACTTGGTAATCCTGGACTAAGCAAGTGAAGGTTCGAAGCCAGCCCGTTCATGTTAGGTAGGGACGAATTTACATGTAGGTGTTGCTGTAGGTGACTCTGGTGTTGTCCTTGTTGATGTTGCTGAGAATGTTGGTGGGTGTTTTGACGCTGCTGTAAATGTACGTTTCCTCCTAAACTGTTCGGCAAAACTATATGGCTGTGTGTGCTCTGGAGGGGTTGCCGGCTCATGTGCTGTTGCTGCTGCTGTTGTTGCATTTGGTGATGGTGGTTGTGGTGGAAGTTGCTTTGATGGTGAGGCTGGTAAGGCTGTTGCATGCGCTGTTCATGCTGCTGACGATTCTGCTGCTGTTGTTGTTGCTGCTGCTGCTCTAAGGCTTCGTTGTAAGAGGGAGGGGGCGGAATGTTGTTGGTGGGTAGACCAGGACTGTTTGTTGCAAGCATCGCCATGGAATTCTGCAGCATGAAATCTGGCGGCATCTGCCCCATCCCCGCATCGTTATTCATGGAATCGGAAAACATAGCGTTGCTCTGACTGCTGTAATAGTTGTTCATATTTACATCACTCGGGAATCTGCCCATGGCACAGCTCTGCTCAATGAAAGGCATGTCACTCTGTCTCGCCACGTAGGCGTTCTTCAATATATCTTCAAACTCTGGCGGACCCATCCCAAAAAAGTCTATATTTTCACTCTTAGGGCCGGAGTTTAAACTGAAGGGCGTGTAGTTACCAGCAAGCCGTCTTTGGCCTGATCCATTCAAGGAGTAAGGACTGCTGTTCCTGGCTGACAAGTGAGAGAACGACCCCAACTGGCCAGGTTGGGGAGAACCGCTGGTGGAAGATGTTCTTGAAGGCAGGTAAGGCCCCAAAGATGTCGGTGACAGGCGAATGTGCGTCAGATCCAGCCCGTCTGACAGAGACGGGGAGGTAGAGTAAGCCCGTTTCAGGGAGGTTCTGGCATTGATGCTGGCGGAGTGTCGCGGACTAGGATACAGGGAAGGGTAAGGGGACATTTCTGTGCCTTGGAATGGAGATAAGTTAGACCCCGTGTTGTAATTGGAGATCGAACTACCAGGCACGGCTATACTTTGAGAATCATTGTCACTACTGTCGACCGTGGAGGCTGTGGCTGACGGCAGAGGCTTGTAGTGCTGCCAGTCCGGGTGTTTGGGCAGGGCGAAAACGTGACCCCCTGGAATGTCACAGCTGTGGGAGGTTTTGGGCGTGCCGACCGCACTCCTTGAGCAAGACGTCTGTGCCTGGGACGCCACGCAGGGCGCCGCAGGCAACTGCCCCTGCCTGCTGGCGGGAGTCGAGGAAATTATCGTCCCGTTTCTCAAGGAATGCAACGACCGTGAGGTCATGCCGGACACCTCCTCGTTCTGGATTGGAGACGGTGGCACCATTTCCTGAAGGGGCGGCAACTGAGGCTGGTCCCCCATGATGTCGGAAACGATGCCGTAGCCCCCGCCGCTGTATTTGGTGAACGATTCGAAAGGCGACACGCCGTGCTTGTTGATGTTACTGTTGATGACGAAAGGTCTCCCGTTGTTGCAGCTGCTGTTGATGTTGTTGGCTGCGGAGTTGTAACCACCGGCCACGTTGTTTAAGGAGTGTGCATTGTTATTCTGCCGCGCCCCTAGGGCGATGCAGGTTAGTCCTTGGTTTATTTCTGAAATAGTTGAATAATTAAGTACAACACTGTACATGTATTATTACCTCTAATTTAAAAAAAAGTTACACAAATTATAATAAAATTCTTGCATTACATGTAAATCACTAAACATGTAATATAATCATCTTAATATTCAGGATATATTGTATGACATAATGAGTAATTATTTTTTTTTACTTTTTAGTGACTATTTTGATGTGCATTTTGTGTATAATTGGACTCGAGATTATTATTCGCGTATTGACATGTATAATCTATAAATGTGCGGCCAACTTTGAGACTTCTCACTAATTAAGAGCAGGTCAAAAAGTGAGTTACAAGATTTGAGAACACATCCACAGACCCACGGCTAAGTGAAACTACATAAAAGCTTATAAAAAGTGTTCATGTAAAACTGGTAAAATAGCAAATATAATTATCACGCATTTCAATATAAAGATACGATAATTTCATAATCGCCACCAATTTTAGGACTAAGAAAATCCATGCGAGAATTATTTTGTTTTTACTAATTTTTCTCCTGGACACTTGTAAATCTATAAGATCTTGGTTTACCATCTGACAGAGATCTTCGTTCCTGAATTTATCTAGTCGCCTAATCTTTAGGATATTCCTGAGGCAGCCATTTAGGAACTTCTGTAGTCTATTGGTTAATGAGTTGGTGACTCTCCATGTTTCCGCCCCGTATAACAGTACCGATTTGACGTTACCGTAAAATGACAATTTCCACTATAAAAATGTAAAAAAATGATGCAGGTTGTCGGGGATTAATGAACATGTCAATGGTCTCTTTGTTTACCGAAATAGTGAAGCGCACTGGTAGATAAACTTCTTCTTCTTCTTCTTTGATTTCGCTATATATGATTGGGGGGTTTCAAAAGCCCCCACCCCTAGTGATGTGATACTCTACACGTTGGGCTTCAGGTCCGTCACGCTCCCATTGAATTTTTTGTTGGAGGGGGGTATTTTGGGGCAAAACCTTGTGGGGGGTTTTTTATTTAAAGGGGCTTTTTGGGAGAACTTTTCTACCTTCCTTGGAAAAATTCCAAATGGGGCGGTCTCACTGTTTCCAATGCCTAGCCTTCGGTAGATAAACTAACCAGTGAGAATATTTAGAAATTAATTCGCAAGCTCTACGTCGGATTCACTTTGAGAAACTTGTCAATCTTTTTATGTGGACGTGTGAAAAAAAAAGGAGTAGCCATTTAATTTGATACTTTATTCAGGGAAGAATTAACACACACATAGACTTACAAACCGATTAATGAATGGCAGACAGACGGGTAGGCAGGCAGGGTTATAGATGTAGACATACAAACGATTTATTTCTATTTTGGATGAATTTTTTCCGACGTTACCAGTTTTAAGTATTTTTTAAAGATGCGTTGCCCGCCCGGCCAAAATGGTAAACAAAAAGTAAAAAGTAGGCGTGAAAGGGGATGGGGGGGGGGTTCCAGTGGTCAAGACACATTTCTGATAATTAGCGCATTAAACTGTGATAAAAATGTGAATAATTGATACAGAAACGAACAGTTTAATACAAGGTTTTAAAAAATTCAATAAAACGGTGTATATATATATATATATATATATATATATATATATATATATATACAGCACCCTATTTGTTTCATGTCACTATCTTATTTTGCCGGAATCTGAACCAACGGGCTATATCGTGATTTCGTTGACAGTAATTTTTCCACCAGGTGTGTTAGAGGATAGTTGTGTCCACAGAGGTAACCTCTAACACTGCGACAATTTATTTATTTTTTTAAAAGATAATGTAAGATATTATGAAATTTGTGCCAAGGATCACTCGCTATTATACTGGGGGATTTGTTTAATCTTCAGTAGTATTACATCTGCATAATTATCAGAAAAAAATCTAGCTTTTGTATGGCGGATCAGTTTCACCAGACAAATTATTAAAGGGAGTCAAATTTATTGCGTTATAAAAAGTTCCCGTCTAAATAGACTAATGATTACTACCAGTTTATACTCAAGCACCAAAACGAGGTGCTTTCAAGCCTTACCTTGTTTGAGGTGCTTGCTTGGTATACTACTTGTGGGCGTAATCCTAGGATGGGAGAACGTATTGCCAGCTCCATTCCCTGAATGAATGGGTTTAGCGTCAAAGCTTTGCCTGCCTTGGGCGCCGGGCCTGTTCTGGCCTACTACATGCCTGCCGTTGGAGACGGCTGTCCGCGGGGAGCTGATGGCCGGCAAACAACCGGACCTGTCCGTTGCGGGCAGCGAAAAGCTGGCCATGTCACCGGGCCCGGGCGTACCTTGGCAGGAAGGTGGAACTGGGGTGTCCGGCTGGACGCGTAGCTTGGGGATTTCCGTTTGGCCATTCCCTGAGAACTGACGGTGCTGACTTTGCGTGTAGCTGGTGTCCCCGTATCCAGTATCCGTGTGCGATTTACCACTGACCTGTTTGATATTGGCAACGTAGCCGTTCATAGCTCTGAAATGAAATGAGAACAAAAAAAAAACTGAGTACCACTGGTCATTGTGCAACCCATCTCTTCTAAGACTTTCTCTGCCCTCCCGCGACATGTGTACTCTGCGCATGACAGAAGTTATGACCTTGCGCCATGGACACATACATAAGATGTCCAAACTGGACTCGGTGGCCGTTAATCGGGGAGGACCGAGTGCAGTCCATATCTTCACTTCTAAACAATGAAACTGAGGCCTGCATAGTGTTAAATGACCAGGGGTTCGCTACAATGACCCTCTTCACGGTGACAGTGTATTGTGAGAACGGGCCCGCAAAGATTATTAATTTCTGAAGAAGGATTAATGGTAAAAAAAATGTAACCTTTATGAGGTCCTTATAGGATTTCCGAATGGGATAATATCAGTTTTATTCATTCACGGGGTGGGGTAATTTTTCTATTTTGTGTTTCTTCAAAATAAGGTAAACAATGCCCAGTTTTTTTTTCATTTTACCACTTATTTCAATATATGGACAATATCTGTACATATACTCCCCTCTTAGACATATACTTGAATGTTCTGTTATTATTTTGAAAGTTGACGATACTTTTTTTCATAGCCAATGTAAATTAGGCTAGACGGAATAGAGTACTTGATTCACTTAATGGCTGTCATTACGTCAGCCCAATATCTTCTGAGGCCTCTAACACTGCTTTATATTCACACGTCTTTTACTAGACGCGGGAATGTGGACAGACGAACGAATGGAGGGCCAGATGGGCAGACATACATACAGACAGACATACAGATAGATAGATAGATAGATAGATAGATAGATAGACAGACAGACAGACAGACAGACAGACAGACAGACAGACAGACAGACAGACAGACAGACAGACAGACAGACAGACAGACAGACAGACAGACAGACAGACAGACAGACAGACAGACAGACAGACAGACAGACAGACAGACAGACAGACAGACAGACAGATAGATAGATAGATAGATAGATAGATAGATAGATAGATAGATAGATAGATAGATAGATAGATAGATAGATAGATAGATAGATAGATAGATAGATAGATAGATAGATAGATAGATAGATCTTAACTCTTCGAATCAAAAGGCGACACCTAGAAGTATAATTAGATATATAATTGTGTTAACCTGACAGTGTTATTCAAAGGACGGCGATCTCCCCCCCCCCCCAGAATGCCGTGCCTAAACACTGTCAACCGCTGCTGAGATGTAACGGTGGGGGGAGGGGGAAATAAATTTACCTCCATGGCGCCCAGGTATCGATCACTACTCTAATGCAGCTAACTGTCGCTAGTTGGCATTTTTTTTTTACATTGGGTATTGAATGAGAGAGTCCGATCGCAAGAAAACATAAAACTTCAAAATGCTGTCAACCAAAACGTTTTATCGCGTGTGATAAAGTACACAGAGGTAAACAAAGCACAAAATAAAAAAAAATCTTTTCAAGTTTGTATTTTTTTTTCTTTCTAATGAATAATTCTTTACTCATGTCAATTATTCTGTTTGTTTTTTTTATATTTACAAATTCCTTAGCCTGTGACAAAGAAGAATGAAAAAAAGAGAAAAGGTAAATCTTCAAGTTAAGTGCATTACGTCATACTCTCGCCGCACTGATTGTACGGCCATTGTACAGTTTGATTATTTATACAATGACGTATGTTGAATGTTCCTCGGTAGCGCACATACAGAATCATACCACATACGAGTCCCATTTTTTTTTATATACACTAAACCCAGGGTCAATGAAAGTGGGTTGAGGTGGGGGGGGGAGGGGGGAAGACAGCTCTCGGTCACTTGCCAGCTGTGGGGGCCATGTTCATTTATTTATTTTCATTCCTCTGTTGTTTTTTTCTTGCAACGTAGCGTCGCCTTTTTTTTTAAAGGGTGGGAGACGGAGAGGAGGGTACACAAGCAGACGTGACAATTTTCTTGAGGCCACTTATACAGACGCTAGGGAGATGCTTGTGAAGAGCATCTGTAACAAGGGTTTTCTTGAGAACTTGAGGCCCATCGGGGGGGGGGGCAGATGAGGACTAGAGCAGATCCAGTTACTGTAGCCCCGGCTAACTAGAGGGGGGGGGATGTAAACCTGATGCGCAGCCGCCCTTTTCTTCGTTACACCTTTATCTGGTACAAATCTAAAGCTGGGTGGACTTGAGACAACAAGAAATCCCGATTAATTACCGAGTTCCTTAACCCGGGACCCCCCCCCCCCCAGTTTGACAGCCCATCATCCAACCAATATACGACCAGAGCCGTAGCTAGCTATTGTGGCGCATTGTGCTAATTACATTTTTTCCCTCTTCCTAATCTGAAAAAAGGGGGGGAAAAAATTTAACAGCGCTTTTTCGGCGCCCCTTCTTATTTCGGCGCCCCCTTCTTATTTCGGCGCCCCCTTCTTATTTCGGCGCTCCCTTCTTATTTCGGCGCCCCCTTCTTATTTCGGCGCCCTCTTCTTATTTCGGCTGCCTCACAACCCGTAGTACCCTTGCTACCGCCACTGTATGCGATGTTGAATGTTGCCGGTCACATTTATCGTGGGCTGTGGACTAGGCACCCCTCCCCCCTTCCAACCAAATAATAACCACATTTTACGATCCATGGACAATGCTATTCTCAAAACAGCATTTCTATAATTAAAAACCATCAAGACGTAAACGCTGAAAATGCTTATGAATTCGCCTGACAATTTATCGCATACCCACCCATAGTGACCTAATCCACACACACACACACTGAAAAATGGAACTTGTAAACATCTAAATCTGATTGGCACTCCAAGCAATAGATTAGTATTTCTGACAATATCACAATCACTTCAGTCTAGACATATTCATAACTGGGTTTATTATCATTAATCTCTATTATGCCAACGATAAATGCATGTCGGCAAACTGACGTAGCGGACTTTTTTTTTAAAAAAAAAGGGATTATCAGTTCGATGTGAAAGTAAATACTCAAGACTAATAGGGCGGTCCCCGAAATTTTCAGCACACAGGGTCTTTTTTTTTTATTATTATTATTTTCAATACCTTTAAGGGGGTGGGGGCAGCGTTTTAGCTTCTGTGTGTTTTGAAAGTTAACGTTTATGAGCATTTCTATTTTTATTTTCATAGAAACAGCAGCAGAGCACCAAAGTGAATTGTACGGTGCTCCGCCTTCGCAGTTTGCAAATCGCTGATACAGACCGCTGGTAAGACTCGGGAATGCGATGGAATCGATATATAGGAAACTTTCCCGAACATAATATGAAAATTGACTGCCTCTTTCAAGCCGGTTCATTTTTAGAGGCCGGATAGGCCCTGCTAGTTATCGAACCTTCATAGTGCTCGGATGTTTGTAGAACCGACCTGCTTGGTGGAGATATCGGGTTCGAATCACAGCAATGCCAGTTTACTGGATACCTAGGAAAGTCATTGCTTGAACTTTCCTTTTTTGAAGAGTCTCACAAGATTTGCGTTCGTGCGATTCCGTACCCAACTTAACAGTGTTTTATAATTAAAAGACTCAACGGCCGACTATGATGTAATGTTTTCGAGAGATACGTCCCCGCAATGAATAGATTGTCAACAATGCGTTTCGTTGATAACAAACAGACCACTCAAACTAATTCAGATCGAATGAAGATAGCAAAAAAAAAAGCGAATATGGTGAAAAAGAAGTTGACCTTCATTTATGGCGGGTTCATCGATTCCAGCCCGTGCCGTGATAAGTGAAGTTCCTTAAAGCTAGATAGTATCCTTGTAAATGATGTTGTTGTATGAACTGGTTTATAATGAGAACTCAATTCATGTCCATGGTTCATATGATTTATTGACGACACAATAACATATAACAGAATAAATCCAATGAATAATACTTGTTAACAATGAACTTAACTGATCAACTAAAACTTCTGATATGTACTCGAATACTCTCTTTACTCATCTGAACTTCTGAACTCAAATAACTTCACTGACTCAATTGACTCAATTCCCCTCTTTCTCAACTGAACATCGTCTTTATATAATTTCCTTCCATCCAACTCGAACATTCCACATCGCTCTGTCTCTCACTCATTTAGTCAATACAATTTACAAATAAACAACATATTTATTTTCTATAAACATCTCGAATCTTGACCCCGTGACCACATGTTGACCTGGTTGGCCAAGCTCCAAAGATACACACACACCTGTGTGCGTAGTACTCATAACTATACCATGACAATCCTTATATGTGGAATATTTTCGCATTTATAGCATAGAGGGCGTAGTTTACAGCCATTTAAACACGATTTTTAACAATATCAGAGCACTCTAGCTATGATCATTCAGAAGAAATAAAAGAAAGTAAGACATACTAGACTAGGTATGACCAAATGCGGCTCTTCGAAGAGTTTTATGATGCTCCCAATGAGTCAGTTGCAGTTATTTTTGTTTGTATTTAATTTCTTTTGCTCACTACATTTTTATAAGTTGACTCTGGTTCGGGTATTTACAGTATTTACAGTATTTACAGTATTTACAGTATTTTTCCCCTAAATAAAAAAAAAATTTGAGTGTGGTTCTGATTCAAGCTTGGTATCCTACCCCCCCCCCTCACCTGTACGTTAAAAACTAATCATATTATTTTTATTAAAAATCTAATCATTCAGAGTCGATAAAAAAAAAACGCCATATGGTGAACCCCTGAAATTCAAAGCACAGTGTAGAGAGGGTGGGGACTATTCACCTCTGACATCAACAAGTATCTACGATTATAAATGAACCCTCCTAATCCCCTCCCTCAACCCTCTAAATAGAAGTAAATAATGGACGGTTGGCGAGACTTTTTCCTGTTGCTTATTTATCCATTAGACGTATAATAGAGATGCCACCCGTCATAATCCCTTCCATACACACATACACATACATACCTCCTAGACCCGGGAAGACAATTTCAAATTTTACATAAATTGTATTGTATTTATATATATATATATATATATATATATATATATATATATATATAACAAAAAGCTGACGCCCTGCCCCCTTTCCTAAACACGCTCGCATGCGTCTTGCGTCAGTCCTTTTTTTTTTATTAATCCCAGATAAAAAAATCTTTATCTCTTTCGTTAATATTATTTTCCTTTAACCAAACTTCACCCATTCCTTGTATCGATACCTTGTTTGATCTAATTTAACCACAAGGCCGTTGGTTCAAGCATTAAACACTCGATAACTGCGAGCCTGATAGTGGTAGAAGAATATATATATATATATATATATATATATATATCCCTGCGCTGATGACGTAAATGCCGTCTATCCAATCACAGCCTTTGCAATTGTGTTTTGTCGCTCAGGTTTAGAGAGTTGAGGGGAAAAAAAAACAAGTTATATTGGACATTCGCAATGACACATGGGATTAACTACTCAATAGCGAAAAGAAATAGGGGGGGGGGGGGGGTACTCGAATCCGTTGTTATGTACTTTTTTTTTTCTTATGGGGGTGTTTTGTGGGCTGGATACAGGTCCTCTCATATATGGTAGGTAAATTTGGCGGTTGCAAACGTCCGGGCTTTGGACAGAAAGTCTTTGGACCAGAGTCGTAGCTAGCGATAGTGTCGCCCTGTGCGAATAACATATTTGTCGCCCTCTTCCCAATCTGAAAAGTCCAAAAAAAACATTTAATAGCGCTCTTTCCGCGCACCCTTCTTAGTTCGGCGCCCCTGCTCAGCGCCACACAACCCGCAGTACACTTCCTACGCCACTGTTTCGACCCCTCACAATCCGAGATGCCATACTTCAGATGCCGGATAATTTTATAGCAGATTGTGAAAAGCGTCGGAGCCCATGAAAAATGTTCATGTTGCCTTACCCTCGCGGCGTACCTGCCTCTCGGGCACTGGCGGCGGAGCAGGGGGCAGGGGGGCAAATGTAATTTTTAAAGAAAATACAATTATTTATTATCTTTTCATAAATTACTTTTTGTTTATTGAGTTTCCCGTTTCCGGTTTCAGTTTCATGTTCATCATCATTCATGATAATTATCAGTAATTTTCTGATCTAATTTCACTATTAAATTTGTAAATAAACTGACATTACGAATCAGTTGACGACAGAAGTGCTCAATGTTCATTTTATTTTTTTATTATTTTTTTAATAATATCGATTAAATACTTGCTACAGAATTACTATATTCTATTATTGAATTAAAAAAAAAAAGTTCCCTTCTTAGCCCTAACGGGCCTTCGGGGCAGATGAAGTGTAGAATTCATCTGTTTCTATAACCTCGGCATATGAAGGGATTGTGTGGTTAGCACAACGCCCAGCCGCCTTTACTTCCCCAACTTAAGTCAGGTACCCATTTAAAGCTGGGTGGACTTGTGGGACGACTTTGCACCAAATTTCACCTGGAAAAATTCCATGGGCCTTACCGAGGATCGAACCCAGGACTCTCAGGTCGACAGTCCAGTATCTACACCACTCGGCCATCCGTCCCACTTTATTGAATTAAGGGGGTAAAATTTGTCTTTCGGTCATATTTTGTCTTGCCCCCTTAAATTTTCAAGGGGGAGCGGGCCCCCCCCCTTGAATTTTGGCTTGCCCCTCCTTAAAATATTTCGTTCCGCCGCCGGTGCTCTCGGGACATGTAAGGAAATGAAAATCTCACTCAACAGTTATCGATTGGTTTAAATTCAACTCTTCACACATAAAAAATCGCCGAAACTCCTTTTTATAACTTTGGGTACCATTTTTTCCTTCCTTTTAAAAGCTAACCAATTCACCCACATTATGTTACACGCTTCAATAGATCGTAAACAGAGTAAAGCGAAATGTGAATAGTTTCTGTGTCGGATTCAGCTATTTATAGATCAGCTCTTGGTTAAAGGTTGCTGGTTTTTTTTCTTCCCCTCTTATATTATGATCGACCAGAAATCTATATAACGCCAGTTTGATTGTGCCGTCAAAGACTTTGCGTGTCGCCGCTAAGTCTGAGAGTGAATGGCGGATAGATAAAAAAAAAATTGAAACGGTTGTCTCTCCTTTTAGGTAGACATGACTGTTGAATAGGATTTCCGAAGTAGGCGTAGCTTCACCCCCCCCCCTCCTTCCCCCTTTCGTTCGCGGGACCGATAAAGTCTAACAGCAACTTTAAGTAGTCAATGTGGCGGGTTAGGGGTTCGTACAATAACCCATTATAAAGGCCAGGCTTATATCATAAGATCGGGGATATTTCGTTCATGGTTGAAATACACTTTCAATAAGTTTTTTTTTTTTTAATTTCAAACATTGGTTGCGGTATAGATTATTGCAGCGAAAATGCAAACGTGGTGACAGCTATCAGTTGAAAGTGACATTTCCAAGGTTGGGGGGTGGATTAGTTAATCATTTGACGCAATCGATATTTAAAAACCACCCAATAAAAAAAAACAGCAAAAGCATTCATCGCAGATGAGAATGTGGTTATTTTAAGAAGCGGGTCAGAGGTTAAGGTTTAAGTCTTTGAAAGTTGAAGGAGAATAATTAAACATTAAAGTGCTGTGAATAATGTTGATATTTAATCGAACTAAGCGAATACATTATCAAATTAAAACTCGACTGACTGACGGACGAAATGACTTGGTTGTGCCTTTGCTATTCCGACTTGAAATAGTCCAGATGTTGTTTTTTTTTTAAATCATAGAATGTAAATTATGTTTTCTGCGCAAAGTGGACTTAGGTCAGTTGATGCACGGTAGACAATATTGGCCCCCTTAAAAAATAAAGAGAAATAAAAGGCTTTAAAATTAGGCTCCGTGGGCCCTCAAAGGGCCCTCGCCTGTTGAGCTCGTCCCTTAAATCCGCCTGCTCTGTGCTATGTCACATGATTTTATTTTGTGGCGTTTTTCATATTTTTACCTGGCTGCTTATTTTTTTAAAGTCCGTGTAATTATAAGATATGCACCTATTAGATCATATAAACCACTGGCGGGACGAAATTGCGATAGCCATAGAGGCACCACGAAGGACACAGATGAATGAATAGCACAGCGCCAACGCCTCAGCAAGATTTACTGGTAGAACGTTTCTCTGACATTTTTGAGACTCCCACAATTTATTTATTGACAGATATATGTACTACCATATTTCAAATGCACTGTATCTTCTCAAGAACTCGGCAATGAAGGTTAACGAATTAGCTTGTGAATGGTGATGACTAAACGCAGACGCTAGAGTCTGATATTTCGTTTCAATTCCACATTTCCCGTGTCTATAGAAAATAGAATTGTCAGACAATAAGAAAGACAGAGATAAGTAACGTATGTACAGGCAGACATATGGACAGAGATATAAGTGTGATATTTTTCATGAAGATATCCATACATAGACAGACGGACGAACGGACGGGTGGACATGGATAGAAAGATTGATGGGCGGTAGAACGGACAGACAGACTAGACAACAGACAGACAGACAGCCAGACAGACACACAGACAGACGGACGTACAGACAGACCGATAGATAGATAGATAGATAGATAGATAGATAGATAGATAGATAGATAGATAGATAGATAGATAGATAGATAGATAGATAGATAGATAGATAGATAGATAGATAGATAGATAGATAGATAGATAGATAGATAGATAGATAGATAGATAGATAGATAGATAGATAGATAGATAGATAGATAGATAGATAGATAGATAGATAGATAGATAGATAGTAATGTAGTCGAATAGTACCGCCATTGTCATCATTCTCAAATTTTAAGAAGAAAGCACCTTTAGTAGATACCTCCTTAGACATTCAGCAGACGATGCAAGATAGACGCACTCTTTCATTTACAAAATGTCGTCGTAAGTCCAACCATTGATGAAACGTCTAACTTAGATGTGACTGTATTCAAATATGAGATCGCGATCTTTGTGGAACTTTCAGATCCACACAGAGAAAAATTGAATGCTTCTTCACCCCCCCCCCTTTCTTGCCACTACCAGACAACAATTACTACACAAAATAGCGGGTTCTGACTTAACAAAGCAGTCACGTTGGGTTCAGTTGAAATGTTAAAAGTTCATTGTATAAATGGTGGTCTAGGGATACATTCGTAGGTGTTTTTTTAGAATATGAACCACATAGATAGTGGATAACTAAAGAAAGTGACAAAGAGTCATTGGGCTCTTCAATAGCAAGTCCTTCGAATTCGCTAGTCCACCATTCAGCTCGGCGACTCATCGTGACTCCGATCGAGCCCGGTGCAACGTATGACTTCGTGTCCTGGTGAGTGACCGTTAGTTAATTTACTTGTAGTAGCAGTATTATTGAGATAGCTGTTGTTGCTGCTGTCGTCGTGGTGTTGTGACTTTGTGTGTGTTTGGGGGGGGGGGGGCAAAGCGGGAGCTAGAAGATCCTAAATTTTATGTGGGACCGACAAAACGTAAATTTGAGAACCTTAAGCAAAGATATAATTGAGGGCCTAGGCCGCACTAGGCAAAGGTGTACTGGCGGGAATAGACAGTGGTATCATGTTACCCTAGGCCAAAAAAAAAAACAGGTCATCGCAGGTAAATCTTGGGGGCCACCTACTTACCTTTGAAAATAAGACCCCCTGCGATCCCATTTTTAACTTCGGGTGAGATTTTCATTTTTTTTGTAGTGGACGTGCCTTATATATAGGTCCCCACAGTTGACCCCAATAAGAGTAGGGGCCCCAAGCAGTCCCTTAGTTTGCCTATCCTTGAGAACGCCTCTGCCTAAAGCACAATGTCATTGGACGCAAATCCCATTAAGTGTTCTATCCAAGTGACTCAAGCTGCCTTATAGGTCTTATAGACCAGTATTGGTACAATATTTGCATTGATCTTATTACAACCAGAACATAGTCTGTAACAGCCATGAAGACAGCACGGGGGGGGGGGGGGTACAATAGTTGGTGGAGTCTTTCAGGCTCGAACCCTTATCCTACGGTATGCTTATCGGGCTCACGACCAAAGCGTCACATAGTAACTCCCCGTCATTGTAGCCAGAGCCGTAGTAGCTAGCTATTGTGGCGCCTTGTGTGATTTTTTTTTGGAGCCCTCCTCCCAATAGTCGGCCACAGAAATACAACATAATGATAACGTTTCATAAGAGAAACCTTCCTATGACTAGAGCAAGCTCAAAAGGAAATAAACACGGACTTCGGACTGTACTTTCCGACAGACAGGCGCGTGTGATATCTGAGAATACTCCGCGCCTTTTACCCTTCCACCTGTGTCGAATGCCCTTGTCACCCACCTAAACATAATAATTTGACATGTCAGTGCCTGCTGAAGACACAACAACGTCATTTCTTCTATCTCAATAACAAAAACTCTAATTATAAACAAACAAACACTAAAAAAATATATATATATAACATTGTGTGTGCTTGATCCCTGAGTAATCCCAGTTAACTACCAGGATCCGAATGGGGAGAGTGGGTGGTGGGCATGGTGGGTGTGTACGCAGGCACGGCAATGTTTTTTGAAGCGTCAAGTCCTGGTAATAATGCATCTAAAATATGCCGAAAAAACATACCGAAAGCCTTGTGTAACCCCCGCTTCTTTTGGGTAGGATTTCAAAGACATCGAGTCCATTGTTTAAATGTATTCTTTTCACAGTACATAATGAGACACCACCGCGGGCTTGAAGAACAGAGTATATCATCTTGATACGAGTATAGTTGCCGGTTGTTATTACGTTTATTATCTGCTTTTCGGACCGTTGGGGGGGGGGGGGATAGATTTAAAAAAAACATTTTATTGAATTGTAATATGTAATCAATTAATGAGTGCGAAGAAATTCGAGCGTGTGTTATTGAAAATGTGTGTTATGTATTATTGTAAATGTGTGGTATGTAATCTGTAATTGTAAAAGTGTGGTATGTAATGTGTAGATTGTATTATTGTAAATGTGTGGTATGTAATGTGTTATTGTAAATGTATGTCATGAATTATTGTAAATGTGTGGTATGTAATGTGTTATTGTAATAGTATGTTATGTATTAATGTAAATGTGTGGTATGCAATGTATTATTGCAAATGTGTGGTATGTAATGTGTTATAACGTTATTGTAAATGTGTGTTATGTATTATGTGTCTGTGTGTCATGTGTGGGTGTTAAGCACCAGACTCCATGTAAAAGCCATGCTACGTTATAGAAAGGGAGGGGGGTAGTGGTGTGAGAAAGAATGAACGGCAGTGAATACTGGGTAAAGGATTGACAGTGAAAACAAAACCAAAGGATTACCGGTGAATTGTGAATGTTACCGTTACACAATATGCCATTATAGTGAGATAATCACAATATGCCATTATACAGAGATAATATTCTAAGTCAGCGGTGTGGGAAATGGCTAGCCTGTATTAAGTGGATCGCCCAAAATTTAAATAATTACTTAATGGATGATATGGACAATTATCGTTACCTTTTCTTGGTTTTTTTTTTTACAGGTGGTTCGAACTGATTAAAAAGTGGGCCGTGAACAGCACAAGTTTGAGAAGCACTGTTCAAAGTGTTTCTTTTTCGCTTTTAGTCTTTCATATCATTCACTTCCCTTTTTTCTCACAACCACGGCAGATTTCAAGTTTCTTTCTTTCTCTCATTCTTCTCAGACAATTTGAAATCTCTCTCTTTCCTTTCAGACAAAAATAATTTTAAGTCTTTTCTCTCTATCACATACACATAGATACACACAAACAGGTGTACGTAGTTGTCTAGTGCCTGTTTAATATTCTTGTAATGTGGAGAGTCTATGTTGCCATTTGTGTTCTCTATTGTTGACAGAAAATTACATTCACGCTAGTTAATTAACACGACTGATATCGAAGCCTGGCTGCAACCTTTACCGCCGGTGGATCAACACAACTACCAATAAAAAGATCAGTGCACGATACAGTTAATTGAATGCTATTTTTTTTAATAACTTTCAATTTTTCGGAAGGGGGAGGGGGGGAGGATAATAACCTAAACCCCTACATGTAAAGGGCTATGCAAAAAAAAAGTTAAATTTAACCCCATGTATAATTATTGTTACTATGATTATTTTTTAAAGGGATCAAAAATTAGCTTCTGTGCAAGGGGCCTTCGCTTACTTTAATATTATAATTTATGCCTCTGTCACTAGGACAAAGTGGAATTCACAACCATGGAGGGAGGGGGGGGGTGTCACTATTCGTAAACCAACACAAAATACATTTATAACAAGCCTGTGACATACATTGGAAATTGATGTAAGTTTATAAATGTAGTGACGAAATCGTTGAAGGGCTGAAAACATTGATGCTTTGTGTACCGATTAAAATATTTTTTAAGCCAACTTGATATAAGAAAAGATATCTCACAATACACCTAGACTTTTTTTTTCCCTTTAATTAAAATGTGCAATTTGGATTATTTGCTGTGTGTCCATGTGGATGTCCGAGAGCAATCTGACAGCCCCGGTGAGAGCCAAGTCAATTTTTCCAAGTCAAAAGACGATTAAAATGTCCCTCAAGTCTACCCTGCCTTGAAGAAGTGCCGGAATGTAGTAAAGGCAGCTGCGCGATGTGCCAACCACAAAACCCCTATGTATAGGCCATGGATATCTAGATGCTATATCTAGACTTCCATGTATAGGCCTACCGTGAAAACAGGAACGGATGAATTCTACACTTCGCCTGTCCCGAAGGGCTAGGAAATTTTATTGATAAGAGAGAGAGAGGGAGAGAGAGAGAGAGAGAGAGAGAGAGAGAGAGAGAGAGAGAGAGAGAGAGAGAGAGAGAGAGAGCTGGATATGTTTACGTTCGAAAAGAAAATCGTTTACATAAATAATATAAGAATATCATTGTAGCGAGGTCCCGGGATATCTAAATTTCGGCCGGGTGGGGACCAACCCAAAATGAAACATCGACTCAAATTTCAATGTGTCAAAAATAATATATATATATATATATATATATATATATATATATATATATATAAAATATTGATAATAACAACTGTACAATTTTAAACAAATTTTAGATTTGGCCTTCATGTACTTAAAGTATTAGGCTGTTTAAAATTCTCCAACAAACTTGCGGTCGGCATTGCATGTAGGCCTACATCTTTCTTCAATACTAGCACTAGAAAGAAGTAAAAAGGATAATTTGTTGTTTCAAACTCGGCGTGGGGTTATCGAGATGTTTAAATATCTTCAATATTGCAGATAACAAACATTAGCCAATATCTAACACGGATACATTAGCCAATGTCTAACACGGATACAGTGTTTGCGCTACTGCGTGTTTGTTCTCGGAGGCAATATTCACTCCCTGATAACCTTTTAGTTGCGATGAAACATTCGATGAGTAGAGGAAGAGGGGCTTTCCGGTGAGTGTGTGTGGGGGGGGGGGGGAGTAGGGGAAGGATTTGCATAGTAATCTACCAAAAAAAAAGCTGCAGACTAGAGCGGGATAAACGTTCAGGGGTGACCTTGACTGGGGGTGCCAACGAGAGCCGCCTTTTATTTTATAACACCGTTATATACATATAGACAGTGCCGCCGAGAGGGAGGGTGCAAATGCCCAGGGGGCCCGGGGAGTTTTAGGGGCCCGGACTGAGCTGGCCAATCAACTTTTTTGAAAATATTATTATCAGCACGGGGGGGCCGTGACAGCCCTGCCCAGGGGGGGCCCGAAATTTCTGTCGGTGGGCCTTGCATATATAGGCTATACATAATTTACATTTTTTAATCTACTCTTCACGTCTTGGGTACTTTTGAGACATCATGGCATATGGTTACTTTTCTAATGCGATACATAATGCACGTGGTTTGGTGATGAGCCACGTTTCACATTGGTGACCTTCTTCAAACTCTTTGGTTGTTTTAAAAACGAAACCTTTCCCCGTAACCCTTTATATATGGGTACGCGAACCGCCGGTTGTGAACCACGGTACTAAAGCGACAGGTAGTTATTTCCGAAATTAATTAATAAAAAAAAAACGGGCAACCCTTTGAACTCTGCTCGTGTTCTGCAGCACGAAATGCGCACCTGCAACACAGGCAGCAGCGTCGAAGTTAAGTCAACAACAAAGGCCATGTTGAACACATGCGCAAATATTTGGTTATAATTAATTACAAATTATCCTAGATATTTCAACATGAGGTGCAACATCCTTTGTCGTATGTAACATACTTCGAAATTGTTTCATTAGGAGCATGGTTTGGGGGGGGGGGGAGAGGGGTGTTTGAAAAACAAAAATAGATATATCTGGGAGTTACTGAAAATCACAGAATATAAATTATACAGAATCAGGCCCGTAGCGTTCGGGGGACAGGGGGGCGATTTGTCTGCCCCCCCCCCTGCTTATTTGTTCTACTTAGTAAAATGTATTACCTGCCCCCCCCCCCTGCTATTGCCTGGCCCCTGCTGTAGAATTTTCACGCTACGGGGCTGTACAGAATGTCCATCGTCAATTTAAATGCATGTACGTTTTTCCCCCTTAACCCGCCATATGTGTGTATTATTCTATTATGTATAGATATTTAGGGGCTACACCTTTAATAAAGAAGATAACACAAAGGGCGGCAGTTTTTTTAGTCATTGGTAGAGGGCTTTATAAATATCTATATATGAGCTTTGCAAGTTTTATGGTCTTCAAAGACAAGTTCCATTCTTGTGTTTTCCGGGGAGGGGGGTAAAATCTCTTAAGCCTAAGATATATATGGAGGTTCTATGGAAGAAGTATCTTTCAGGACGCCTAAAGCATCAAGATTTCATATGAGTTTGTATTGGGGAGGTCCTTCCTTTGGCTGTGGGGGCCCTAGTTGGTCGCCAGGTCTGTGGGGGCCCTAGTTGGTCGCCAGGTCTGTTGGGGCCGTAGTTGGTCGTTATCCAGCTCTACGCATACATCTTTTAAGTTAATAACATAAAAAAGAGTATGTCTATTAAGTGTTTTAATAGGTTATAGCGCATGCGAAATGTCATTCGGCTATGTGAAACTATTATTTGGTAGATTTACGCTTGGCAGTGTCGCCAAGGGCAATCATTTGAAAAAATATATCACCATTTAAATTGACGCACTTATTTGAATTCTTTTATTTTTATTTTATTTTTTTTTTATACTTTTGGGTAGTCGGTTGACCAGTCAGCACCCCAATGATCAAAAACGATTTATCAATAATCAGTTAATGTGATTATCGATATTTCAATTATATGTTTAGGTAACTGTTGAATGTTGGTGTGTGTGTGTGTGTGTGTGTGTGTGTGTGTGTGTGTGAGCGTGAGTATGTAAAATGTTTATGGCAAACCTAATAGGGCTGAAAAAAACTGGGTCATTGTTACAAACGCAATATAAGAGTACATCGAGACTTTGACTTTGAACCGATAAACTTTACAGCGGAAGGAAATGGAAAGGGGAGGGGGGCGGAGTTACCGTGAGATATATAAATATCAAGGCCGTGGCCAGGATTTTGTTTGGGGGGGGGCTGTGCGGTTTGGGGGGGAGGGCGGTGCGGAGAGTTTTATATAAGAAAAAATTGGAACACAATGATAAAGAAGTATATTTTATAATAATATTTGATTTTTAGAATTTGCAGCCCCCTAGCCCCCCCCGGCTACGGCCTTGATATATATATATATATATATATATTCAAGGTAACAAGACAGATTAGACAGATATATCAACAGACAGACTGATAGATAATTCCAATGTTCTAATTTAAATAGTTAATATGGTTTCTGTAAAAAAAAGTTTAAAAAAAAAAAGCTTTCAGATGTTTCATTTTGCTTAGTTTTTGGTTTCAGGGCCCTAAATAATTAGGAAGGTAGGAAGATGGAGAACTCCACCCCTCCTCTCCCCCCCCCCCCCAGCTAAACAACTAAGGCATCAGAAAAGCCATAACCCTATGCAAATGTTATTTTATATATTAAAGAAGGGGGTGGGGTGGAAGAGAGAATTTCCTTATGTAAATTTCTAGAAAGTTAAAATCAAACCATCTAAAACGGTTCCCACTTCATTGAAATTACTTGCAATATTTCACTGCAAAAGATAATAAATAAGGACCTGTTAAAATTATTAAATGGAACTAAGCCAGATACAATACAAAATTTAAAATAAAATCTCCTGCCTTATATTTTATTTCAAAAGAATGTATTAAGAAAATAATTGCTTTACTTGTAAACCTATGCCATCTTACGCAACCAAATATAGAAACTCCTATTGTAAAATGACTTCCACAGAGAAAAAAGAAAAGATATATGCTAAGAATAGAAAAACAATGCATTTTTTTTAGTGACAAAATCAGTCAACCATTGAGAAATAAAAATCACTTGTCAATAACCTTTGGCATAAATCAATAATAATCAATGATTAATGAGGTCTTTAAAAGCTACTGAAACATCAGAAACTTGTTAATGCAAGCACTCTGTATCCCACATATAAATAAGAGCGCTGAATAAGAGCAATATCAACAATTATATACTTTCAAAACTGGGGGTTTGTTTTGTTGTTTTTTTGGCTTAAGTAAGAGTTGCAACCGAAATTAAAAAAAAAACATTTATGAAACTATGACTTGAGCTATTTATAAGCTACATGTAAGCCTCTATATGATTGTGTAAGCCAAACATTATTGCAAGTTGACACTTTCATTTTGAAGTAACAAAGATAATGATTTTTTCCCTCCACATTATTCCCTGTAACATGGTAAAATCTGCAATGTTATTAAAAAAAAACTTTGAAGAACTATTCAGTTTAGATATGACACATCTTCTGATGATCTTCACCCCTTTTTTAAAAGTCTCTTATCAAACTGACAAAAACACATTAGATAAATTAGATCCTTGATAACAAGGCCAATACAGTGAAACTTACACTGGTTTAAACAATACTTAATGTTTTTAAAAAAAAAATCCAAGTTTCTGTCCGGCAAGACAATGTGCATATTGTAACAAGTGCAAGATAATAACTAACGCATGTTCTAAATGGTCAGTATAACACATAAGCAATAAACCTCAATATATGGGCAACTAATGGTATAAAATGATACAGAAAAAATGTATGAAAGAAGTAAAAAATATCTAAATTGGTAGGCTTAAAAAAAAAAAAGTTTACTACAGGACAGGAGGAAGCTCTTGATGGGTTATACTATACATTATGATATAATTTTATAATATATAGAATTATATATCATAATGTATTACATATATATCATGTTAAGTGTGAAGTAAATTATGATATTATTACTAAGCTGGGTTCAGAAATTTATGTTTTCAATCATATCATGATGATAGTATAGACAGTATAATAGTGAGTATATTCATAGCGAATGATAGTGTTTTATATTTTTTTATTAATCATTATTATAATCATAAAATCTTAAATTTGTTATACTTTTAGTTTTAGTTTTAAAAATTCGGTTAAAATTGAAACAAAAAATTTGACAACATTAAAGCCATATAGAATATATGAAGAAATATAAATAATTTATTTTATATGTAAAGGCTTCATTCATAGCATTGCTTCTAATGAAATGTAATAATTTTGCGATTTAAAAATTTTCCGTAGGAAATGGTCTTTTAAGGCTTCTTAATTGCCATGACAACCTACTAGGGTTTTGTAAAAAAAAAAAAATGTTTTGTTTTTAGGCGTGTGATAGAACTGAAAATTTAGTTAACGTTTCATCTGCATCCTGGTTTAAAAAGTCCATGTACAAAATATCTCGGTATATTATCTAATGGGAGTTAATTTTTTTTAACAGAAAATGACACAAATGTAGGTCTAACTATTGATAATTTTGATTACAATGTTTCAATTGACTTGTTTCGTCTACTACGACAACCATGAATGAAGTAAATGATCAGTAAGTAAAATAAACTAAACCATTTTTTTAAAATACGATTGTATATGCAGGATTGCAGGTATATATAACCGAATAGAGAGAACGTTTTATAATCATCCTTTTATTAAACAAAAACATAATAATAATATCTACTAATCTAGTATTATTATATAGTTAAACAACGATGAAATGAAAACATTTTAGTTAAAAGTAGTGAAAACAAAGATTACCTTTCATATGATCCAATAACTGAATAAATTACGTAACATCTTTATCCGTAAATATAATTTTTAAGTCCTCAACTACCAAAACGTTATGGGTTAGAAAAGAAACGTTCAATATAGTCAGTATATATTACACACTCTCACAAATCAAGCCGACTTAACAGGCAGAATTTTAACCAGTCCAGGTGGCGCTTGTGTAAACTTGTGTTGTGTCGTTTCTTTTTTAGCCTACTTCTACTCTCATAGATTTTTTTTCTAGTCTAATGTTAGATTGTCTCCCTTAAAACTTTTTAGTGAAAGGAGGCTAACCTTTGCAAATACATGTACATTTAAAAAATCTATGGTTTACCTCAGACTTATTTGAAACTGTAGCTACAGTATTTGATATAAAGAGTGACCTTTGAAAAAAAAAGTAGATTTTTTTTTAATTGCCAGAATTCCTTAATTCTTTGGGCATAATTAGATTATTAACCTTTATTTCCAAAAGAATTGATAGCTAGGGTATTGGATATTAAGAGTGAGCGGAAAAAATTTTACTTTTTTTTATGCTAAAACTCACATTTAACTCATTAATATCTATTTTATTCTTTTACATAGAACTCCTTTTCAAGTATTGTGATGCATTAACATAAATGGTAAGGGGGTCAATGTGTTAAGAAAATATAACAAAAAATTTAATGCACAAAAAAAGTGATGTTACTTTAATTTTATTCAATAAAATATAATATTAAAAATGATATGAACAATAAACTGTGATAAGTCAAAATGTATCAAAATATATCCACTTCTGATCAAGCTTCTGGCTGTGATAAAAAAAAGGCGTATATAGCCACATCTTTTACTAGAACAAATCATCTTTTAAAGATAGCTAAGATAATAATCTACATCAAGAAAGACTCACATAGTTATGCACTGTGAGATTAAAAATCAGAAACATTACTTTCCATTACTAGCTTTTTAAGTCTTTCTGGCCTTAGATTCCATCTCTGGAGTCTCACTAGACATAAGAATTTTCAGTGTACAATAAGACTATTTTTTTTTAAAGGCTCCATAATAGGGATGGGGGTAAAAGAAACAAAAATTGAGTTCCCAATAGCAGTAGAGAGAAGTCTGGTATTCTATGTAAAACCTAGTTTATAAATAATTGTCATTACTAAACTTTCAGGAAACAAAAAAAATAATAATGCAAAAAAAATTCAATTAACTGTTTCATTTTTATCAGGCTTAAAGGCAAGTAAAAACAACCTTAGCTTGGTCAGAAAATAACTCACTCATTTCTGTACAATGTTTGGTATCACTCAAGTCCATGTGCAAAAGCACGTCACAATAAATGGAATGCATTCCATTAACAATCATCAACAATAAATGTTACCATCTGTTTCAAACTAAGATACATAATACAAAATCCTCATAACCAACATACAGGGTCAAGCATCCTGGAATTCAATACATACATGTGTATAAGCTCACAACATCTGCACAAGCATTTATCACAGATGTTTGTTTTGATTTTCCAAAATAATGTATTACATAAATGAAAATGATGAAAATTAAAACTGATAAGTATCACATAAATGAAATTAATGAAAATTAAAATTGATATCAAACAAATAACTATATAATACAACATTTAAGAGATAAATAGTCATAGATGTGTTTAAAAACAAAACAAAAATTGTTTTTTAAAGACAGCTTTTTTCATAAAATAAGAAACCATTGAGTTTTTTTCTGTGTAGTGCTAATTTAGTCTTTGGCAATTTTAGCATGATTGACTCTGGAATTATACTTTTAGATAAAGGAAATATAAAAGTTACATCAAAATATAAGAAGAAAAAATACAGTCAGCAAATTTAGCATAGAAAGCAATACCACTTAATGCTAAAATATTTTTCTTTAAAAACAAATTTAAATCAGTATGAAATAGTACAATTGTATAAAATCTGTACAAATTACCAATTTTCTTGAGTGGAGAGTAGAAAGTGGAGCATAGTCCCACCCCCTCACCCCACCACAAACTGTGAGCCCTGTGCTAAAAATGCTTGTATGCCTCTTTATTATTATATAAAATTGTATAAATCTGATCAGTCCCTTGTAGTGTGCTACCAGGATATAGACCAGTCAGCATCACTCATTGTGGAGAGGGGGGGGAGGAAGGTATGAGCACAGTAATGAGAGTATATTTAAAACAAACTCTGGCTAGTCAAAATTCAGTGAAATTTTTCAGAGTAGCACAATAGTAAATAACTTAAAACTGTACAATATGTATAAAACAAATCTATCTAATATTGTTAATTTTTCAAAGTGATTATTTGATATCAATACTAAACAAATGGCTAACAAAACAAATTAAATTAAGGGAGATTTTTTTTAAAACTGTTTTTCTTATCCTTCAGATCTTGTATATTAAAAAGTTTTTAAAAGTGGTTTTTTTTTTTAATGAATTAAAATATTAAGGTTGCAAAGATAAAAATGATTCAATATTAATTCACAACATTTACTTTCTTTATACACATGTTTAGGGGAGTTTCAAAGTACGAAATATACTTTTTTTTTAAAATTGATATTTTGATATCAGAATTATATCCTCATGTTAATAATATTCTGATTGTCACAAATAGTGTTTTAAAAACATTGCATTCAGATCAATAGTTTAAAATAATGCAAAAAAAATAAATCATAAAAGTTATTTAAATATTGCAAGATTTCCAATCACATAGTAAAAATAAGCCTCAGTTATATCACCATTTTAGAAATGGAAAAAATTATCACAATAATATATGATGTTTGAAGATGTGTATAAAAAATATTGGTAAAAATAAGAGCAATTATTTCATTTAAAAGATGTTTCAATTGGTAAAAATGTTTTAAAAAATAATATTGTATCTTGTTTAATACTATTTTGATACTGGTGTAGAATGACCAATTTAGAAAGAGAAAAAAATGTTATTTCATTTAGATTGAAAATTTACTGCAAGTTAAGAAAATGCTGTCTGAAATAATTAAACTTATCCACTGTACAAATTTAAGTGAACAAAAGCAGTGAAATATAAATGAAACTCTATTACTCTATTATTTAGACTACGGTTAGTTCACTAATTTTAATAAATAATATTGACTAAAAAAATAGTCCATTAAACATATCTAAATACAAGAAATGTTTTTTCTCATAAAGATGTTCTTTGAGTTTCTGCTTTTATTATACCAAAAATACACAGCTCCATTTATATACCTTGGTACTACCATCTGCTCATTTAAAGCAGTGTTAGCCTTTCTAATAAGTTATGACAATGAAAATGATAATCCTTCATTGTTAGTATGTGGTTACTGACCTTAATAAGACATGAAACATTGTAGAATGGCATTAGTTGTTTTGATTTTCCTTTTAGTGTGTTTGTGTGGTGGGCTTTTTTTTTTTGGCCTTTTAAATGCCAGAAATAATATAATGTAAAGAAATGATGGAATTTCTTTAGAATAATACTCATTGTCACGTGTAATAATAATTTTAACATATCCTCATCCACAAAACAATTAAACTGTTTTTTAAAGCTTGAAGAGAGATAGGAAATCCTTTGGTGTGAGTTCTTTTATAACAAACGACTTGTCACTGATACAAGGGTGTCCAAGAGACTGAAAACAAAAATAGATTTTTTGTTAGAACAAAGTAATGAATAAAAATTAACATATAAAATTATACAAAAGCTTGCTAATACAATAGTCTAAAACTAATTCAATAATAAGAACTTATAAAGAAGAAGTAATGAAAAGACTTTACCCTCCAATGAATAGCACAACAATGTGTGCATAATGCCAACATATCTGCAAAGGTCTCCCGCTTTCCAAATCGCCTGAAAAATAAATTACTTATTTGAAGAAGGCTATAATCAAATGAATGCACATAACTTTCCCTCACTTTTATTTTTTTGAAAGAAAAAAAACTTGTGTACTCACAAGATCACAAAATCAATCAAATTACTTCCACAACAATTAATATAATTTAAAAAATTTGAATTTTTACATAAACGCATCAGACTAACTTGTAGCATCTTTTGTAAATATTTTTCCAATCTATATCCATACTATCACTTTGCTTTGGTAAAAAAGTGAGAATCTGTCGATTATTGAAATGAAACAAACACATCTCTCGCCATAAAGATCTTTCTTCTGTTACCTACAAATTAGAAGAAAATAATATTCAGCTAAATTTAAATTAATTCAGTAATTTTTAAATCTGTGTTTACTCAAATTTAAAAAAAAATAATTTCAGTATACATAATAAAATATGACTAGATTATAGTCTGTGGTGTCACCAAGTTTAGTGTTACCAAGTGTGGAAAACTCACTGTGTCACCCCAACACTGGAAATCTAGTTTGCAAATAACTCCAGATTGATCCAAGCAGCTTTAAATTTATTCATGTACCTAAACTCCACACTTAGCATGGTGCTACTACTCATGCTTTTAACTATGATTGTTTGTAAAACCCGACTAGAAAGAATTCTTTCTGCTATGAAATTTAGAATTTTTCATTTTGGTGTCACCTCTATGTTGGTGTCACCTAGTGCAGCTTGCACCCCTAGTGATGCAACTGATTATAGCAATACTTTATATTTATCTAACTTAATCATTATTTTTTGACATAAAACAAAAGTGAATTTCCAGATTTTAAGCACTAAAATTAGGTTGATTTTATAAAAGTATAAATATTTTTTTTAAATATACTTTTTAAAGTTTCAAGTTATGATCTAGCTGTATTACTTAACAGTGTACTGAAACAGCTTTGTAGTCCTCTGGGGGTTGGGAATAAAGACAGTGAATCCCAGTTTGAGGAACACTGATCCAGGGTGTATTCAAAAGCTAAAGCTGTCTGTCAGGAGTTAATTAAAATTGTGAGTTGATTGCATGAAAACAAAATTTTGTTTAATTACAACAGGTCCTCCTCCAAAGTGATTCAAGGCTAAGTCACAACATTTATGTTCTTTATATTAATCAATTCATGTAACTGGAATTTCAAGGAATAGCATTTTTCTTGTGAAAAAGAATTTTTATTGCAGCATTTACCCTGTTCAGTGTGGTGCTGGTTTGTCCAGCCCTCATCACATCCTTATGATCAGAAATCTGAGAAAATATAACCCTCAGACAATCTGCTGGCAGGTCAGATAACATAACTCTCCCATCTTTATTTCTCTGAAATATAATCAATAATAAGCTTACTGAGGAGGCTCTATTTCTATAGACTGAAGTATTAAAATGTACTTTCCACACATGACTTCCCTATTTAGTATGCTCTCATTACTGATTGTATGGATTTTTGTTTTCATCACACAAGTCAATCCCAATTTATAACCCCAATCTTTTAAAAAGACATGTTTTTCATGTAACTTCCAAAGTCATTAATATGGATTCCCATTGAAGCATATAAAATTATTTTAACTAATGGTACAACATGAGAAAAATGGAATAAGATGAAGTTAAAATGATAATACTGTGTTTGTAATGAGTTAATCCTATTTATTAACATTTAAATTAGCATTAATTTTATTACCATTACATTTACTTATTAACTAATAATACATGAAATAATTTACTTCCGCATTAAAAAATTTTCAATTAATGTTTATCTCCAGCTCTATCTAAGACATATGTAATTTCTTCAAAAATTTAAGAAAAAATGACTCCCCAATCTACATTGTGCAAGGTGGTGTATGCAAGGCCATTCTTATTGTTATTAAAACTGGGCAACCTAAGAACAAGTCTGGGTGAATGTAGCAAAGAAGAAAATACAGTGAGAATATACACTTTCTGTTTACATGCTTTTTTTTTTTTAAATGATAAATTGAGCTTAAGTTATTTTACTTTCTAATGACATTTTATGGATGCATTATTACTTTTAGCCGATGTCATTTATTTTAATTGTACTTTTTCTTAATAAAATTTCTAACTCTGCCAAAGTGAAAATTAGTATGTTTTAAGTACTTAAAAGTTGTCATTTGTATAAGTAATTTTTGAGTGATATATTACAGACCTACCATATCCAACCTTTAAAAGTACTATAAATAACTTACTTTTTTCTATCTCTCTTTATGTTTTACCATTACTTAGCTTTGATGAAAAGTAAAGTTTTAATTAAATTAAAGTGATATTAAAAGAAAATTATATTTGCAAGACGAGTTATTCTAAATGACAGTAGGGGCCTTTGGGTGTGGCAACTGGGGTGACCACCCCTAGCTTCCAGCATAAAAGGGCCCCATGCTTGAATTGCAATAAATAGCCTTATCCAGCGATATAGTCTACACTTACGGGTTTTGGTTCTAGGCCCCAAAAATACCACTAGCCCTCCCAATGACCTGCATAATGCAAACACCACCTCTGGTTTCTGGTCATGTAAACATAATCTATAAAGTTTAGACATGTGAACATAAAATGGACATGCATTGATATGAATCTACCGGAGTCAGCAGGATTCTGCAAATCTAACTTAGAGAACTTTGCGTCTGTATCCAAGTTCATTAATCACTATGTGAACATAGTCACACTTTGTATAAATGTTTGGCTAATAAACTAAAGTACAATACAACAATGAGCCAATTATAAAAGTACCAGTAAAAATTAGTCAACATGTAAAGGTTGTATTTAAAATTTAAGAATAAAGGGTCTATTTAAGATAGATTTCCGAACTTCAAGAATAGTTAAGTGTGTTGAAACAAGTTTCATCAAAGAATATAATTATTCTTATGTATAAGCTGAATAATTCCAAAAGAATAATAAGTAAATATGACAATTAGAAGTATGTGAAATATGACATGTACATATTTTTATCCTTTATCAAAACTAAAGCATAGCAATTGAAAGTAATTGACAACATATGACAAGTACATATTTTTATCCTTTATCAAAACTAAAAAAAACCAACCTCTTTCATTTGATATTCAGAAAGTTTGTTAGTCAACTTATTGACAGTGTCTAAATGTTTAGACCAAAGACATTGACTTCCAATATGAAAGTGTTCTCCATCACGAAGAGCATCACTTGCACAACCTAGAAGATCTTTCATGAATCCTATGTTAAGTTCAGATCTTATTGCTGGAAAATAGTAATAAAAATTAACATTACAAATAAGCACTTATTGTATTACTAAAATTTTTAAATAAACAAATCCTAACCTACACACATTTTTTTGTTAAATCTAAAACTACACTAAAATGCATCCTTCTATTATGATCTCTTTATGTCTACCATGACTATGTACCTCAAATTTAGCCCTAATTTTTTAACCATCTATTTCAATATCTATGATAGTGGCCCATATATAACACTGGTAAACAGTGATTTCATTGCCAGTGATATTTGAATCATTTTATACAAAGTCAACTATGCTGATTTAGAATATGTAAGTGCTTTTGCTAGATTGGCTCTATTTTACGAGATAATTAAAATTAATTAAATAATGTATGCACCATGTTTAAAAATTGTCAAGAATTGCATGAAGTAAAATAGTATACTAACAAATACTAGTGAAAATGTTAATAGTCATGCAGAAATTTGTTCAAAAAGATGTGTAAATAGTGTTATAGAAGAAAACATTTTCATTTGAAAAACTAATTATGTCTAATTAATTAATTAATATGTTAATTGTCTATGGTAATGCATTAGCAAATCGCTGTTTGCTCGACTTCCTTTTGTGTGTGTCATTGGGGCTATTGCGCTGGAGGCTCCAACAGTAGTCAGCCATCATATTATGTCCCATCTTCCTTGATATCTCTCCTCCATCACCCTCATATCCTGATGGAACCTTTCGCCTTGTTCCTCACTGAAGTCCCCAAGGTTACCTGGAAATTTGTCTAAATGACTGTGCAGGTAATGTACCTTGATGCTTATATTTGCTCCAATGCTTATGAAGTTAGCGAGCATATCTTGTACCAGTTTTTCATAATTCTCTGCTTTGTTATTACCTAAGAAGTTCCTGACAACTGAAACAAAACTGTTCCATGAAGAAGCTTCAAGGTGATCCGTGAAATTAGTAAAATTTTGATCGTTGATGAGTTTTCGAATCTGAGGACCGTCAAAAATCCCAAAGCCTTAACAAATTGTTTCATTAAACCTAATTTGATATGAAGCGGTGGGAGAATGATCTTATTTTTGTCAAACAGTGGCTTGTTGATGATATTTTCTTTACCTACAGTCATGGTTTCCCTTGCAGGCCATGTCACTCTTGTCCAATGATCTTGCCTTGCCCTGCTATTCCAAAGGCACATGAAGCGCGGGTATTTTGTGTATCCTGACTGCTACCCAAGCAAGAAGTTTACCATTTTTAGATCAACACAAATTGACCACTGATGCTCATAATAACAGACTTTCTGCAATACTGTTTTGATATTCTCATACTCTACTTTAGGTGTTGTTGAGTGAGCAATAGGAAGAGATGCATAACGGTTACCATTGTGTAACAGAACACATTTCAAGCTTCTGATGGAACTGTCTATAAAAAGACGCCAGTCTTTGGAATGGTATTCTTGTAGTCCCATTTGGAGCAGAAGTCCAGGGATGTCATTACAGTAAACAAGATCTTCCTCTTGGCTGAAATATGGAAGAAGAAACTCTTCTCTTTTCCGATAAGATATTTTTAAACTTCTTGTTTGAGAAAATTTCTTTCATTGAGCCTGGACGCTAAAAGCTCAGATGTTTGCTTGGGCATATTTAGGTATCGTATCAGGTCATTGAGTTCTTGGCTGAATGGTTGAGGTGTTGAAGAACTTCCTTCATAATCACTTCCACTTTTTTCACCTGCCAAAAACTCCAGATCTTGCCCCTCGTGGGAGTCTGATGGTGAAAGCTCTAATAATCCACTAAACACTGGTATAGGAACTTCACTGCTATGTGGAATTGGTCTCCTTGCAGATTCAAGACCAGGATAATCCCACTTAGATTTCTTGTGGCGATTGAAGCCTTTAACATTCACAATACAAAAATAACAATCACCAAAATGGTCTTTCGGCTCTCGCCATACCATTGGTACACCGAAACTTAGACTTTTCTTCTCACCATTTGTCCACTGCCGTAGGCTCTCCACACAGTTTTTGCAGACCTTATGGGGAGCCCAAGACTTCTTATGGTCTCCCAGCTTCACACCGAAATTAGCCAAATATGCCTGCTGCACAAATTCGGTTATAATTCTTCTTTGCTTTTCAATCATGTATTCTCCACAGATGTAACAGAATACATTCGGATTATGTTTGCAGCATCTTCGTGATGAACTCATGATGTCTGTAGAAAGCAGCTATAAAAGAGAAAAAACTAAACAAAGTTATAACTTGGTATAGTTAAATTAAACAACAGACACCAAACTTATTACATTTGTTTTACACAAAGGGTATAATCATATTTTCAAGGGTGTCCAATATCTCAGAAACTAGAGCCGATTCAGCAAAAGCAGTGGCAATTTTGAAATCAGCACCCATGAATTGCTATAAATTCATTCAAACATTCTTGGCAACTCGCAAAAAATTTTTTTTTGTTGGGCTGTGTAATGGTGTCACCAAAATCCTCTACTCTCTTTAGATGACTAATCAGCAATTTTCACTATTATAAAAAGAATCCACTAAACCAAAGCTAAGTCATATCCTTCCAATGAAAGGGATAAAAATATTGCAAATGCACATCAAAGTGTGCATTAAATTATTCTAACTGATATGTACAATTCAAACAAAATCTTAAAAATGTACAGAATAAAATACTCTGATGGATATTTAAACAATCACTGAAAATTATCTGCACATTCAAAAAAATCATCTTTTTTAAAAATTATGATTTTGATCAAAAACGATTTTTGATAGCAAGAAAAACTATTCTAAAATATATCAAAAACTTTTTAAAAAAGCAACCAACCTTCATTTACCATTGCATCTAGTATATTAAAAACAAGTTTTTGAGATGTGCCACTCAATACAGACAGTTTTTTTTCCATAATCAGTGTTAAAAGCTGAAAGTTTAATTTTATATTACTAAAAGTAAAACATAAGAATTTAAAAAAATAATAAAACATATTATTCAAATATAATTATCATACATTAGACATATTATTAACAATTACAGAAAAGGGGGAAAATATGAAAATGTTTGATTGAAACGATATTTATAATCATTTTCTAAACTTCAGACACTATAACTAGTTTTATACACTTTTTAATTGAATTTTTTGTGGTGTTACTTAGCTTATAAGAATATTTCATTCCAGAAAATAGCTCATAGTTCAAAATATATTTTAAAAAGGACTAAAATTATTCATACAAATAATAATGAATGAGGGGGCAGATAGCGAAGTGGTGTAGAGCGCTCGATAGTTCTCCTGCGGGTCCTGTGTTTGATCTTCTGTGAGAAGCAAGGGAATTCATATCAGTCCTAGGTAAAGTTGGGTTAATGGTCCCCAAAAGAACACCCAACTTTAAATGGCTACTTGACAGAGCATTATTCTAGCCACACAATCCATTAAGCAAAATAATTATTGCAGCCGGGCAGCAGATAGGCTAGGTGCGATACTGTATGCAGTGACACTTGGCTTTGACTTTTTTTTATGCATTTCCCAGAAATATGACATGACGTTGTTTAACAGATTCAACACTCATACTGCTATGTCTTAATAATTGATCATGTTTCCCACATTTACACCTCCCTAATCTGATTTAAGTTAGGGATTTCTCACTCTTTTTTACTCATGAGGGTTACTGTTAAACTTAAAGTTTCTACGCAGTCACAACACTTTTGTAAATAATATAAACTCACAAGGTTGTTCACAATGCAAATGAAGCAGGCTGACTGAGACTAGGCTTTGGAAAGAACCATTGGCTCAGTAATGATTCATAAGGCTTAGCAGAAAAAGAAGAGAAACATTCTACTCAGACTGCAAATCTATTTTTTTTTTAAATTAATCAACTTGCAATAAATTGTATATTAAAGGAAAATAAGAAAATTTTTGTTAAAAACCTTTGCTCATCTTGCAAAACCCTAGTTGAATAACGTTATTTGTAAACCTAGGTTTGACATATATGGAATATCATACTTTTATTAAAATAATGTAAATCATATTACTTTTGCTACAAAGTTGGCTCTGCTAATATCCCTTGCTGCTCCTGTCATATCTAATCTGACCAGAGCTTCACTCAAAGATGTCAGCTCTTTTTTCTGAAATGTTAATGGGCTCAATGTTAAAAAAAAACTAATTATAACTGTCACTTTACCTACTTATAAAAAGAGTTTGTTTTGTTTAGTTTTTTACTTTCTCAATTAACTTTTATATTATAAAAGAATAAATATTTTGTTTCTAATTTTAAAAAATTTATAGTTTACAGTTTACTTTTACCTCTTTAGTGGATCCACCATTATAAATTATGTAGGTCTGTCTCCTGCTAGTAAGTTCAGTCTTGTCCCTCACAAGGTTTAAATCTTCCAAAGCTAAACGAGTTGTTCTTTAGACAAAAAAATTGTGTTACAGTTGAGTGCAAAAAAACAATGATACTAATTGCATTTTTAAACAACTCCTTTTTTATGAATTCACTATTAATATTGATGAAAAAGGAATTGCAGTAATAATATCAAAGCAGCAATATGAGAATAAAGGTATCCATTTTTGTGTAAGAAAACTGTCAAGCATGCTAAGCCCACAACAAAGATTACAGAGATAGAGGATCATGATACTAAATAATTTAATTATAACCACTTTTGAGACTTTTTTTCCCACATTGCTGAAACTACAATGGACATGGAATCATCAAAGAAGATACAGCTAACTTTCACTACTAGGATTCAACCATAAAACCTGCATTATAATAATATGAGTGTAGGTTAAAAAAAGGCATTTCAAGATAAGCTATGAGGACAAGAATCAAATCACTTAGCAAGATGACATAAGAAGACTGAAAACCAGATTCATAGCATGATATTTAACCAGTAAACTCTGTAAAAAAATATTTTTATTAACTTACCTTTGAAACTTCTTTTTTGAATTATACAACTACTGACACAAAACCATATCATTTGAAATCAAAACAAGTTCCCAAATGATTCATTAATATTTGTTGTTTTCTATCCGAACAATTTTTCCTGCCACTTTGAACAATTGGTTTTGAGATGATGTGGAGCAGAGCTACAGCCTTCTACACTTATTGTCTAGTCTCTCAGGGATTAGGTCATGGGGGATGCAAGCAGTGCTGGATTTACATACAGGTCGACTAGGCAGTGGCCTAGAGGCCCCAGAAATAAAGGGCCCCAAAATGTTGAGTAGTAAGTATACAAAAATTTAAAAAATAAACTTAGCAATATTTTTATTTTTTAAAATGGGGCCTCAAGTTTTTGTTGGCCTAGGGCCCCTACAATTGTTAATGCAAGCAGGGTAGACATACTTGTTAGGCGTCCTGATCTTGATAAAGAGGCCATGTGCTTATATTGTCTGCTATAAACTGAATGAATTTGTTATATTAAATAATGGGAGTAGCCCAGAGGCGTACCTAGGATGGGGGAGGGAGGTCCGAATTCCTAAGTCCCCTGGGCCCCAGCGTAAAGAGGGGGCCCCCAAATTTTTTTTTACATAAAACATTAAGAACATGATCTCATGTCATTGTGTTGAATGTCAAAATGCAGGGGCCCCCAAGAGACCAAGCCCCCCGGGCCCCCAAATCCCTATGTTCGGCACTGGAGTAGCCCTAAAGTCGCACTTGTTACGGGACCAAACGTGACCATTATATTAGGGTATAAGGAACATGACATATATAAATTTTTATTTTTTTTTCAGAATTTTTTTTTTCAGGATTAGGGTTAGGGATAGGGTTAGGGTGCGGAGCAATATTATCTACGGCTGGTACCCGGGTAAAAAAAATACGGAGACCATACGTATGGTCCCATAACAAGTGCCTTATATTAAATTATAATACTACTAACATTGATTTACACTTTACGCCACGCGCGCCAACGGTCATCAGTCAAATCATAAAAGATTAAAAGCAATATAATTATTAGGTATCAAACTATTATTTAACAATCATTTTTCTTAACAAGGCTTACTCTTTAGTACTCTTAGTCTTACCTTGCAACTGCATTTTGGTTTAGGTTTTCAAAAATTTTGACTCGCCATAATCTCATTTTTTCCCATCCTTCTGTAGTTCGAACCCATTGATCACCAGGAGATCTCCAATCTCTTCCGATAAAGGGCATGCTTATTTCTTTGTTGACTTTGTAAAAAATACAACTGTATTAATTATAACGCTGACGAAGAACTCGAATAAACGTGGTTGTGGAAGCTAACTGCGTAATGTTTATCAACATATGAAAATAGACGAATCAAGCTTTCCATTGGTTGGATATGTTTCACGCATAAATTTAGCATAGGTCACGTGAACAATGTTTACGTTTCTCAGCTGATTGAGAACAAAGAAAGGGTATTAACCCGTTGATAACAATGATTTCGCGTATTACTGTAATAACATTAAAACATACCGGTATTTGCTAAGTTATTTATCATTAGTTGAAAATCTATACAGACATATGTTATTATGATTAAAAGAAAGTTACATAAACTGTTATTACAAAGGCAGAGAAAAACCGCTACCCATGAAGTGATGGACAGAGGCGAAACGCATTAAATTGTTGGCAGGTTGCCTCGCAACCGCTTTTCAGCAGCAGCATTTGTAAATTAGCACTTGCTGGCTTACAAACCTAGATCTTAACAGTGTATAGGCCTAGTGCATTGTATTAAAAAATACAAAGAAAGAAATGGTTCGTTTACTTTCAAAATCTAATACATTTTTAATCTCTCCTTTAGTATAGGTCTTCTGGGTCTTTTTTTTTTTGCTTCAACTGTGGAGTATTTCCTCATTATAGGAATTAGAAATACGATTATTAAAAAATAAAATAAAGTTTAGTCTAGTTTTATTTTCACAGTTGGTTTTTTTTTTTATCTACCTTTTTTTTTTAAATTTCAAAATTGTGTTGGCTGGAGTTTACGGTGTGCTCATGACCGACTTGGAAACTTATCGAAACCTACTTATATTCATGATGTGCACCACATACTTGACGGTTGTGGTGTTTTCGTTATTCTTTATAAAGCGATGTTGTTGTTTTTTTAAAGGGTTTAAGGATGGTAAACAAAAGGGGGTATGATGCAAGTAAAATCATCTCTGAGAGTTAGGGGTGGCTCTGAACCAAAAGTATGGCAGCGTATTAAACCAAAAAAAAAATTCTAATGGATCGAGAAAGTGGGCGAGGGGTGGCGGTTTGAGTCTTAGGGCGGCCCTCATGGACTCACAAATCATAATCTAGGCCCTCTAATAACTGAGCCACTGGAGCCATTCTGCACCCCTTCTCTTCAAAAGGTTCCTGTTTTTATTTGCTTTAAATATAAAAAAAACTTTGAAAACAATGAGCTCGGAAAAGTTAAAGCGTAGCATTCCGTTTGCGGTGGCCTGGATCATAAAGTCTGATCACATTCTTAAGTCACGTATATCTTTCCGGGTCTTTACCAAGGAAGCATTAGCAGCAGGCCCGTAGCCAGATCAAAGTAAGCAGGGGGCACCGATACCCAGCAAGGGGGCGCCTTCTCATTTTAGTTACTTTTTCTTTATTTTTTCCTTTTTCTTCTTTTTTAAGCTGGGGGGGGGGCACTCCACACCTAGCCCCCCCCCCCCGACTACGGGGCTGATTAGCAGGTGTAGCATATAAGTTGATCTTTGTGAGGAAAAGTAACCGAAATCCAATAATCAAGTTGACAGACGTGAAACCTGTTATCAACGAATGGAATCAGGAACGTCACCGTGCGAGCAGAGGAATGAAACCAACGAGGAAAAAGGGAAAGTTAAGAATTCAAGTCCTTGAGAAGTTGAAGTTAGGTCAAGGTAGGGCCGTTCTATTACGTGTTTGTTGTTTCTTTGTTGTTGTTGTTTTTAGGGGGGGGGGGGCTAGATAAAGGTACATTTTTGGGCTTTGGGAGTTTTAGGTAAAATTAATACTGCCACCGCTTACAAATGTAAGTCACCTCTAATAATTTTTTGGAAACAAATACCGCAATATAACAACTCACTGTGTGTCTACTCTCCTCTAACTTGTCCGAACTCCCCTTCCTTAAATCCCTGATGAAGGTTATTGCGTGGGATGACACAATTTCATCACTCGTATCAAAGCATGATTGACCTTACAAAAACACATGTCACACCCAAGAGTACACTTATATAATAGAATAATAAATAAATCAAGGGGTAATAACTGGGATAGGACAGTTAACTTCATCACTGTCCTGTCGATCATGTCTGTCACCTATCTAAAGGTGTTTTCTTAATCTCAGGCGCTGCAGCGCCAGCACCACGACGAAAGTACCAATTTAAGTCGATCATCATTTTTACTTTGCAGCAATGTACTCAATTTTGGTTTTCTCTCCCGGGACGCCGACCGAATCTTAGCTTGTTAATCACTCCCCGGGAGACATAGAACTATTTCAACTGAGAATCTAACTTACTTTTGATCAAATTTATTTTTATGTCACAGTAGTTTTCTCTTGCACAAAAGTTATTATCATTTAGCGGCAAGGCCTTATATATATATGTATATATATATATATATATATATATATAGGTATTAAGCAGTGAAAAACAAAACTTGGCGTGTACAGCTGTCAGTTACAGTATAATATTTCTAGTTAACTACTAGTATTTTAAACAAGCAATTAAGCCTGTTCCATTCTGGACACAGGACGTGTTAGCGCATTTTCGTGTTATGTATCAGTACGTTTGTTAGCTTTCAGTAAATATTTGTAAATTTTGGAAATGTTTATAAATTCAATTGTGTAATGCATATATCTGTAAAAAAAAAATATTATAAAGACGTTTCTTTATATTTGAAAAAAAAATTTTCTCTTAAATCTAACTACAAGTGGTTTGTGGTTACTGAAATAGGACTCA
Organism: Bulinus truncatus; assembly: GCA_021962125.1. NCBI lineage: Eukaryota > Metazoa > Mollusca > Gastropoda > Planorbidae > Bulinus > Bulinus truncatus. The sequence continues at coordinate 3,109,166 of JAGDYQ010000015.1, read as the reverse complement.
TAATTGAAAACATTCGAAATTGTAGTCATTTAATCGTCCGAAAACTCCGTCAATTGTTGCTTAGCTCTGATACTTTCAATTAAACTCAGAACACAAGCTTACTATTTCATTTGATGAGTTTCTTAATAAATCTTGGTGAAACTACGTGCTGCAGTATTTCGCACCAAATGAATGGGTGGGTTATTGAACGTACAAGGTGTAGAATGGGGCCATATATATAATATATAAGCCCCTTAGGAGCCCTGAAGCCCGGCTCTCAGAGGTCCTACCGCGAAATGAACTTTTGATGTACACATGGCAGGCCAAGACCTACAAAATGATATATACATCATGGGTCTAGGACTTATAGTTGCTGAGATATAGCGCTCCTTTATTAATATAGCTTATAAAGTAAAAAACGGTACTAAGGCCCCTTTTACGGCCCTGAGAGGACAGATCGCGAAATGGAAAAAAGTCATTTCTTGGCAGGCCAAGACCTACAAAATGATATATACATCATGGGTCTAGGACTTATGGTTGTTGAGATCTAGGGTGATGACGGACGGACGGACGGACAGACAGACAGACAAAACGGGGACAATAGAGCATTTTTTTTTCGAAAATGCTCTAAAAACTGTTGCTGAGATATAGGGCGCTCCTTTGTTAATATAGCTTATATAGTAAAAAAACGGTACTTTATAAGCCCCCTTTTACGGCCCTGAGAGGTCAGATCGCGAAACGGACAAAAGTGTTTTTTGGCAGGCCAAGACATCATTGATCTAGGACTTATGGTTGTTGAGATCTAGGGTGATGACGGACAGACAGACGGACAGACAGACAAAATGCTCTAAAAATGGGCTACAATAACAATTGTATAATTCATCATTACTGACTGAAGAAAATCGACATACACTGTGAATGCATCGCTCTAAAACTGACAAGAGTGCACGCAGGGAGATGTCTTTATTTTTTTTTCCTCAAGGAAAGATACCAATAAAATAAGCATTTCATTCTGACACGGTCATTTAGACACTTATCAAACATAACCTGTTAGTTGTACAACTTGTACACATTTGTTTTTATTGCACATAATCGGAAAGGGGGCATTATCAGCTGTATAAGAACAAGATGAAGTTATCGTTGCTTTGGTGATATTCATTTTATTAAATTGATTGATGTTCTTTGGTTGATTTTTATTTAACCCTTCCCCGATTTTTGGAAAAAAAAAAATCGAAAAAGACGCTTTCCGATTATGGGTTGTTATTTCAATGAAACTCGCAATTTTTGTGTAAAAAAAAAAATTCCTATATATACTCAAGTTTTTTGTCAATAACAGGGATTGTATGCAACTTGACAAAAACACTGTAAAATAAGTATTTATTATTATTTCCACTTATTTAAGCTAATTTTTATTGCCACTTAAAAAGGTCATGCCATCCCATGATTTCCCTGGTTGAGAACAATTTTTGTCCCTGGTTAAGCAAAATGCCTGGAAATGAGAAATCCTAGTACTCATTATACAGATTGATACAAGTGATATGATAATTATTTGTGTTGTGCTTTCAGACACATCCCTAATCAATATTCCAAGCAAAATAGTATTTAGTCAAAAAAAAAAACAACAAAGTTTATTCCATGAACTGGCAGCTCCAGATATTAATTGAAATAAGAAGTACTTTTGTAAAGATAAACAGCTATAGCACCTTCACCCATGGTGAAACTTACTACATTGAGCAACAAGTTAGCAAAATATTAAATAACCAGATGTTGTGAAACAGTTAATGGTTAAATAATAATAATAATAATTAAAAAAAAAACAACCTAAATACAACACTTCAAAGGAAACAAAAAAACTCTGAATAATTAAACAGTCATACTATAATATTCACTTTAATGGGTTGTGATATCAGTTAAAACAAACCATTACCTTTTATTCAACAAACCACTCTATATGTTTGTTAAAATTAACTCATTTCTAAATCTAAACATTACATGTTTTCATTATCTTTCTACTCCAAACAAATGATAAAAAAGCTGCCTAATGGTAGGGCAAAAAAAAAAATAATAATAATGTCATGTCAAATCAATTTATCAACATGAAATAAAAAAATTCTTCATATTCTTTATAATAATATTAAAGCACAATAAAGGAAGAGATTAATGTGGGAAAAAAAAAACACACACACACACTACATACTCAAGAAGGACAGACAACTGCAATCTTTAGAGATCTTTTCACTGCATTCATTTTTTTAATCATAATAATTACGACTTCAAGAAGGCACATGTGTAACAAAAAGATGAGAAGGAAAAAAAAGAAAGAAAGAAAGTGTGCTCCTCCCCAAAACTCATGGCAGCAACATGACTAGCCAGACATTTTTTTGAAAAAATACAGAGATCACTCAAAAAGAAGGTAAATTACTGTGTGCTTTTACAAGTGCATGGAGACGGACAGATGGTCGTGTGGTTAAAGCACGCGACTGTCGACCTGAGGGTGCCTAGCTCGATCTCCGCTGAGGTCCTAGGAAATTTTTCTGGTCATGGCTTAAGTCCCCGCTATGTCTCCCGCGGCACTATCGGCTATGGTGGGGAAGAAAGAAGGGCATCATAAAAACCGTCCCATTAGTGGTTTATAGGATCTAAAAGAGATTTCATCTCACCCATACAGGGACTTCACACACGAGTGCATGGAACAGGTCCATGATTTGATGGAATGAAGTAAAAAAAAAATTTTTTTTTTTCAGCTTTTTTTTTTTTATTTAAGAACTAATATCCAAAATGATAAAATGTAAACGATCTACAGCATGTATGAATGAAATATATAAAAAAATATGGACCCGAACGATAAATTTAAAAAAAAAAAAAAGGTTACAGAGTAAAACTAACTTTTTCTTTTATATGCATAAATGTTAAATATTTAGATGCTTAAATATCAAGACTTTCAAAATTGTAGAATACAATTCATGCTATGATACTTAAAGAAAAAAATGTATTTTTTTTTTTTACAAAATCCAGGAAAGACTTTTTTTTTTAAATAATAATTCCACACGCAAGAAAAAAAATATGTACATTATCAAAAATCATTTTGGCCAGGACAATCATTCCGATTTAATACACATTAATGTATCGGAAAAAAAGTTAATAGCTGAAGAGTAAATTCAACTGTCAATGTCTCCTATTTTTATTGATCTGGATCTATTTTATACAAATATGAGATTAAAAAAAAAATCTATTGCACTAATTAAAGTAGACTCTCTACTATCTGGCTCAAAATTATTTAGCCTCCATGTTCTCAAGCCTTGTTAAAAAAATTATTATTCATATTTAAATGAAAGTATTGGAAATAAGAGCTTTTTTTTATTTGCATTTTTGGGGAGGAAGTAATTAAGTAAAAAGTTACCGAAAATATCAAGATCAATACAACATTATCTCTTAAAGAAACATTAGTGGACTATTTATTGATTTTATAAGCTTTCAGTAATCATAATCTATGAGTCTGAGGAAAAGGTATAATAAGACTGATTTAGTATAATTTTTTTAATGAGGTAAAACAAATAGATTCAGCTAACTTTCACCATTGTCTCAGGCTAAAATCTAAAATCAAAAAATAAAATTTTCCTCTCAAAAAAAAAAAATTATTACTTGCTGATGCTGGAAAAAATCTTGTAATTATCAATAATAAATTACGGTTTACGTAAATAAAACATATTTTTATAGGGCAAAGTTGTCTGCAACAGTTCCTCAGTTTGCAGTTTTTAAAGCCCTGTCTTAAGTAGGACATGAACATTTTATAATTACAAGTTATTAATGTCTTTATTGTTAGATTTACGGTTAACATCTGTCAATAATAAGATAATAATTAACATTTTCAACAAAAAAAAAAAGAAGTTGCTCATTTTCACTTTCCCAATCAATAATACTTAACTTTCATTTAGTAGTAATAAAAATAGGGTCAATAGTTTAAAAAAAAGAGTTAAGAAAGACTGATTAAATTTTTTAAAAGTTGGAAAACTTTTCAATAATCATTTTTCACTATTACAAAGATTACTAAATATAAAATTTTCACTCACTGCGGAAAAACATAAAACAAAAAAAAGCAGCATTTTAAATAAACATATCATGTGTCTTTTTCAAAATAAATTCAAATTAAAATAAGAACCGAATAAGACTAGTTAAATTTAAAGTAACATTACTTTTAGACTGTCTATTACACCAAGTAATAAATTTTCACTCATTGCAGCAATGCAAAAAACAAAAAAAAAATTTAAGTTTAATGGGACCAATGACAAAAAATGTCGCACAACAGGAGATAACTCATACAAGTTAATAATAACAATCTGTACAAGATCATTTTAAAATTCCAATGTCGCCAGAACACTTGCAGTAAAATATTCATATCTTAAAAATTAAGAATTAAAAAAAAAATATATAAAATGCACTTTTTGTAATAAAACGAATGTTCAAATAAACTTACTCATTAAATGGACTAAGAAATATTTTTTAATGTTGAAAATGTTAACTAAAATAAAAATGTATTTTCTTATAAATGTCATACAAGATAATGAAAACAGTAAACCGTCACCTTTACTTAAAAGCTTTTTAACAAGTTCATTTTTCTATTAATAAAAGATATTTATATATTACATGTAAAATTGTGTCCTAGATTAAAACTGGAGGATAATTGAAACCTATTTAAGGCATTCAATTTCAACACTCTTGAGGAAAATAAAATGTTTAGACAATCTTCTAAAACAATAAATAAATATTCAAACCAAATGTCTTAAAGATAGAAAGTTCTTGGAACAATCTGCTATTAGGGAAGGGGGAGAATCTCATCTTAGGTTTAAAGTGAGAAAAGGATATATTACACAATGAGAAATAAAAAAATCTATTGAGCAGAGGTTAAAAGAATCAAACATGTTAATTACATAAAACATCTTGAAATTTTATTTCATAAAAACGTGAATCTTCTGTTCGAGATGGTCATTTTATGTTTACATTATTTTATTGATATGGTTTCAATGAAGAGTCAAAGTCCTTTACAAAGAGTATAAGTTAAAAGCTGGGAAAGAAAAAAAAATTATACAAAAAACCCTGAAATATGTTAAGCTAAATACAAGTTTCATATAAAATACATTATTTTTTTTTTATTAAAATTTCATTTTTTTGAAGTTAACTAAGTTAGAAAAAAATAGTTTACTAAAAATTTTAAATTTTTCTGCAGATTTTTTTAATATTTCACCCTGAAAAAATGAACTTAAGTAGTTACAGTACTTACATTTTTTTTTTTTATTGTTTTCGCCTCTGAGGTTGGTTTGAGCTAGCATCAAGAATCTAAAAGGAATGAACCAAACAGAAATAGTACAAAACAAACTAACAAAAAGAGAAAATAAAGAATGTAAAAATCAAATAACAGGGGTAAAAAATCGGTAGAAAAATAATAAACTAGGATTCTTATCATTTGGCCTTTAAATTTTTGCCGGTAAATTTTTGTATAAGAGCCTTTGAATGCTTAGAAAAGGTTTTTTTATTTGATTTCTAATAAGTTCAGCATTAAAATAAAAACTAAATAAAAATGTTCATTAAAAAAAACTAATTCAAAGGTTATTATCTTTTAGAAAGTTTTAAAAGTATTCTAATATGTCAATATGAAAAAACATACCTGATTATGAGCACTTGCGAAAAGATTCTGAACAACGGGATTCAGGCTGTACTGCGTTCTGGCCAACTGTGTCATTCCTTGATTGTTGTTCATATGACCACTTAAAAAATAAGTTAGTAATAAGTGACTCATAAATTGACTTTCACTTTAAACTATGGAAGATTTTGTTTCAATGTGTATAGGTGTAAAAAAATATCAAAGAAAAATTATCAGCAACAGGAATGAGTTGAATTAATAGCATTCAATATGCACAGTTAGCATTGGGAAATCAGATAGAGTTGTTATGTATAGTACTCACTTAAAAGGTATGAGAGGTTGTCCATAGAGTATGTTGGGCTGACCGTACATGTAATTTGAAGGTACATTCATGCCAGGTCTGTGAAAAATGTGGACTAAATTAACTAGTAACAAAATTTAAACAAATGATTAAGAACTATTCAGGTGTTAGTAAACAATAAAAAAAAAAATAAAAACACATATTTAGAGATGTTAATATGAATTTACTGTACTGATTGCTATACATGAGAAAAAAGTATTGTCCTTAAAGTAACAATGAATACAATTTAAAACAAAATAACAGAAATGGCTAATTGTCACAATTGGAAGGTATTCACAACAATTGCTAAATGTAATTTCAAAATATACAAAATCTATTGAGCTATGAGTTAACAAACATAAAAACATCTAAAAAAAAAAAAAAGCTCAGAGAGGAAAGAACAATTCTGAAAGATTTCTTGTAACAAGGGAGAGTAAGGAACAATTTTGAAAGATTTTTTTTTGTAACAAAATTGTCAGATTTTGCCTCAATTACAAGCCAAAGTGATGTTACTAATTAGAACTTGTGTTTTTTTTAATGAGAATTGGTTTGTCTAACATTTCATTTTTGGATTTAAATTTGTATCAAATTTGAGAAAAATAAAAATATATATTTCAAATCTTTCAAAAGCCATAAGAGATTTTCGGTTGTATTTTTACTTCAATGGTTGTTTTAATGTAATATATTTATATAAAATATAGAACAAAAAAATACTTTAATATATACAATATTCTTTTCAATGTGTATATTGTTCTAAATGAAAAAAGACAAGATTGGAAATAAAAGGAAAAAATTGAAACTAGAATCTGATAAGTTATAAGTGTAACCTATCCTGAGACCAGCAACTCGTGAAAATATTTTATAAAAACTTAACAATAACATATAATGAAACTCTGTAAATAAGAACTGTAACAATAACAAACAAGTATTGATGAAACAACTTAACAATGAAAAAAAATGTTAAAAATAAAATTTTAAAACAAAGGTTCATTATGGTTCTCAGACTAAAAGCTCTTTAAAGCTTGGGCATATGATCATGTGAAGGCAGGACACTTTGAAAGTTTTAAACATTATTCAACTTGGGTTTAACTCATTTTTAGCAGGGCACAAAAAAAGAAAATATTACAACAGAATGAAATCTTTTAAAAGTCTTTTAAAACCCAATGTTTTTAAGCAGAATTTGTTGTTTTTAAAAAAAAGCAGTTCTTTTTTGTAAGAAAATTTAATATGAAGAAACAAATAATTATTGACAAGATAAGACAATGGTTTTTGTGAATTTTTTTATTTATATGCATTTATCTTTTAATTTGCTCTTTAACAGTACAATTTTTTTTTAAATTAAAAAATTAGCTGCTCATTAAGAAGAACAGAGACATAGTAAAAGATTTTCAAAGGCATTTTATGTGTGTTGGGCAGAGAGGGCACAATTTAAAAAAAGGCTTAATAGATTTTCTTCAGAGTTGGTTTGAAGATTCATACCTGGATGGAGTAGACATCAGAGGCTGAGGGAGTAATCCAGGATGTGCTGGCAGCAAGCCTGGTTTGTTGCGCTGTTGCTGCTGGTGTTGCAGGTGTTGTTGCTGCTGCATCTGCTGCTGAAGCTGCTGCTGTTGTGGGTGGTGATGTGGATTGGGCTGAGCCTGCGGCTGCGTGAAGTGGTGATGCTGCAACTGTTGCTGATTGTGCTGCTGATACTGCTGTTGCTGCATGACAGACTGCTGGTACTGGGTGTTATGGAACACCTGTCCCTGTTGATAGGTTCTAAGCTGCGCAGGAGTCACCTGCTGAAGGAGTGGATTGTTGGCCAAATTTACCTAGAAGATAATCAGGTAAATAAATTATCAAGTTTATAAATTGAGTATATAAATGTTTTACAAAATACAGACCAACTTTTTTTAACTAGAGTGTTCAAGTTCTATTTATAGAAATTTCAATTTACCGACAATGGTCCTCCAGATGCAACCTGTTTTTGCGATGTTTGATTCCTATTCAGATTAGGAGATGAGCGTCCTTGACCTGAACTGCTCTGAACTTTCTGTGATGACTGATTTCTGCTGAGATTAGGAGATGAACGTCCTTGACCGGCACCGCTCTGACCTTTCTGTGATGACTGATTTCTGCTGAGATTAGGAGATGAACGTCCTTGACCGGCGCCACTCTGACCTTTCTGTGATGACTGATTTCTACTGGTGTTAGGTGAAGCACGCCCTTGAGACAGGCTGCTGTGAGTTCTTCTACCAAAAAGATGTGAGTATCATCACTATATTTTATTTTTTTGGTTCATTTGCAAAGTCAACACATTTTTTTTTTTTAAATCATCCATTTAAAAGTCTTCTTTGTGAACTGTAAACAATCAACCTCCTTACAGTTCATTAAAATGTCTATGTTTAGCACCTATGTATAAAGATCATCAATTTACAATGATTGCTTTTTTTTGAGTTAACATCAATTTTAAAAAATCTAATTTTTCAAGATGTGTGACATTGTTTTTTGTTTGAGAGCCGGCAATGCAAACTAGATTTTTCTGCATACAGTAGATCCCTGTCCAGTCACCTACCTATGTCTCCCAAGGTACCTCCATAGCAGGGATGAGGCGTGAGTGTTGCCTGTCTAACTCTCAGAGAAAAATGTATTGATGTTTTTAAGTTATATACAAAGCACACATGAACAGAGATCTATATATTTGTATAATGTATTAGAGCATGGTTCCCAAACTTTTTTGACCCATGGACCCCTTTTTATAATCAAAACTTGTCCACGGACCCCCCCCCCCCCAAGTGAAAAAGCTACAAAAATGCACAGGATAATTTTTTCTTTAATTAATTGAATTGCGTCGCAAATCATTGTCTTTGCTTTACAGGAATATCAGCAATGAATCAAAGAGCGCATAAAATTTGATAACGAACGTACTTCTGTGTGAAGTAGTAATTGGTTATCGTCCTCATCATTTTTCAAAGTTGAGACAATATCTCCTTGAAGGCATTCCTTTTGATTTTATTAACTGCTTGAATGTCTTAATCCAGTGATCCATGCAAACGTTCACTAAGATTTTTTGCGACAAAATGATGTCGATGAATGACACAATGTACTGAAAATACATTTGGTACAGCTTGCTTTAAGTATGCTAGAAAGTCTCGGTATCTACCTACCATTGCCAGAGCACCATCAGTAGCAACAGATATGATATTAGTCGAGGGTGAAGCTTTTACATTGAAAAACCTTTTTAATTCAGTAAATAACGTTTCACCTCTTGTACCGTTTTCCGAACATTGAGCACAATTTTTCTTCTTTACAAATCTTACATAAGCTAAAAAGTAAAGCTTCGATTCCTGGTAAAGTGAATTAGTGCCGTAGCGAGCTTAACTCCCGCCCCGGGCACAATACCTTTTTAGCGCACCCCCCCCATTCGAAAACCTATTAATATATGTATGATGCCCCCTTGCCCACTCCTCTAGCCGATCAGCAGTACACACACCGTGCTGGTCTGATCAGTCTAGGCATGTCTTAATAACCGTTTTCTATGACGTGCCGAAAGATTGTGGGGAAACGATATAGTCAGAGTTTGATGACGCCATTTCCGCATACTACGATGCCCAAAGCTAGACATTAGTTATTGTACTCCTCGTGAGTTCACAATTATATGTCAGTTCATGTTCATGCAATTATTTCAAAGAATTAAATATTATTATCGTCACTCTCAACTGGAGTAGACTTAGTATATTAGTGTTGTTCACTGTTGTTGGAACATCTAATACATGTTTACAAAGAACCTCGCAATATAAATGCATCATAATTTTACTCTTTTATAAATTATACATTAAACCTTTCACGGACCCCCTGGAGCTGTTCAGGGACCCCCAAATTAATTAAAATTTTCCACGGACCCCCTGAATGATACCGCGGACCCCTGGGGGTCCGTAGGGACCACTTTGGGAACCACTGTATTAGAGTAACAACATATACGATTTATATATAACTGATGTTATGTATATTTAAACTTGAAGTCATTTTATTATGAATGATTATTCTAACTATATTCAATAAAAACAGTACCATTATATAGCTATAAAATGGTCCTGTGTTTATTGAATATAGTTAGAATAATCTTTCATAATAAAACAACTACAAGTTTAAATATATATAGCGTTTATTTATATAAATTGTATATGTTGTTAGTCCAATACTTTATACATATATAGATTTTTGTTTGTTTGTGCTTTGTATATAGCATAAAAACATCAATACATTTTTCTCTAAGAGTTAGGCCGGCAACACTCACACCTAGTTTCTGCTCCATAGCTATTGCCCACTCCACTATGATAGGGATGAATAAAAAAGGGCTGTTAGGATGTTTGATTTTAAACTCATTTTGATGCTAATAATTAAGACATAAATTCAACCCATGTTCAGCACTGTAAATAAATATTCTATAAAGTAGAATGATGCAATGTTTCATCATGACTAAGAGTAACATTAGAAATGCATCATGTTTAAAATGAAGAATCATGGTATGTGGAAAGAAATTATCACATCAGAAGAACACATTGGTGGATGTCAATGTTCATGGCATTAAAATGATGTTATGTCGAGCCCAATTCATTCAACTACCTGCACTGTTCCGGAAACTTGTATTCATTCTTTGGTTGTCAAACGCAGGCAGTGTGAAAAATATTTAGTACTACCTCATACCTCAAGACTTAACAACCATTACAGCAGCATGATAACCGGCCGAGCCGTAACATACTGTGCTACCTACCTGTCTGTGATTGATCTACACCTAAAGGGACAGAGAGTGTAGTGTATATCCAATAAAGGGGGCTAGAACCACAGAGCTCACCGAGACAAACAAAACATCACAGTCACATCTGGGAGCCAGACAAAAGAATGCAGGGAGAGATTAAGCAGAATCAAGCACTGCCTCTCATAAAAACATAAATGCTTATGTGCTACTGCCAAGAGTTACACCTACAGACTGAAACAACCACAGACTTTAATGATCAGCGCAAGCCGAGCGCAGACAGAAACAGGTTGACCTTGCTAGTGACCTTACTTACATCAAGAAACAGGAGATCCAACGTACAACAGCAGCAACCAACACCACTCCAAGAAGACACCTGAAGACCACCAAGAGAAAACAACCACAGAAGAAATCAAATATTTTGAAACTAGTGACTTTATAATTACTAAAACTAGCCTGACTATGAATGCCAGAAACATTAGTATAGATTATCTTTAGTGTTATTTTAGTTTGATTTCTTTTGGATAATTGTGTGAGTGTTAAATACTGGCGCTTTGTTTTATGACAATTCAGGGAGCGTTGCTGGTCAGGAAAACTTTTTTTCTCCCAGTACACAACATATAATTTATAAGACCCGCTGTTGGTCAAAATATGTAGTTGAACATTACCACTATAGATTTGATAGCATTCTAAAAATGGCTCAAATTATCCAAGATTAGGTAAGTTACACAAAGTCTACTGGGTTAGAAGAGCAGAAGAAAATTAAAAAAAAGCTCGAGTCATGAGGATAAACAAAGTCACTGGCTGACAATTTTAGGAAAGCCCATCCATGTGGGAATTGGGAACTTTTTCCAGACACCTCCAAAGGTGGAGAGGTAGAAGATTCAGCCCAGGACCTAGAGAGTGTTAACTATAGGGGCAGAATGTTTCACACCGGTATGCAGTGACAGAATGTTTCACGCCTGTATGCAGGTCCAGGCGACATAACAAGGAAAAGTGGTGTGGAGGCAGTCACCCAGAAAAAGGGTTGGGATTCTAATTGCCTAACCTTTTCAAGAGAGGAGAATCTTGGGTGTGTCCTCTCATCTTGAGTGTTACTCATGTGGTACCAAGGGGCCATGTCAAGCCAGTGCAAAGTACACAAGCCAGAGCAGTGTGTAATTGATGATGCATGGATGATAACGTTCCTGTGATACATGGTCATGTAAATGTCATCTCAGTGAGAGTCTAGGGGGGGACACCGGGTGCAACCCTATCATGAGTGAGGGAGCTATGACAGCGTGTTAAGTTTTTTCCCAGAAAAAAAGATGATTCTTATAATGGCACTGTCAGAGAGAGACTTGTGATTTGAGAATATTGCAGGAGCTAAAGGCTCCTTAGGTTTTATTTAGAGCCCAAGGAAAGGATGATAACGATCCCCAACTAATAGGGAAAAAGTTAAACATAAAAGGAAGTGGGCAGACTCTTAGGGAAATGATTATGACAGAGACATCAATCTGATAAATCCTTCTCCTGCTGAAGGTCAGGTTTTTTGTCTAAATAAAGAGGAAAAGATGGCATCCACCATGTGTCAAACACAACATTAAAGGTGAAGAGGGCACAACTCAGATGACAAAGTTGATGTCTCTTATTACAGACTGCAAAAGAAAAACAGGGAGGTCACTGAAATTGTTGAGTGAATCACATAGAATTAAACCTAACTTCAGACAACTTCCAGTTAGTAACAAGGCTGATGCAGCTAAATTTGTCCCTAGTGTTTCAGAAGAGGTAGATGATTGTGTAGATAAGTGTGACTAGAAACTTTGAAACACACAGTGTAGAATATATACCGTAGAATTAAGAGTAAATGCTGCAGCCTGAAAATTGTTGGGGTCATAATCAGTATTCTTAGATGCTAAACAGTTAATTTCTTTTATTTATGTTTAGCAGAACAATTAGAAATATTTTAAAAGTTAAGATATTAGATGTAATAATAATAACAGCACTAATATGAATTGTGTAATCCAAGGGTGTCAAAACTGCAGCCTGCAAAATTCTGCAAATTCAGCCCAAAAGGTAGGTTGAAAACTTACAAACTGTTGAAGATCACAACTGTAGGAAAAAATAATAAAAGATGATAAAAAAAAATTAAAAATGTAGAAGGTATTTTCCCTGGTTTTTCTTTCCAAGAGTTCGTTCTCCCGAATAACACCATTTGTCCACTCTTATAAGAGTAAGACTAGTCTATACATTAAGATAATTATTGAGAAATTTTATGCCTTGCCGATAAACAGATGTAATGATGCTACTCAAACAGCTGAATTAACAATTTCTAGCTGTCATGGATAACGAATACAATAGAACAGTTTCATTTAAAGATACTAAAATAAAACTAATCCAAAAAATGTCTATGAAGAAGTAAAAACTATGTTGAAAGTATTTTCTTTGTCCATAAAGAACTTATCTGATATAGTTCCTGATGGTTGGTTAAAAGAAGATAGTAAGAGTGGTGGTAGACTAACCTAATTCATTAAACTACCTGTACTGTACTAGAGACTTGTGTTCGTTATTTGAAGCAGTGCGAAAATAAAATATCGCCAAACTACATGTATACACTATTAGCACTACCTGATACCTCAAGACTTAATGAGCCCCTAGGACGACAAATAGGCTGAGATAACTCATGCACTACTAATACCTTTCTAGGGGCAATTCACAAATTACTTAACACATTTTTTCCTGATTTTGAGCAACCACCCCTGCAAAAGGCTTTTTTTTTTTAACATTCTTTTTCATTATGTGTCACACTTTGGCCATTAACACCCTCCCCCAGAAGGCGTTACATTAGTGGTTTTATGGATTAAGAGTCAAACATATCATCCTGACAGAGGCTTTTTAACAATTTACATGTATCAGCAAAAAAAAAATGTCTTGAAAAAAAATTACACTTTAAAATATGTGTGAAAGTTTTCGTTATCAAATTTCTTTATAAAAAAGTTAGGTCAAATAGACAGCACATCTCAATAATCATCTTACTTTTCTAAATCCTTATGAGACTGCTGCTGCTGCTGTTGGCTTTTCTGAAATGACTGCTTTTGAGCAGTGGCTGATTGATTGCCTGTCTGGAGTGGTTTATATGGAGTGGACTGATGCTGTTGTGGTTTATTGGAGTTGGGGGGCTGCTGCTTCTTCTGATCATCAAACCTGCTGCGATCAGGGCAGTGTCTGACAAGGTGACCAATCCTTCCACATTTTCTGCATCCACGAACATTCGGTGGACGGCTTTCCGACAACAAGTCTGTGTCGAAAAAATAATCCTAGCGAAATATTGAAAGAAAAGTTTGAGACAGAAACAAAAAAATTGATTTTCAACATTAGAAGATAAAAAAATGGCATGAAAGAAACTAATAGCTTTGATTCCAAAAATAAGCTTTAGCTAAAAAAAATATTGACTGTACATCAAATGCCATATTCAAACAAATATTTGAGTATTATTTTAAAAGCATAAAGAAAATGAAACTTCAGCAACAATGGACAATCTTCTTACTGATGGGTTTTGATATTTATCAAAAATCTCCATGTTGTCATCAATAGGACTGCCATACAACATTCTGGCATTAATGAATGTTTTGAAGATGAAATTCGTCACTGAAATTGAATTATATTTTTTACTTTAGAACTTTTTTTTTTAGGCTGGTACTCAAAAAAAAAATGTCATATTTAGATTTTGAAATTTTTTGAATAAAAGAAAACTCACTTTTTCTTGTCAAACCAGATCCAAGATTATGGTTAAGGTCAAAAGGATCTTTAAAAAAAAAAAATAGATTACCAAAGAAGCTTTAATATTTTACAAACATAAAATGAAAAAAAAAATTGATGAATCTCATCACATTGTACATGTATTGAAAATACATTAAAGTTCAACCATTCTTCAGTTTGCTAAATGAATTTAAAAAAAGAATAATTCTCAGAGTCTATATACTAAAACAAAGTACTTTTATAAATAATTAGTCATTACTTTAAAGCCTATAATAACTAACAAGCTGAAATATATTTTAATATCAGTTTATAAACTAAATATGTATTTGTTCTTGGGGAAAGTAAAGATTAATGCATGCATTAAAGGTAATTTAAGTAATATGCTATTTCAATAATATTAAAAATTTTGAAATTTCAACCTTCTATTGCTAAACATGCTCCATTCCATAGTTTTTCAAAACGGGTAAGAGGAGCTAATTGTCTAATGCTGATTACTAGCTTTTTGTATTGAAAGTCTTCAACATAGAAACGAAGGAATCCTAGCCAAAGTTCAGCCACAGATAGCTTATTCTCTCCCTTGTGAGGCCACAACTTGTTCTTTCATTAAGAAAAAAAAAGATTATCAAAATAGATCACATATTAGATTCTTACAAATTTTCTTACAGTTTTATTCATGTAAATTAAGAAGATTCTGAAGTATGTAGAAGTAAATAGGCTTAATAAATCTTTAGTATTTACCATACTTTTAACAAGTCATTTTAACATTTAAAGGTAGTCTACATGTCTTAATATATAAGACTTTTAGTTCTTTAGTTGGGAAATTAATATTTATTAGCAAACTAAATTTCAGATATACAATTTAGTAGAATTTGATTAAAGAAAAAAAAACTCTTGAAAGTTTTAAATTGTAAAACCTTAAGTTATCTGAATAAAAGAAAATAAATAATGAACAAGTAATTTAATCTTCCTCCATAAAGAAAACTTAAAAATAAAAACCATGTCAGATTTTAAACCTAAAACGCCTAGCATTTTCACAGCTGTTCATTATATTTTAGGATTGATGTTTAATCTAACATTTTTCGGAACGTTCATAAAACGCACAAGTTAAACTCACCAGCTGAGATGAGTCATCCATGAACCAAGCTTCACTGCCTTCAATTACGAGGGTAGGCCTTTTCCCTAAGTATAACTAAAAGAGAAGCAATAACTTTACACCATGTATCATATAGTTAAGCTGACTAAAATCTACATACAAAGCCAGAGACATGTAATGAAGTATCTAATGTGTTATCAAAATCTTCTCTCCCCCCCCCCCCCCCCCAAAAAAAAAAAAAAGAAATATACATCACTTTAAAAAAATTACCTCTTGCAAAACAGGTATAACTGGAGGTTTGACTTGCTGGAGGTAGTAGAGCATCATCAGAATGTAAGCATAGGATGAAAGACTTCCACGGGATGCATCCCCAATATCACAAACCTGGTAAATGGTAATCTTAAATATGTTTCTAAGTTTAAATATGAAAAGAATTCAGCATACAGAAAATTTATTACAAAAATGCAGCTACTAGTAACAAATCAATAAGGGGGTGGATTAGTGTAAATCGGCCAACAGTTAATATGAGGGTCCCAGGTTAGATCTAAGGCGAATACCGAAATACTTTTGCACTATTGGCTAAAGTGGTTTATGGAAACTAAGAGATAAACATTTCAATCATTATTTCAGAGACAAAAAAAAAATCAATAAGAATGACGTTTTAATGGAAGTCCATTGCATTTTTGCAAAATCTGTTTGACATTTAAAAAACTGGTATTTATCATGAATATGTCACATATTTTTAGCAGTGACCCAAATAAGTTATCTGATATGGTCTTACAATAATCTTCACATTATGGTAAAACAGTACATTACCTTAGCAAAGGTTTTGATAGTATATCCCAGAATTTGAACTCGCGGGTCAATCTTACTATAGCAATATAACAGCCTTGTATTTTGTTGAGCCTAAAAAAAATTTTAATATAATTATGAATAAATAGATTATTTAAGTATACAAACAGACAAAATGGTTATGAAACTGAATTCGCACAAACCTCTTAACAGAAAAATAAGAAAGTTTAACAAAATGAAGTTCTAAAGTTAAAATTTATCAGTTATTAGAAACAGGTGAGCTCTGAAATTGTTTTCTTCTTGCTATAAAATTAACACTAAATGTGAACATATTCACACAGAAATGTTAAGTGCTTCAAAATAAATCTTTATTAAGAATTAATAAGTAATGTACAGAATATTATCACAAACCAGTGATGAAGCAAATGGGTTAACTAAAAAAAAAAAAAACATTGCAAACTTTGCATGGCTTTCCGTGCGGAGAAAATTGATACCCATAAAAAAAAAACTATTAAGACCTTTCTAGGATAAGGTAGGTGATATTCACAATGAATAGAACAGAACCCACAGGGAAAGAAAAAAGGCAGGGGGGACGAAGGAAACATTGAGAAGAGCTGTCAAAACTAAAGTAAGAGAGGCAGGCATATCCTAGGCTCAAATCAGGAAGACTGCACAAAACTAGGTCTGTTGGTGCAATGCTGTATTCTTACAGGAGTCACAGGAATAAAGAAGAAGAGTAAAAAAAAATGAAAATTACAAGACAGATTTAAAAATTTTAGTTGTAGGTCACTGGAATGTTGACAACGAGCATTAATTAGCTACCAATGCTATGACTGAGTTCAATAGTCACTAAAGATATGTATCATGCTAGATAATTTTGCTGGATAAAGTACATGTATAAAGTATTGTGTCATATGATATGATAGCCACTAATTATAGGTGATCTATTCTCCTCATGAAATTATTGTTTCATCCTTTCATGTGAGGGTAGTGCCTCTGAAGTAAGTGAAATTGGGATCTTCAAAAAGTTTTTTTTTTTTTAATTACAATGAAATATTTGGATGATAACAAATATTTCTAATAAAAGTCTTAAAATAAAAGCATAAGTTTTATGTATTAACTAATAAACAAAGGCACCCGGTACCTTACATGTTAACAATCAGAAATATACACACAAAAAAAATAGCATATCTATGTACTCGAAGTGGCTCCAAAGAACATGAACAGATTATGTAGCCAAGTATAGGGACAGTTAATAATACATCAAATAAAGTTCATATTTTATATAGTTCATCCCAAAGAAAATAATCCTCATTATGGGCATAGAATCTTAACAAAAACCACCCCCTATTATAATGTAATAGAGTTGTATCCCTTTGACCATTAGCCTGAGGGAGACTGACGGATGTGAAAATTCTCAGTTCTGGAATTTCCCGAGCGAGGATAGTTTTCATATCGTGCTGTGTATGCGTTGTATTTAAGTTAATGGCAATAAAAGCCAAGTATTTCATACATTTCTTTGTTATTTCGGTTCATATCATATTCTGTTCATGGCAATTAAGGCCCAATGTTCTTTACTATTGTAGTATTTAGTATATTTCTTTGTTATCACTTCTGCACCTCATCATACAAGGTTACAATACATAGTTACAACGCACGCCACACGAAATGAAAACTACCTAAGAAAGGGAGACATATGGGCTAGACGATTATGTATTTATTGGAAAAGCCTGCTGAACCTGGCTGAACGAAATCCGACTGAAGAGATAACAAAAAAAATATACGAAATACTGCAATAGAAAAGAACATGTGGCCTTTATTGTCATTTATATTGATTTACAACAGTTTATATTAATTTACAACGATTGATTTATAACGATTTAAAATTAATTAAAAACTGACTTGTACTCCACATCTTTGGTGTAGCAGGCGGAGCTGCCGATGAGCAGTTTTCCTTTTTAAGGACCATCTACCACATGGAGCTTGACATCTGCTGATCTACGTATACGGGAAGAAGCAACGTATAATTGCCCGTGGCTAAAAACAGGTTGTGGTAGGTAGATACCGACCTTATCCAGTGTCTATAGCCAATTACTTTTAACATGTGTTCTTATTGCATCATCTTTTCAGCTAGCCTGAGGGAGATGGCGAACGTGACGACATAGTGTACGGATCATTAGCCTGATTCCTGGTGTCAATTTCCGAGCGAGGGTAATTTTCATATTGTGCATGTCCATGTCAATAAAAGCCAAATGTTATTTTCTATTACAGTATTTCATACATTTCTTTATTTCTGTTCATATCGTATTCTGTTCATGGCAATAAAGGCCATATGTTCTTTACCATTGCAGTGTTTCGCATATTTCTTTGTTTTCCATTCTCCACCTCATCATACAAGGTTACAATACACGGTTACAACGCACGAAATGAAAACTGCCTGAGAAAGGGAGACACACTGGTTAGACGATTATGTATTCAAGGATTTTTTTAAAAAGCAGACATTTTTAATAACTTACTAAAGTATTGTAAAGGCTTATGTCTCCTTCAAGATTGCTTTTTTTCACAGTGAACTTCACTATGGGAACTTTAGCAGTAGTAATGGCCTGTACACCCATCAAATCTGGATGCTGTTTCAGTTTTTTGGCCAGTTGTTCAATGATCTTTGTCTTGTCTAGTTTCTAAAAAAAAAAAGAGAAGTGAGTGATAAAACTTAATTCTGCCATTTTTTTTTTATTTTGCAGTTTAACTGTAACTAAATTATTTCTAAAAAATCTTTTATAGATGTTTAGACTATACAAGAAGTTATAAATAGTGAATTGCGTAAAAAAAGCAGTTGATACCAAAAAAAAAAAGTATTTACTGGGAAGATTTTATCAGAGAATGTCATACATATGTCCATGTCACTTCTATAAAACCCAAATCCATTACATGATGACCCAAATAAAACCAACTGAGCATCTGAAAAAAAAAGTAATAAAATATGATCAGGAATCAAATGAAAAAATACTCCAATCTTCACACAATGGAACAAAATTAAATAATGATCATCATGTTTTCAATCAATAAATATTGAAAATACTGTAACAAAAAATATGAAAAATTCTAAGTCATGTACTTTCATAACACTCTTTTACAAAGGTCTGCAAATTGTTCAGAAATTGCAATCTTTCTCTAAAGCTTTCATCATTTAGACCAACTTCATCTGCAAAAAAAAATGCAACAAAAGAAATAAAATTATCTTTTAAAGTTGAATGAAATCTTTAAATTTGACAACATAAGAAAATTCCTGAATTTAAAAATTATGTGCTCATATGAGATGGGCAGTGGGTGGGAGAGGGTGAAGGGATGGACTGAGTGTCTGACAACCTGAAGGTTTCTTGTTCAAGCCTATATAAGTGGGTAAGTGATGGGATTACTTTCTTTCTCCAAGCAGAACTATGTCATTAAATCCACCCATTTTAACTTTTGTTGGCCTTTGCTGGAGAAAGTTAAGGCAGCCAGACATAGCTCCAGCCACAAGATTCCTAACATAATAGGTGAGCTCTCTGGCATCTGCCAAAATGGCTCTAAATCCTCTTTGAAGATCTTTACTTACACTTTTTTCTCTAATGATCTTATTTGACTAAAAAGCCTTTTAATAAAGGGAAGAAACCATGATAGAATAGGGATGAAAACTTCAGCTTTTTAAAATCCCAGAGCTAAACAATCAACAAAACATTTCACTTTTCGCCATCTACTAAAAATGTACCAACTTACTTTTACAGTAATATTTAATGTCAGCATGACCTTGTGTACAAGCTGAATAATTTGCCACTTAGGCCAGCTTGAAGGCTAAAAATAACTTATTTAAATTACACATGGATATCTGATACTTAAAAAAAAAAAGTAACTAGCTAAATAATGGTACATGTATTATAATGCATTAGGCGTAACCAATCAGGTTTAAATGTTAAATGTAAATCAGTGTTGTTGTTTTTTTTATTTATTTATTTATGGCAACATTGTCAATACAGACACATAACTATTTCCTTAAAAAAAAAAACTTTTAAAAAATAAGCTTCTATAAACAAATGCTCTAAAAAGTAAAACAAAAAAAAAACTCATATCATACAAATATTGATATAAATTATCATTACAAAAAATATAAGGGTGGGTGTCCATCAGGATATATAGAATATTTAACTATTTATTGCTGCTTATCATTTAATGTCAAGACATATTTATTTCAGTACATTGTAATTCCCTTCACTTTTAATTTCTCAAGGTGAATTTTTTCACATTTTAAACATTACTGAAAAGTTATTAGCTTTGTAATTCTTCAAGATTTTAATTCATGCACTTGAAGACTTGACATTATTATGATTGTGTAATATCACGTATAATCTACATGTGTGCCAAATTTGAACCTTCTCACTAAAACAGAAAAGGTCCAAAAGTGAGTTACAAGATTTCAGGACAGACCCACAGAAAGTGAAACTAATAAAAAGATTATAAAATACTCCATTCGATTAAAGAAAGGATTACAATGATAATCTGTACAAAGGTCAAGAAAAAAGTTAATTTTATTTTTTACCTTTTTTTTATTCGTCCTTTCTAATCACAAAACAAAATGTCATTATCTCTATTCTATGTCATGGTGGAGATGAATAGAACATACAAAACGGAACAGCATGATGCTTTGTTAAAATTATAAAAAAACATTTTCAATGTTACAGAAAGTACTTAAAACCTTACAGGGAACTTGATTCAGTGTTTCAGAAAGAACTCTGATATGAAGAGGTGTAAGTGGTGGTAATGGAAGTATTTCAGGTAACTCATCTTCTGGACAATCTTTTTTCAAGTGACCTTCCTGCTCACAGTAGGTGCACACCAGTGTGGGGCCCTATAGATGTTAAAAAAAACATTACACAAAGGGGCAAATCACAAGCTTTTTCTAAGATTATTCTGCTCTTTCTTAAAGACTTTCCTCACATATGATTTCAACTGTCAGAATCTTATAAAATAAACATGATAGAAAGTATTCAGTCTAAAAGATGTTTCATTTTTTTACTTCAATAATGCTTTCAATAATTCACATTCACCTTTCCATCAGTGAGAAAATATTCCTGGGTAAACGCATATAACAGTTGGCTATCTTTCCAACGATCAAGACTTTCAGCTGGTCCATTAGCCAATGACTCACTGCCTGACACCTTTGAAGCTTCTAAATCACATTTACTGCTAGCGCTACTGGCATTTGCGTGACTGTCGTCTGAACTTTTTATTTCCTCTGCAGATTGTTTCCCATACTCTGGAGTAAGGGCATCTGATGTGAGCCCCTGGTCTGCATCTACTGAGTAAATCAGAAATCATGACAGGTTATTCATTTATTTTATGAGATTTATGCTAAGGAAAGACATTTGAGTGTTTTCATCAAAGCATCAGAATAAGTTTGCCACCTCTGTACTCACCAGTTGAAGAAGAGTCTGATGTAGTATGGGTTATCTGTGAGAAATGTGATTCTTTGCCTGGTAAGCTATTTACTTCTGATGACTGAAGACTTGCCTCTCCATTCTTATTAGCTTCTTGTAGTGCATATTTAGCAATTAAAGGATTGGGTGGAATGATAACATTTTTATCCTCATCTGATTGGTCTTTAGAACCATGAGAGACTGGCACCGTCTTATTCTGATTTTCTGATGGTGCTGTCGTGTTCTGATTTTCTGAGATGCTTTTGCTTTCCTCTGGTTTGTCATTGCTTTCCACCTTCTTTCTTAACACTCTGAGCTCCTCGTCTGATATCAGAGATATACCTTCACTATTTCGAGGCAAGCCAAAATAATAATAAGATTTTTTTATTGAATCTTGCCAGTATTCAAAAATGCGTGCATTGTTCACCATCCTTGTTATATTCTTCTTGGTCATATAAGGATCTGTGAAAAAATATATATATATGAAAGTACATAAAGTCAGAAATGTTAAACCTAGTGATTCAGCATTCATCAAACTAATAAGCCCTAACATAAAACAGTAATCAAATATGTGGTCAAATACCTTCAACTGAAAGCTTACGACTGTTCCATGGTTTCATGGTACGACTAAGATTTGGATCATTTCTGATAGATACCACTTTACCAACCACATCAAATTCAAGACTATAAAAGCGTGTAAGCCCAAGCCAAAGACTTCCCAGACTCAAGTCATTCTTTTTCTGGAGCTGGCATTTCATCACCTGTGATGAAATTTTTTAAGTATTATATGACATAATGAGAAGAAATTTTTTTTAAAAACCAACCTCATAATATAATAGGATAAACAAAAGTATATTTAACAATAAAAAATATACATGTATAAGGAAATCAAACAATGTAATGTAGTTCTGAGTGTTCTCGAAAATATATTTTTTTTAACGCACTGATTCCCATAATTAACATATTAATCAATATATGAAGCTATTTATGCCATGGCTACACAACATTTCATCTTACCCATTGCCCCCCCCAAGGGCTAAGATAACCCAAGTTATTTAACTTTACTATATGAAGCTTTTAGAACCATAGTAGTTTTACCTACAGTGTGGCTTAAACCGCTTCACATAAAACAAAAAAATTCATCCATCAGGTCAATAAAATGCATTCACATTCAATTAAAAAAAAAAAGTTGAATAAGCTTTTATAAAGACCACATCATTAAGAAAAAGTTCAGCTATTATAATTGTAAAGGATGTTATTTATATGAACTCGTCTATAATGAGAAACTCAATTCATATTCCATGGTTCATATAGTTTATTAACAATACTGTACGCTAAAATACAAACAGTAGAATAAATCCAATGTAAACTGAATTATCACAATGACTGATAATCTCCTTAACTCAATGAGTAAATTCTTATTAACTTTCCAATAAACTCAACTGAATAACTAAACTCATATACTCTGATACACTGAATATGCTAATTCGCTAATTGACTGATGATCATCTAACTGAACTCCGAACTGAACTCGAATACTCTCTCTCTCTCTCTGACTTTAGCTCTACTCCCGTATCTTCCAAACATCCTCTTTATATAATTTGCTTGCATCATACTCAAACATTCTACGTCGCTCTCTCTCACCTTCTTAGACAATCCTATTTACAATAAACATAATAAATTAAACTGTCGAATTAACTAGAGTCTTGACCCCGTGACCTCAGGTTGACCTGGTTGGCCAAGCTCCAAACATACACACACACCTGTGTGCGTAGTACACACAACTATACCATGACAATAATTATTCAGCTATTGTGAATACAATAAAAGACTTTTTATTCTAATTTTTTTTTTCTACCTTGCGCCTCATCTTCTCAAAAGCATTAGAATCTTTACGAAAATCTCCAACCTCTTCCCCAGTCACCTGACGATATAAAAAAGGAAACATAAATACACAAAGTCATATACTGTATATCACATTTTTGTTCACACTGTTGTCAAAAGAAATTTTGTATGTAAGCACAGAGTGAGTGCTGAGAAGAACTTACTTTAGGTGGAGTTATGATAGGTATGATTTGAGGGTCACAATTCTGTAGGTAGTAAATAACCATTATGTTCAAAGCTTGGGGTGGAATGAAACCCTCATAATGCCGATCCAAGCCACACAGCTGAAGAATATAATATTTTTTTTATGTTAGAAATATTCATCAATTTTCAATTCAATCAAAATTAATGGAATTTCATTAAATATAAAAAAATGTCTTTTTAGATTGTCCATTAGGGTTATGACTTTTTTGTAACCTCATATTTACATGGCAAGAAAAGGTGACTTTTTATGAGTGTATTATGACACAAATAACCTTATCTGAAAATATTTGAAAAGCCTTCCCCACCAAACCATAAAACAAATATTATATATTAATATATATATATAACACAACACTGTAATGGAAAGTTACATAAGAACAACAAGTTCAATGCATCTAAGCATGAGTATAGAGATGTCCAAAATATGAAATGATAATAAAGGACAGCATAGGAAACATAAATTAAGTTTTATGCTTCATCATTAGTGAGAATAAAACAGTTAATAGTGTCTTCGAAGTCTCACAACGTGGAACAATATCTTGTATTATTTGTATAGCTCTTTCTGCATAGCAGTTACTTCGTTCTATACCAGGTATTGCTTAATCTTCACAGACCCAGTGCCCCAAGAAGCATCTTTCTGCTTCAGTGTATCTATGCAAAGCAGGTGCTAAAATCTCTTTTCCTATTTTCCAGTCCCTTTGATCTGAAAACCATAATTCAGACCATGCATGTCCTCGCTATGAAAGTACACACAAGTTAAAATTTCTCGTTTCTATTTTCCGGAATGCCAGAAGTGCTAGTATTGCACTTGAATTCCAACGAGCATTACTTAAAGCCTTCAGTCTCTGGAAGTGAATTACTGGAAAGGTTTTATTTCATTTGTAATAGTGAAATACTTGCGCCAAATGATGTAAGAACTTCATGTCGTCTTTCCATCCTTTGTTTTCTCACATGATTTCTGAACTACTATCTTGAGAATCAAGTGACACTTTAAGTGACTGGTAATTTGCGCTAATTTCAGCAACAAATGGATAAGAAATGTTTGGATTAGATGTTTCCCTGCCGAAAACAGAATCCATAGCATGCTTGAGTACTAGGCCTAAAACATGAAGCTGGCAGCCTATGTACTGAGGGATTTGTCCACTGTTCTGTTGACAGTAATTTTGCAGCTTGCGTACCACACCATTTTTGCTGCCAGAATTTGTATTCCTTGTATCGCAAATAATTACTCGAATACATGAATAGAGTTCGTATTCTGCTAGAATAGCCCTATTCACTGTAAATATTGTCTCTGCTTTTCCATTTGTCAGAGACAATATGGCTAATCGAATTTCTTTTTCAACGTTTTTCAGTAAAAAAAACTTGTTTTTCTCCTTCTATTCTTTTTCTGTCAAAATGTATGCACCATTCAAAATTTTGTAAGCTGTTTTTAAACTGCAACTTCAACAATTCTGCTTCTTTATAGGTTGCCTTATACACTACTGACTGCGAAGGAGCTTCAATATTGGTAGAGTGTTCGCTTAATATTTTTAATACTTTACAAGCTTTATTTGTTGACAAATTTGCTTTCCTACAAAATTAATTACAAGCAGACGATTACAGTTGAATAAAATTGAAATAGAAGAATACTATATTCCCAAATCAACCAAGCAGACTTTCCAAATTCCAAGCAGACCTTTCGTGACAATTACCAAACAAAGGTATCATAAGATTTGACCATTTTTGGTAAAGTTGCAGTAGACGCATAATACATTAAAACAGTGCACTTTAAATTTAAAATAAACTTTTTTTTATTTATTTTGTTTCATACATGGAGGTAAAAAATACCCTATAAAGTTCCTGGATGTAATTAATGTAATCAAATATTTGTTATTGCTCAATCCATCAAAGAAGTAATTTTATTGAAAAACGCTTCTTATATGTAAATACAAGATGGCGTTGGTGGGGAAGGTTTTTTTTGAGTGAAAAATAAATTAATATTATTTTCATATTTTGTTCACAATTGTTCATTAAAAAATGCCATGTAAAATAAGATTCTGAAAAAAAATGTAAAAAGTACAAACCCTATTGTCCATTTTAAGAAAAAAATGGTCAGTTACAAAATAACAGAATAGAGAAAAATTAATTTTTTAATTATTGTGTAATTTTTTCCCCCATTGTTTCAACCAATTTTCTGGAATCATCCTAACTTGTTCCAATTAAAGAAATTGAGATTATTATTATGAAGAAAGCTGAACATGAGTTCCAACATGGAATGGGAGAAGTAGCTTGATCTTTATTATGTAACTACATCTGTAGTTCCTGTGGACCACTTATATATCAACGATATCAACTAAACCTTACGTAAAAAACAAAGATGTATTTGAGGAGATAGATGATAACGATTTTTCTCATCATTTTTTTATTAATGTAGCCAGCAAAGGCCAAAAGTTATCATTGCTTTGTCTTTTTTTTCATTAGTGTTGGAAACTTTCAAATTAAAAACTTACATGAGCCCAGTAGCGAAATGCAACTGCCAGTTTTCTCACTCTTATATCAAAATCTGAATACATAGCTAACAGTTCCCCGGAGCAGTGAGCACAATAGCAATGAATAGCAATAGTGACTTGAAATCCAGTGGCATCATCTGTTAGCAGCAGAACCGGCACCTTGGCTAAGAAGTCAGTTTTAACTTTACTAAATCCTGTTTCTAAAAATAAAAGGAAAAATAATAGTCAAGGAATATCAGAGAAGCAAGTATAAAGTGAATTGATGAAGTGATGAATAGTCATTATAGTAAAAAGGTTTGATTAAATAAAATGTTATTGAATAAAATAATGTAAAAAAAAAACATAACTAAATCACTTAGAAACAAAGATATAGATGCGCTGAATGTCTCCCAAAGATCTATTCTGATCTGGGGATTATCTAGAAAAGGTAAGATATTATATTATAGAAAAATATTCTTTTTTAAAACCTGTCTTATCCTTAAGCATCAAGTAAATTTCGTTCAACAGCACAGTCAGTTTCATATTTTTATCTGCTGAGTTCAAATCCACATTGATGTCTGCAGTTTTCAAACCAAACCCAGTCAGCGATGAGCCATACATATACAAAAACACACCTGAAAGCATATAAGTGTGATCTACATTATTTTTTATAGCGGGCATAATTATAATTTTATGGTTAAAATAAAAAAATACAGGAGGAAAGAAAAACAAAAAAAATAATTAGGTAATATTTCATGGGCACAAAATCAGCAATTTTGAATCAACATTTTTCTTTTTTTATTTAGAAAATATTGTTATCAGCCAACCTGGATATTTTTCTTGGACAATTTTCTCTAATCTTTTGACAACCTCAAGCCTTGATTTTTTTTCAGTCTCACTTATACCATATTGTTGATAGACATTTTCTACAACATCTGTCAGAGCTTTCAGTTGACTGGAAGTTGGCTTTGGTATTGATCGAAGGACAGTATCCATTGCGCTGACCTAAAAAATATTGCTGCTTACTTTCTACAACCAATAAGAAAGGCTAACAACAAACTTGCATTCATTTTTAAATTATGTTTTAAAGCTTTGCAGTTTCCATAAGCCTATTAAACTGAACAACAGTTGTTTTAAAATCACTCCAATTAAAAAAATGCAACAATCTTAACCTAAAAAGACTAGGCCTATGTTATTAAACAATTCTTCAAAAAGACTTCAAAATTTTTATTAGAATGCTTTATGAATTATGTAATTTTTCAAAAAAGAATTGAAGTGGAGGAAATTATATATCCATACATACTTCCCTTCTCCTACAATGACGGCTATCTCTTATGTGTTTCTCGCAGTCATCAACTAAGTCCATGTGGTATTCACAGAGACGACAAAAAAATTTAGCCTTAGGGAACCGTTGATTTTTCTGCATAATATGCAATACATAGGGTTAAGAAGTAGTTAATCAAATGATTTTCTGTTAAAAACTTACAGAATTCAAAAGGAAGTAAAGATTTGTAAAAGTAATCAAGGTATAGATTTTATAATTTACCTTTTTAAGAACATGAATTTTGTTTTGCTCGATTGTATGTAAAAATTCGGAGCTCCACTCTTCCTCTAGAGAATAAAATAAAAAAGTTCATATAACATAAGGCCAATCATAAATCAAATTAAATTTTCTGAATAATTAATTAATGACAGAAAATATACATGAATAAATCAACAAATTAATCCAGCGGTCTGCAACTTTCGGACCTAACAGACCACTAAGTCTGTGAGATTTATTCCCACAGACAACTAAATTCATTGGCAGTCCAGCAAAAGTTTTTTGCTGATAAATAAATGTTGCTGACCGCTGTATTAATCTATAAATGATGCTTTTACCTCCATTTTTCGGCTGTCTGGGTTTATTATTGTTTATATTATTGTTTTCAAATTTATCTCCTTTTCTAACATTAGCACCATGGCCATCAACTTTATTATTTCTGTTAGTTGAAGCAGATGATACTTTATCAGGAATTACATCTAATTCTTTTTTCTTGTCTAGACAAGTACTTCCTAAATTCTCATTGGTCATCAATGAATCTAAATTTTTCAGGTTTGTCTCAGATGAAGTTATACCAACACTTTGCTCATCATCATTATTTATCTCAAAAGGTATTTCAATCAAGTCTGTGTCTTTTGGCAACGTTTTAGGGTTGAATGTTGGTTCAGTTGGGTTATTTTTACTAGATTCATTAAGCGATGGCTGCTTTCTCTGCTGAGAAATTGATTCGAGAGATGTGTTCTGATTTGAAGCAAGTTTATTTTTTTGTTTAGGTAGTGGGACTTCTCGTATGTGAGGTCTTGGTAAGATGGGTTTAGGTTGTTTAGAGTCAATATTAGCATTTAACAAAGCGTTTCCATTACTATTCATAAGCATATTAGAAGCATCTTTATCTATATCATCTTTAATTGAAAGGTCGTTCAGCTTTAACAACAGCCTAAGGTCTTGGGTGGCCTGGTGGCTGTTAAAACCTTCCGCCATTACCAATGGGTCTGCAATAACAAATTAACAAAATGTATTTTTTTTTAATACTTCAGAATCCCATAAAATCATTTTTAAAAATGCATCATAAAATATATTTAAATTTTAATTACTTTTAGGCAATTCTATAACAAACATGGTACCTTATTTCTTTAATTTATACTGAGTAGTTATTGATCATAAAAATGGTTTAGACATGGTGAATTTTACTTGCTGAATAATGAACGACAGCAGAGAAGGTGGAAATCCTTGATTAAAGATCTACTTTTCATCTCCGTCTAATTAAAAATTCATTATCTGGTTCGCATCATGATAATACCAGAGAGAGATTAAAAACAAGCAATTAAGCCTGTTCCATTATGGACACAGGACGTGTTAGCGCATTTTCATGTTATCTTTCAGTAAATATTTGTAAATTTTGGAAATGTTTATAAATTCAATTGTGTAATGCATATATTTGAAAAAAGATATTAAAAGGACAAGTAAGTCATGTTGAATAACTGTTACAAAAATAAATAATGATTACGCCCCTTTGATTAGCTTTTATTATTTATATTTAAAATATAAGCAAAACGGTACATAACAAACTCTTATATTTTGGCCCTGAGAGGACAAATCGCGAAATGGACTTTTGATGTACACTTGGCAGACCAAGACCTACACAATGATATATACATCATGGGTCTAGGACTTATGGTTGCTGAGATATAGGGCGGTCCATTATTAATATAGCTTATATAGTAAAAAACGGTACTTTATAAGGCCCCTTTTACGGCCCTGAGAGGTCAGATCGCGAAATGAAAAAAAAGCTATTTCTTGGCAGGCCAAGACCTACAAAATGATATATACATCATGGGTCTAGGCTTTACGGTTGTTGAGATCTAGTGTGATGACAGACAGACAGACAGACAGACAGACAGACAAAACAGGGACAATAGAGCATTTTTTTTTCGAAAATGCTCTAAAAAATGTCTCATCAGGCTGGCACCATGTATAAAATTTTTTTTTATGACGAAAGGGGAAAGAATTCATGAAGTGCAACAAACAAATAAACAAATCACTTAGAAGCATAAGGGGTGGGAAGAAGTGTGTGTGTGTGTGGAGGGGAGGGGGGTCAGAAACTTTCAGCTGAGTATGTCCTACATATCCTTCTAGACTAAATGTCTATTAAGTTAATCAATATTTATTACTTCTTATTTGAGAATGCTGTAAAGCAGTGTTTCCCAAACTTTTGACATCTGTGTACCCCCTTTTTTATTTTCATAATTCTGAGCACTGCTAGTATAAAAAAAAAAAAAACTTCCCCTCATTTCATTATTTTCGCTTTAGATGTGCATATCTGCCCAATATTCTCAGCCAGGTGCAGCATGTACCCCCACCAAACTCTTTGCGTAACACCTGAGGTACGCATACCACACTTGGGGAAACACTCCTGTATAGGATAAGACCTTAGCTCGGTACAACTTATCACACCTGAAAAAATGACAGGTGCATTTTCTATATATACAGGACAAATTTTCTGATGGTCATTGGGAATACCACATACCATAATGTATATTATGGGTGGTCACATATGAGGTCAAAGAGAGCTAATTTCTTAATTTATATAAAGCTTTAACATGGTAAATTTACCAAAACTTCAATGAATAAAAATTCATGGGAGCTACATTCAAGTCAACAGAGAGCTGCATACTGCCACCATTAGATTTATCTTCCACAAAAAGAATGCCACTAACAATGTTAAGGTGAGATTCATCTCATTTAACTAACATCATATCCATCTTTATTTCAACATGACCAATAATGTGTCAGACCTTTTTTTTTCCATCAAAATTAGTTTCACTAAATTAAAATAAAATGTTGAAGTTATGCAGACTGCTATCTCAGCTATAATCCAGGATTATTAGCAGGCTTGCGGAGCCGCCATATTTTTTTCCGGCTCCCACAAATTTGACGTCTCTGGCTCCGTATTAAGATATTATCACATGAGACA
Organism: Bulinus truncatus; assembly: GCA_021962125.1. NCBI lineage: Eukaryota > Metazoa > Mollusca > Gastropoda > Planorbidae > Bulinus > Bulinus truncatus. The sequence goes on along the minus strand of JAGDYQ010000015.1, from coordinate 3,078,328 downwards.
AAAATGTTTTAATTGCGCCATGCAAACATGCCGCTGATAAAAAGTTAAGCAAATTTTGCCGTGTTCACCCCCATAGTCAGGAACTTGAAAAATATACGCATTGTCAGTTTTACTAAAAACAAACCATTTCAGTGCATCCAGAATCATATCATTATTTTCAACCGAGGTTTCACTAGTCGCCATTTTCATAAGTAATAAAAAGTTATTTCAATGACCAAATTAGCAAAAAGTAAAATGATACATTATTTTAAATATTTTAATTCGAAGTGACTTTTCAGACCCAGGAACCAATAAACTTCGATTTTCTTATCCGGGCCCCGTCCCAATAAAGTCTGATTGTTATTCGGACCAACAGCCTTATAAATTTATCTACTCTATTTCAGCTATTCTGTTTGTAATAAAATTGTTAAATACAGAAAGCGACCATTTTGTTTTTAGTCTATTACAAATTTGCGGTCAAATAATATACAAAATGACGCGTTCTATTTGTCGTCGTAGTAAAAATTTATTTTTAAATGATTGATACAATTATTCTATGAAATAAAACTGTTTTAACTTTATATATAACAAAATAACATGCTATTAAAAAAATTCCGGAGGATAAACAAGATTTAAAACGAACACAAAACGATTCCCCATTAAAGATTTCTTGTGGTGATGTGCGTGCACGCTATCATTTAAATTCTGTTATTGTTGTGGCATTCGTAAAACATGACATTTCAAATTGTAGGAGGCAAACAATCAAACAAATTCGGAATTTTAAAGCCAAAAAAAAAAAATTCTGCTTTGATAAAAACCATTTTTTGGCTCCGGCTCCAGCAAAAAGTGCGGCTCCACAGCTCCGGAAGCCTGATTATTAGACTCATTAGTGTTGCTAGTCATGGTCAATAATACATCCATAATCTACTTAACACTTTTCTATAAAATGCTGTCCCACTAAGTCTATGAATACTATGATGCTGTTTTTTGGTCAATGAATTAATTTTTCTTTTATTAATTCATCAAAAATTAATCCGAAAATTCAAGTTAAGAAAGGATTTTTGTTAAAATTTCATAACTGATGTGTTCTCCTGATAGCATAAATAAATAAAACAATTTTTTGTTGTTACTATACTATCTTTTGAAATGTTGCATTCATACAGTTAAATAAACTATTTGAAACTATTGTAAATATATTAGTTAAGAAATACTTACCTATAGTCTGGTAGAAGGTTAAAAATAGTCAAATTTAAATTAAAAGATGGTGCTGGCATTCAATAACTGTTTGCATACCAGCAATGTTTATTAAAGTTTTATTCTAAACGGAAATTTGTTATCAATTAGCAGAAATTTAAGCTGATACATGAACTTAGATTATTTAGTTACCACGATAATACCGATATAAATTAAAATGGTTAGTAGTTATTACATTTAATTAGTCCATTATTATCAAAACGAACAATGCAGTATACTGCAACTACATTTTTTTACATAATTCATATTTTTCAGTCACAAAGAGATCTATTATAAACCAAAGTTTAAGGACCACAGTAATAATAATAAAAAAAAGAACAGTTGAGTTGAAGAAGAGAAAGCAAACTGGTTGTTATTTTCATAAAGTCGGAAGTTGAGTGTTTAAAAATAGAATGCTCTCCCTTCTCCATAGATATCTATCTATATGTATGTGACCTTCGATTTTTTTCCCCCAAAATATATACTTATATCAGGTTGACACATATATCAGTAGTACACAATAAAAGTTGTGTTTTAAATTCTATTTTTTTTTATGTTTTGAGTTTAAAATTCTCATACCTAAACACTGCCGTCTTTTACCAGTTCGGAAATACAGCAACAAAAATGTCAAAAACTAAACGATTCCAGCATAAGAATTAAGACTTAAAACGATACGTTGCTATATCATAGAAATTAATGTAATAAGATGAAATAAAAATGTTGTCTAGGCTAACATACATAGACCTAAAACATATTAAGCTATTATAATTGAATTTTACACTATGTTAGTTCGGATATAAATATTTTTATGGGAAATATTACTAAATAAAACTGAAAGCTATCTCGGTAAGTGGTGTTGTCTAATCTTTAGACTTAGGGATAAACGCTTTCCTTTGTTAGTTTTAAAGATAAACCATGACAACTTTATCGCTCAGTCAAATGGGCTTCAAATGAAATGACTGTATACAACCAAGCTCGAGACAATACTAACCATCTTTGATCGACTAATGCCTGTTCTTCGGGTTTAGGCATATATTTCTCGCCTCTCTTACTAGTAAATTCTCTTTCTATATACTGCCGCTTACCATAGTTTTACCTTTGATGACCAGTGACCGACAAGAATAGAAATGGTAGAGCGTTAGATAGATTTCTCCCTACCCACCCCTAGATAAGCCGGCGCTTGCTGAAGTTACAGTAGGCCTATTTAACTTAAGTGAACTACACAAAGGCGTTGTCATGGGGACTAACAGACAAAAGAATACGCTGAACCGCTAAAGGGCATACTTTAATCCAGCGGTTTTCAACCTGTGGTCCGCGGACCCCTGGGGGTCCGTGGGGAGCTTCAAAGGGGTCCGTGGGCAAGTCAAGGAAAGTAGTGATTTTTCTTGTATAAAGTATTGCTTGATTTGGTTGATTGGTTAGCTTTTAACTAAACAAAACATACTAGCTTTGTCAATGTTTCAGGCACAGACAACAATGTCTAGAATTGAAAACTTCGCTGGTATGTCGTTATATTTTCGTCTGAAGTCTGAACTAGACTGCATACTACATGTAGCCTACTTGAGCAGTGAGTTTTTGAGTCCTGTCATCTTGGCAATATTTCTTACGTACTGAGCATAGATCTAAATCTAAGCCTAGATTTGCTTAGAAATAATCTTAGACAAAAGTGTTTGATATCAAATTGCTGGTATACACTGCGCTTGTTAATTTTAAATGACACACATATTTTTAGGTTGGAAGTAGATTTTTTTGTGAACTTTGAATATGAAAATAGGCCAGAACGATAATAGGGACTTTTCGTTAACACATCCATGAAACGGTGCGAAATTCTAGCATGAACCTATTATGCTGTTCTGTGACTTGGTTATGTGACAAATACTTTTTAAAATGTTAGTAAACAATTCAAAATATTTGATGATATTGATTTGTTTTATTATAGTCGTCGATCAAACTTTAAAATGTGACTTTTCGTAGTCAGAATGTGAAATATTTATTACAGATAGTTACCTTATTTAACCCTCTCTACTCTGAAACTTTGTCAACGGAACTAAACTGTTGGTGGTCATGTGTTTATCAATATTTGTATTAGTAAACTGTCCAAGGCTAGTAGCATAGATAAATTTGTGAAGAGAAAAACTGACTCGAACCTGAAAGATTCTGATTATTATCAAGCAGCCAAAGTCGAACGAAAAAGAAAACGGCGCAAGTATATTCCTAAATATATACCAATCGGCTTCACCGCAGTGGGGACCGATGCTGACCAACCTCTTTGTTTACATGTTTTGCGTGTAACTTAAGCTAGGCCTGCCATTTAGCAGAATTTAAGTAGATTGCATCCGCAAACTTAAGACATATTCTGGCCTAACTTGAGGTAAGATAAGGAGATATTGGCACCTTGGGCTATGGGGGTCCGCCACACGAGCTTGGAATGTCTTAGGGGTCCGCAGCATAAAAAAGGTTGAAAACCTCTGCTTTAATCCACTGTACGTAGACGCTATAAATAAAGAGTTGAAATGAGACAGGTGGCAAGAAAATAGAAACATTTCGAACTCCATTGTCTTAATTTGCATTACACACTATGCCGACCCTAGGGATTTGGGGTCCCGGGGGGGCTTGGCCTCTTTGCGGGGCCCCTGCATTTTGACATTCGACACCATGACATGAGATAATGTACTTAATATTTAAAGTAATGTGGGGGAATTTTCGAATTTGGACCCCCCACCCTATAGGTACGCCTCTGATTACACAATTACAAACATTTATCATATCATTCTAATTCAGACATGGGCAAACTGTGGGCACGTACGTCAAAGTTGGCTGAATTATCCAGCCGGTGCTTTTCATTTTAAGAACTATTAATCTATATTGATTCATAAAAATGAAACAAAACAATCCATCCACCTGCTCTTGTTCCAGCCCTTTTTACACATTTCTTATCTTGATACGGCTTCTGTCACCCCTGTTCCCTTAGCTTAAACAAGCCATCGGGGCAGATGAAGTGTAGAATTCACCTGTTTCTATAACCTCGGCAAATGAAGGGATTGTGTGGTTAGGACAACGCCCAGCCGCCTTTACTCCCCCAACTTAAGTCAGGTACAAATTTAAAGCTGGGTGGACTTGTGGGCCGATTTTGAAAACAAATTTCAACTGGAAATATTCCCATGGCTCTCACCGAGGATCGAACTCAGGACTCTCATGTTGTCAGTCGAGTATCTACACCACTCGGCCACCTGTTCTAAGCACTTGTTTAATTTAGATGCAGCACCAGGGCCATCGAATACCAGATGCGGGGTCGAGAGTTAAGTTTTGTTAATATGTTGTAGCTCGGTGATAAAACTCATATCGCGGGGCGCACCTCGGTCGCGGAGTCTGGGAGGGTAGACTCGTCGAGGGCTAAACTAAGTGCTGAATCATAGTTCAAATCACCACATTGTTCCCCGACATTTTCACCAATCGCACTAATTCGACATTCATTCGTATGGCGTGACATTGAAACCTGTGAATCAGTTGAAGCGGTTTTTGTACTGTCTGGATCCAAAACATTATCCACTCTAAAATACTTTGACTGGTGGCCATAGCAGCATATTTATTGATTTATAATAAAAAAAAAAGATACATGAAATCTTTAGCATTAATTTTTAAAAGGCATATATGTGACAGACTGTTAGATGATTAACCTGCCAATAAAATACTATGAGAAAAGTTTGTTTTTTTTTTTAAAGAGGAGGCTAATAATTTCAAATGCCTTTAGGAGCCGCATAAGGACACGCATGTGATAGAACATACAAGATGGGTGGACAGAAGAAAAAAAAAATCTGAAATCAGGTGGTTTTATCTAGGCTACATTGGGGCATCAATATTAATTTTAAGCTTGGGGCATCTAGGGGACTTAGTCCGGCACTGGATTCTGTATAGGATGGATTTTTAAAAAAAATGATTTTTTTTTTATAGTTTATAGTAGGTATAGCCTACACATGATTGCACACATTGAGGTTCATGGGCATGTATCGGCAGCAACCACTCACTTCAAAAATTGGTGGGTATGGGTAAATCCATTAAAAAAAAATTACATGCCGGCAGCTTTTGAAGTCTGGATATATTTTTTTTTCTAGCAAATATGGCAAATTGTTTTTTTCCCCGGCGTCAATCACTGAGCTCAACGTGTCATTGACAGGGCAGAAAAAATATCCTTATATAGAAGCATTATAGAGCAGATAAAATATATATTTATACATGTATTCTGTGGTACAAAAATGTTTTCTTTTGGCAGGGGACACAAATCTTGATATCAAGCTTCATCTGTAATCACACATTTAAATTGATAGGTGTCCTTTAAATGACAATGCTGTGAAACATTTTGATAATTTTCTGCTCCATTAATTAATACTACAGCTGCTGATAAATTTCTTAACTGTAGTTAATTTTAACACATTTAAAAATAAAAGTCTTTATGGTGAAAAAATGATGTGACAGAAAGTGTTAAAAATTCAGCTTGTTTTTTTTTATTATCATTCTTCAAAACATATTATAACTATGAAGTAAACAAAAAAAATGTGGTGCGTTTAGGTTATACAGTATACATGTACAAGAAGTAATATCAACATTTTAACTTATTCATTGGTTATTATGGTAAGATGTTATGCAACTTTTATAATAGGCACATATACATATAACCATCAATTAGAACATGGTAAGCAATCATGCACCATTAACAAATAATTTTACCACTTTGTGAAATGAAGTCTGTAAAAGAGTATTCTTGAAAAATAACAATTATTAAATATTGATATTAAAAAAATTCTTAACATTTTTGAATGGTAAGGATTTTATTATGAATATGTGTCAAGTGTTCACAGAAAACTGACAAATTAATTAATTATTTTGGTGTCTATGATAGCTGCAATAATTTTCACATTAAAAATTGCATTCTGTAAAACTAAAGATCATATTTTTCAAAAACATTTTATTTGATAGGTTTTAAAGCAACAGAGTTCACAAATTACTGAGTTTCAGTCAATAAGTAAATTATTCATTTTCTAAAATTAAAAAAAAAAGTTTGTATGTATGTTAAATGTATTTTTTTTAATTTTTAAACAAACATAGATTCACTTGTTGTTGAGATGCACTAGCCATTAAAGACCTCAGTCAGAGGTTGATGAAGTATTGTTCAATAATTTCTGAGGCTATTCGGACAGCTTAACTCAGACATTTCCAAAAGGACCTTCTTTATTCCAAGACATAAAAATTAGTATAATTCTGTACTATTTTCTGGCTTGCAAATTTGTGAATAACGATTTTTCGCTAAAAGTAACTAGCAATGTTTTTAATGATGAGATCAAACAAACTAAACAGATGATGGATGATACATTTTATTTACTTAGAAAAATAAAATAAAAACTTGCATAGCTTTAAGGCATATGCACATACAAATTAGCTATTTAGCTAAAATGTAGAGAAAAATTAGGAGAAATAAAATTATTATAATTGCAAAAAACGACATTTCCCTAAATGAAGAAAATGTTATCCGCTGGTGAAGAAAAAATGAAAATTCCATTTACAGAACACATTAAACATTTAGTATCACAAGTGATCAACAGATTACTAAGGTTTTAGAATTCAAAAACACTAGATAAGTATTAAAACATCATTTTTCCAATATGAAAAATGGAAGCAATCAATTTAGAAAAAAAGAATTCAAATCTAATAAAGGTGAACACTTATATTTCAAAGAATAATTTGAACAGAATCTCAACATAAAATTAACCTTAATTAAGGCTTATAAGATAGAACGTAGCAAATGATGTCATCTTAGTGCAAACAAAGATAAAAGATATGATTCACTCAGTTAATAAATAAGTTAAAAAAAAAAAAAATTGTTAGTTTACCTTAATACATGTATAATTTTTTTTTAACTATATGCGGTCTTCATAAAGAGGTAAAGATTCATTTCATTAGCTTATGCATCACAGACTTTTCTTTTTGCCGTTATTATGTTTAAATTAGAGGTTAACAAATTACAGAAACTTAACATAAAAAAATTGTGTTATAAAATTAAGTAATTCTTGACAAAATTTATCAAAAGTTTAAGTTTTCAACAAATAAAGTGACTCAGGACATGTTTTTCTAAGGCATATTGAAGTATTTATTGGGCGAAGATATGTAAACACAGAAGATGATAATTGTGATGGCATAAAAATAATAACCTACAATAACATGTAATGAGAAAAAATAATCTCCCTGATGTTGTAGCCATTTTTTTAAAATATTTTTTTCCTAATCCGATTTATTTGCTGCATTTCATTCTTTGTAAGATGTTTTATGCGTACATCATTTCAGCCATGGTAGACATTTTACGAGGGATGTGCAACAAATCTTCAAAATAGCTGGCCAGCTCATTAACGTTCGTTTCTTCCATTCTCATTTCCTGGGAACAGGATCTATTGATGCTGCCTTCACACTGTAAACCCTGAACAGGGGCACTTGCAGATGAGTCTGATGAAGCTGCTTCATGTACAGCAGAAGGTGAGTGCGATCTTACAAGCTGTCTCTCTGAAGAATGGGAAGCTCTCACACTTGAAGATGCACAGTGAGCATGTGGACACAAACATTCAGAGTCTTCCTTCCCTACATTTCTGTATTTAATGAAATCATGAGAGGACAATGCAGAATTACCAATTGTGTGAGTTGTTTTAAGAATTTTAGCAGGAGGAACTGACCCTGAGCTATGACGTTTAGACATTGTTGTTGTGCCATCTTTACTAGAATGAGACACACAAGAAGATAACTTGTTCTTGTCTTCACACTTAACCTGTTCACATAAGGAAGAGAATGAGACTTTGGAGAAATCTGTCGAAGTGAAACTACCAAAAATAACTACGTTTTTTTCATTTTCCTCATTGGCTGTAAAATCTTTATCTGCTGCATTAAATGTAAGCTCATTACTTTGAGTACTCTTTCTAGTACAGGTATGAGGAAACTCAAGTCTTGGAGGATTGATTAAATGGGAGCTGTCTTTTCTACAATGGCTGCTCAGTTTTGCTGGCCAAACAATGGGCTTCTGAAAATGAGTTGCTGCCACTGCTAGATTTAAACTGTTTTCCAAACGTCTTCTCTTCCCTGAGAGCTTCTTACGTTCCTTCGACGCAACTGGTCTACGAAGGTGCAAACATTTCAAAGAGGAAACAACAGTTTCATAGCTAGTGTCTTGATTAGTACTAGTACTTCCTTCGGGTGGGCTAACTGATGTTTGAGACAGGAGTTCAGCACTAGTACGTAAAGAAAATTTATAGAAAACATAAAAAAATTATTGTGTTACCTGTATATATAAACAAATCTATATAAATAAATATAATAAATCAGTAGTCTTGAGGTGTTGAGCACTGCCGACAAGAGAGTCCTGGGTTTGAACCTCAGTGAGGACCTTGGGATTTTTTCAGGTCCTGGTGTAAGTCCCCAAGCCCATCCAGCTCTAATGGGTACCTGACTTTAAGTTTGGGGAGTAAAGGTAGCTGGGCGTTGTACTAACCACACAGCCCTTTATATGCAGAGGTTATTGAAACAAAGGAATTATACACTTCATCTGCCTGATGAGCACCCAGCGGCTTTAGGGAACTTTTTTTTTATATATATAAATAAATAATTCGTATAAAAAGGGGAAAAAATACATAATAACAAATTACCAGATTTTATAAAAGTACATTAAAAAATATTTTAAGTTCAAGATGCTTAACTATTTTTTCAATATCTTTAATATATGTATATAATTAATCATAAAAATAGATTAAATTTTTAAATTATATTGTTGACAAATAGACCAGAATTACAACTAATTATCATTTACTTGTCAATATTATTGTAAAATTAACACCTTGATGGCATTGTTTCAAGCTCAGTGGATGAAAAAAAAATTACTTGGAAAAGATATGAATAAAACTATTATACATTATTTTAAAATGAATTATAATAATAAAAAAAACAACAGTTACCTAGTAAAATCCTTAAGGAGTTTTGAGATAGCTACATCAAAAACACCCTTTCCTCTGCCAGGTTTTAAGAAAGGTTTTGAGGATGACTTTTCTCCTAATTCACCTCCCATGCTGATAGCATTTAACTTATTGCTGAAAGTAAATTAATAGAATATAAATAAAAACACTTCATTTAAGTAAAGTCTTATCTAAACTAAACCGTTATTTCATTAAGTTCTGCAAATTTATATAGACAATAAGAATGTGGTATAACATAAAGTGTAATTTTCTTGTTAATTACATGCTGGGTTTTGTTTTCCTCAAAAGACTTAAATACACACACAACAAAACAACCTAGGTTTTTATTGCTTTCTTTTTTTTTCAAAACTTAGTTTAACCACATTTGCATCAAATTTTCTGCTTAGATAGATTACCTTATCTTGACAAGTTTTTTTGTTAATGGATGCATCCCCGCTAATTGCCTGAGTGCAGAAGATTAAATTATATCTATCTATATATATTTTATGCTATAAACTCCAATTAACAATTAATTAAAGAAAATATTATTTAATCCTATTAGCCTGAGAAATAAATATTAAGACTCATCATCAAATGCAATGATTCCAGCCTAATAGTGGTCTCATAAAAAACACTACTAAAGTAAGTCAGTCTTGTATGGGTCTTTCACTAATTATGTGACTCTTTTTTTCTCGACTTTTACATAATTCCAATGCATTGCAATAGATCAGAATCTTGACAAATCGTGACAGTAATTTACATTTGTAGGTCTTGTATTTGAAACTATTTTAAACAATGTGAATAAATCATAATAAGCTCCCTGCTAATTTTAACATTATAGCCCTAATTTGTCCTTTGAATAGAATAAACTTAGTCTAATTCAGGCAATTTCAATATTTTTATATGTATTTAAGTTAATAATGTCCTTTAGTTTGACTCATTAGGTCAGGCTATTAGTTTAAGAGATTTGGCAATACAATTAGCCATACATATCCAAGAAAAGCGATACTTTAGTGAAATTTTAATGGATGCAGATGACACTGAACTAAAACAGTTGCCCAACTGTAGTGTTTGGGATAGAGGCTTGATTGAAATTTGGAAAATGAATATCTCAGCTTGAAGAGATGATAACTGACTAACAACTAAAAAATACTGGAAGAAAAGAATAAATCTAGGAGAAGAAAAAATAATGATTGTTTGGCATATAATAGGTTGGTATGACAGGGAATAAGTTGGTATGATAATAGATTTCAATAATTATAATGTACAGGATTTCAATGCAAAAAATGGGGGGGGGGGGGCTGGGTGTAGTAACATGTTCAACCTTACTCCGATTCTCCTTCCATGTTACCTTCTAAATAGGTCATAATATGTATATCTTTGAAATATTTCGTGGGCATAGTCTTTTCATGAATTGCGTCCACAAAAATTTTCGTGGACATAGCATCAGCCTTACAGTTTACTAAAATTAAACGTGTGGGTGACAACAAATTACTGAACTAAATTTAAAATATGACATGTCCATACATTAGTATTAGTTAATAAGTAGCAAGAAATAAATGAATAATCTATAGGGCCTTTATCAAGACACTAAATGTGCGCCCATCATATCATTTTATTGTAATTTATATAAATATTTGTATGAAATAATCAAAATGTTATTTTTTTAGTTTTTTTAAAAGCTTGTAAGTTTGTAACAGTGTATATTTTGCATATAACAGTTAAATTTTTATTTTTTTCAGCATGTTATGAATGGGTTTTTTTACGAATAGCATAGTCTTATTAGCTACTACATGTATTAATTTATGTCTATGAGTCATAGTATGACTATGTTTATACTAATAATTATGATATCGTGTCTATAGCAAACTGTAGTATCGTATAGCCTACACTCCTATCATGAACTATGGCTATACTAGGCTATAGACACTATACTTATAGTTACAGCATGCCATAAACTAAAGTATAAGTATTACTGTGTGGTTTAAAATATATTTACGCTTATTTATTGGTTTAAAAAATACATACCTTTCTAAGTGTTCGACACTTGAACTATCTTTCATTTGAAATAAACTTTGAAGGCTTTGTAGTATAGCAAACAACGCAGTGAATCAGCTAATTGCATTATTTTGATCCCGATTAGTGACCTATACAAAAATACAGCACCAAGAGTTAGTGGCAGCTATTTTATAAAAAATAAGGTCAAAATAAAAAAAAAACCTCAATGTGAAGAGAAAAATAAATGTACCGAGTAGTACTTCTAAAATTGTAGTGCATAAAATATATTGTCTGATTTCATTGCTTACCAGGTTTTTTTATCTTAATATTTAGCTTACATTTAAACTGATTATTTCAATTGTACTTGTTAAATAGAACAAATAATAATTATGATCATAAATATATCTTTAATTGACAATTTGAAAAATTATTTTGATATATGGAGTTTTTTTTTCTCTTAAAACTAGTTAAAAAATTTCATAAAAATTTACAAAATTCCTTTTTCAAAATCCATAGATATTAACTTCGGCTTTTGTCAACACAGTGACAATCACAATGTCATGTTGTCTGTTATGTTTTAAGAGACCCCATTTCTAATCCCAGATCGGCGCATAAAAAAACCTGATGTTGACATTAGTTTTCATCTTTAAATATAAAATAAAATAGGGTGATATCAATTGATTACGTTTTACTTAAAGTGGTCAAATTTGACAAACAAGAAAGCTAAGTAGACAAAAACTAGACATACATCTTAGTACTAGTCACATATAAATCGTATGATATAAGTCAGTGACTTCAGTAAGGAAAAAGGGGGGGAGGTCTAAATAAAAACAAGGTAATAATGTGGCGGACGTTTTTGTTGTCATAAGCCAGATATTGAGTCTGCTTTTAACAAACACAATTTACTTATAGTGAGGTTAATAATTCTAATCATACTTCAAAAGCTTTATTTAATGTTTTTAAAAATTTGAAAATATTGTTAGTAGTTTTTTTCCCTCTTCGTTTGAGCAATAATTTCTGAATGTACAATTAGGCAATCATCGTGTTTTAAAAACAGCAATTTTGGTGACGTAGAAAGCAAGCGACGTCAGCATCTAGCTAATGGTTAGTAAAATAGTACTGTGTGGGAATATTGAAAACATATTTTAGTTGTTTTATTTGAAGCTTCGAAAGATACAATATTCAGTAAAGATGGATTTAACAGAATTGGTGTCACCACATGTTGCAATGCCTGTAATAGGTGTTGTAGTATGCGCTATAATGGTATTTGCCTTTGGCTTCAGATCACCTGTTCAACCACCAAGTTTCAATTTCGAAGAAGAAGGCGATAAGAAAAATAAAAGAAAAATAAAACAGACTAAAGTAAGTTTTTTTTTTAACTGTTGATAGGATTTGTATAATAAATTAAAGTTTGTTGTAGCAGATATTTATTTTGAATTAATAGATATACCTAAAAGTACTGAGTATACTATGTCAACTATGTGTCTGTGAGTCTTACTAGGTAACTAGTAGAATGGTTTATTGTGACTATAAACGTACACTGTCTTTAGTCTATTAATAAGACTGTAAATCAGCCATAGAACAGGGTAATATAGTCTAATATTCTAAATGTAAAAGCTTTATTAAAATTAATCATATAATAAATAATAATATGTGGACATTGTAAGTCAGTGTTATTGAATTTTTTTTTTTTTAGAATATAAAAAAAAAAGAACATTCTGTCAATACTGTTAGAGGTGTCTGGACATTAATAATTAATTTGATAAACAATAGAAAAAATAAGATTTTTAGAGTATTTTTATTGGGGGTGTAATAATAAAAGTACTGTTAATAATAGTATTATCCAGTCTTTTTGCATCCTCTTATATTCATACTAATGTCAATGTTCTGAACATTGTTCATTTTTCATGATTTTATAAAGGTTGATGATATTTCAATGAATTTCATGAACACATTCGTGAAAAATTCTATGCCAAAGAAAATTTTCGGTGCGCAATAATTTAAAAGACTATGTTCATGAATTTTTTAGAAAATTCTCATGTGTGCTTTTACATGCAACTAAACTAAAGCAAAGCTTTATAATATGAATCTTTTCAAAGAAAAAACAACTGATTTTAACGTGATGTTTTTTATTTAGTTGTGTTACATGTACATATTTAAATATCAACTTTTTTTTTTTGGAGTTAAATAGTCAAGAGGACAACATTTTTTTCAACAGTGTTCTTTGATTTGACAAAACAAGTGACAAGTGGCTAATTAAAAAAATTAAAGAATTTATTAATTTAAACTTAGTAAATGTATATTCTAGTTGTTAGTTTAATAAATCATAGTATATGTCTATGAAATATAGATTACCAGTACTGATTGGTGAATGTATACTGCTTGGCCTTTTACCAACCCACAAAACTAATTTATAGTGTTTTTTTTTTTTAATTAATATATATTTTATAAATTAAAATTAAAGAATTAGCTCACAAACTTTCTAGATTTATATTTGCCATATTTAGTCTCTGATGACATCTAATGATCTGTATTGCTCTTCGCTCATTACTTTAAAGTTTGGCAGCATAAAGTACTGCAATAAGCCATATAAGTATTTTTGCTCTTCTTTTTTCTTTAAACATATGTCAGAAATCTTTGCATTTACAGATTCGCTTAGATTTTCTCATTGTCTTGTTTAATTCATATCACTGTTTTTTTTTTTGTCAAAAAAAAAATGGGAAGGGTAATTAAATGAATAGGCCTACATAGATTTTATAGAAAAGCACAAAGATAAATAAGACACAGATAGAACTAAAACATCAATACAAAGAAAATCACTAAAATATGGATGAATACATAAATCCAATGATTGAAAATTATAGCATTATAGGTCTAATAATCTGTTATTTATCAGCACATTGTCATGGTAGAAAAAACTTATTATATTCAAAATGACATATGTTTGATAGTAATTGATCTGCTTTGCATATTAGATTAATTTATCATACTACTTAATTGTAATAAATTTTTTTGGTTTAAATAAAATCTTTGCTGTATTAAAAATGTAAAATGTAGATTATGCGCCCCTGCATATTTTTTATTTTATTTTGTAAGTTTCTCTAATCTATCGTATGTACCATCTGAACCTATTATTACAATCTTGACTTAATATTTTGTGTGCAGTTTGAAGTTGAAGATTATTAAATCTTTGTTTGATAGCCAGTTTACTCACAACTTTTTTATTTTTAACATTTTATATGCCTTTTAACCAGTCCACCTGGAAAACTGTGATGCAGTTCAGTAAAAACTGCCCAAAGCAAGAGTAAAATATACTAATTTTATTGTTTTAAGTTGAATATTTATATTTTGGTGTTGTTTCTTATTTTTCAGACAAAAAGTCCTATAAATGGTCATGTTATAAATGAGCCAACAGCTGAAGATGTGACAAAAGTTGTTAGTAAATCTCCCAAAGTTCTGAAAACTAAAAACGAGACACCAAAAGCAACTGTAAAGAAGGATGTCAGACAGGAGCCAAAATCAGATAAAAAAGAAAAGGTATACATATGTAATATGTTAATTTTAGAAAAATAAAATTTTATGATTAGTATTCTGGAAAAAAGTTAAAATTTTCTGTAATTTAGTGTTACTTGTTATAAAGAACTTATTAAACAAATTTATTGCTTACAGTTACAACCTCAAAAGAAATTGCATGAGAAGGAAGAAATTGTAAAAAAAGAAAAAGTTATACTTAAAAAGGAAACTGAAGATGATGGTGAGATTATTAAAAAAAATATTAAAAAAAAATATTTATTTAAATTTTTGGCATTATTTTTATATGTCACATGGTTCTCGTCATTTTTCTATTTTTTATTAGACTTGCAGAAATGTAGGTATTATAGAATTAAAATTGTTGAAAACATAATATCATAAGATTGTAACCTTGGATTAATTTTTTTCTGTTAACATTTAAGGTGAATGGACGACAATACAGGTGTCAAAGAAAAGTAACAAGAAAAAAACAACCAAGAAAGAAGGCAGCCGTGCAGAGTCTGAGAATGAAGCTGAGACAGTTCTTATGCCAGTGATTGAAGCCGCTGCAGCATCAGCCTCTCAAGTACAAGAGGCTGATGAGTCTAGTTCTCCACTGTCAAACAAATCAAAAAAGAAGAAGAAAGAAAAAACTGTGGAAAAAGTAAGTGATGTTTTGTAAAATGCCTATTCAAAAATACTTATTATAATTTGAGTAGTCTTTGTCACTGTCAATAGTATTGCATGAAATTTATTTCCTGCCATTTTTTTTAAGATTCAGAATCTTTTAAAATATTTACTTTGGCCCCTTCTTTAAAAAAAATAGTTTGTCCATCACTGACATAAGAAGATTTGGTTGCTTTAGAAGTCTGATAAAAAACATGAACATGTGGTTCAATTTGTATAGCTGTGTCTTTACCTAATTAATTTTTCAGAACAAAATAGATGAAAAAGAGAATATTATTCCGGTTACACAAAAGCCTGTTGTTGCCGTAAGCAGTGTGACCTCACAGGTGGAGGTAATCTATGATTTTTTTTTTAATCATTGCAGTAAAAAATATTATGCAGTCTATTGTGTTTTGCATTCTTCCTGATTGTAAAAAAAATTTTTGTGAGTAAAAATCATGGTAAATTTTCATACAGAATGCTCATAAATTTTTTTAACATACCTAAATTATCATTTTTAGTTCAAAACATTATGATTTCTTTATTAGTTAAATTTATTCATTTTTTATATACAAGGATCAACAGGATGGCAAAAGAAAGAAAGCAAAGAAAGAGAAAAAACTTTCTGGGCCTATGAATGCAGCTGCCGGTGCTGCACCAGCTGCAGAAAATTTGCCTCAAGATGCAGCTCCAGCCTCAGCTAAATCTGTTAAGAAAGACACATTGCCCGCTACTCCAAGTGGTGGCAAGGCCACTAGCTCGACAGTTGATTCAGTGATTGCTGCTGCTGATCCAATTAAGGCATCTGGCAAAAAGGCTAAAGCTGCACCGCTTTCTGGTGACGTTGAATTAACAACGCCATCGGTCTCATCTGCACCAGTTCAGCCAGAACTTGCCAAGCCTAGTCTTTCCAATATCAAGAAAGGAAAAGCTAGCTTAGCACCTTCTACAGCTGTTCCTACTGTCACTGAGCCATCAAAAAGCAGCCCTAAAAAAAAGAAGGGCAAAGTTAGTGACATTGTACAGGTAACTACACAAAAAATTATATTTTTATTTACATTCTGTTAATAGAATTTTTTCTAATAACTGGTGGTTTCCTTTTTAGAAATTGAAAAGTTTTTTTTATAAAAGTAAAAAATCGTTTTAATATTTTAATGTTTTTTTTTGTTTTGTTTTATTAATTTTTTATAAGTTATGATAATGTTAAATTGTATGAATTTATATCATTAGTGTATAAATAGTACAGTAATACATGTATACATTTTTTTCAAGTGTTTTAAATTGATTTGTTGCTGTTGTTGAATAGGAAGATAAATCTGAAAAAGTTGTTGATATTCAAATCAAACCTGTTGAAACCACAAAAAAAACAGTAGATAAGAATGTTGAAAAAAAGAAACCAGTAGAGACACAACCACCAGGTACATCTTGCTTTTTTTTCTTTTCTTGGTGTTATAACATAATGTTATATCATAATTGTATGTTAACATTTTTTCATCCCTGTTTTACTTACTTTATTGTTTAAAAAGGACAGTTCATATTTATCAATATTTCATTTTACTTACTTGGATATTTCTGAAAATTACTTACCGTTTTTATTTCTTGTTAGCATCTAAAGCAGAAGTGGAGACGGTTCAAGAACCTCAAAACTCAGCTTCCACTATTGCCCCCGAATTAACCCCTACATCTAATGTATCATTTGATGAAGTTGGAGGTACGTCTTTTATTTAGATTTTGGAATTCTATAGTTTTTTTTTATATTAAAAAAATCAGCTTCATGTTTTTTAAACTTTAAACTTAGTCAGTTTTCTTTCCCATGATAGTTATTACTACTTACTTCAAATGTATTTTCATGGTTCCTTAATGTCATTATAAAACATTTGTTAAGTATTATTCCTAAATCATTATAGATTCTTGGCAAGAGGCAGCACCCAAGAGCAAGAAAAAGAAACCAAGAAGAGACAACTAATGACAGCAGTTCCTACCTTGCAGCATTCCTTTCATTTTAATACAAAAACATACTAGCATGACAATTCATTGTGTGATATGAAATGAGCTAACATGATGTCCCTGCATATTAGTCATTGATGGGTTCTGGGATGCAGCTTCCTTTGAATATACCTTTCAGAATAGTAGAAATGGAAAGGAATATTTCTTTATGTAGTTAAAATGGTTCTGCTGTTTTATACAGTTTATTTTGAAAAACCTGAATTTGATTCACCACTTGAAAGTCCTCAAGTGTTGGGGCAAAAAATGTGAACTTGATTATTAGGGCATTTGCGTACTCGTTTATGGAACCTTTTTTTTTCCTTTAACATCTGAATTGCAGGGATTTTTGGGGGCTATGTGCTGTAATTTAAATCTTAAAGAACAGATATTGAAATACACAAGTTTTCAACTTGTGCATTACTTTGTCTTTCTGCCAAATGTGTATAAGTGTTCAAGTATTTCAGTACTGGACTGTAATTCTCAAAAGTTATGGGTAACATTGTTTATGTCAGTGTACATTTATACTTGATTATTTCATTTATAAAGTTGTTTGTTGTTGTAATCATTAGTGATGAAAAAATGTGTGAGTAGCATTAGAAATGTCATGAACTTTGACCAAATTTATTCTTTATGTTTTTTAGTCTTGTGATAAATTACTTTTTTTTTTCTTTTTAATGAAATATATAAAGAGGATTAGTTTTGTCACATAGAGACTTTTAAGTAAACTTTAAGACTGTTCTAGTCACTCTACAGTGCCACGAGAATTAGACAAGTTTTATTGTTTAAAAGAAGTTACTGTTATTTTTATCTGTTGGCTAGGATATTTTCACATTTATGAATACAGTATGTACATATGTATTCATTTGGTGAAATATTCTCTTACTGTTATCTGTTATGCTTAACAGCAAAATTTTTAGTTAATATAAAAAAGCACTCATTTATAGAATATGAAATAATATATTTTGATACTAAAGTTTTAAAAAAAAGTATATCATATTTATAATATTTTTTTATAAATAAAACTGTGAAGTTGAGAGAAATGTTGTCATGAATTTATGTTATAAGTTGACAAATGAATAAAAAAATGTGACTTTTTTTTGTGCTGCCTGAATTATAAGCTTTTCTTATTTAATTGATGCATAAAACAGATTTTTTTTCTTTTTGCTCATTTGAAAGTTATATTACACCCATTTCCCTATCCTAACCGTATAACCTTTGCCTTTCTTCCAATTTCCTCATGCAATTGGTTTCATGTGATGTTAACTTTCAATTTTCACCAGAGATGAAAGAAAAATATTTGTCATGTCAATCTCATTGTAGTGATTAGTGCAAGCCACAAAAGGTATTGAGAACTTCATTGTACTCACATGTTTTATTGTTCTCGTGCGGCACCATTTTCATGCAAAAATTTGAGTACCAAAGCACAATATTCTGTACATTATGTTTTGATTTCATCTTGGGCCTAACTATAATTTATTGAAAGTCTATTATTGCTTAAGTAATAAATAAGTTTTTTTGGCACTCCAATTTGGGGAAACTATTCAAAAATTAAAAACCTTAATGTTTGTTAAAAATTATTCAATTTTATTCATTAGCATTTTTTTCTTAATGGATGTTAGTGCTAATTATTTTAAAGGGTTTTTCACTACTTCGTTGTTCTATCGAAAGAAGACCATAATCATTTCTAGCATGTCTGTAATTTAATAAATTTTGCATTCATTCATTAGACTCTTTGGTGACTGGCATACATACTACTTTTTTATGCAGTTTTAATAAACTCCATATTTTATATTATATTTTGATAATTTCATCAATAGATAGGATTGAAGACATTTCTGTATTGACATTAAAGTTTGCTTAATCTGACTTGTTTTATATGCTGAAAATCCTATTTTTAACTTCTTGATGGATGTTACACTACAGATTACTTAAACTGTGTTTTATATCTTTTTAAGAAAGTTTATAAAAAAAGTTAACCTCTATTTTACCGCTTTAGGTTAAGTGAGTGAATGTCTTCCACATTTTTTTGTTAGCATTCTCAGAATTGTGATTAAATGATCTGGCACATTACTTCATCAATAAAATAATGCTGATTTTCAATGACATATATTGCCTGTTAAAATTAAATTGCCACTATTGAAGCAATGTTGTATGAAAGATGCATGTCAAGTAGATAAACTTAAAAGGTGAAAGATGAAATTGAATAATAAAATGTCTGTTTTTAATGTGTTCTTTTTGTTTTCATTAAAAACCAGTTTAATTATCTTTGTAACATTCTTATCGACATAAAATTATTTTTTGACACATTTATCATGTTATTACCTGTGTCAGGTTCTTCTTTTACTAATTTACTCAAGGTACCTAGGCTGGCATCTAATTAGTGTTATTGTTTTAATTATTCTCAGAAAGACTTAGTCAAATGTTTCACGCATTGCTTACATTACACACTTAAAAAATATCAAGATATATGTTTTTAAATCCAGTCTATCAGATTTGACCTTTTTCAAATTGTTATTTGCTCATGGATTATAATACATGAAATTTGCTCACATTTTTGTGTTTATTTCCAGTTTTTTTTCTTCATTATTAATTTTTAAATCCCACGTAACCTACACATCTACTTACATCTCCATTTTTAAAATAACTTTGATTTTACATTTTCATAAAATAGATATTGACTAGTTTTCTGCTTGGCAACATTCACAAATAATTTTATCTTAAAAATTTTACTAGGTCAATTTATGTGCATCCTTACACTCAGAAGAGATGTTTTTCAATTCATTAATTGTTTTTCTATTTTTCAATATAATTGATCAGTTTGTTTCATTATTTTTTGTGCTAATTTTTTTTTTCAGAGTGTTATTAACTTATATCAACATTAAATTAGTTTTACAGTGTATGGTAGTTTTTTAATTGGCTATCAAGGGGAAAAAAAAACTTAGCATTCATTAAAAAAAAATTTAAAAGGTCAATTGCTTTTGTCTTTCATTGTGCATATAGTTATGTGATCAGTTCCTGGTTAATTGTATACATTTTGTTTCATGCGTTAGTTTAAGTGAAGTGCATTAAAAAAAAAATATATATAAATTATATACATGTAATCTTTTAAACTATTTACAATTAGACTTTGGTAAAGACAATTTTTTTTTTTTTAAATTTATTTTAAAGCTGTTAAAAATATTTTTTCCCCGCCATATGTATATTTTAATTTTCTGATATTTAAATTTCATTTTTTTTTTATATATATGATGTCACTTTAAAGATTTTTTTCATAGATAAGTTAAATGTGGTGGTGGCTGTTTGGTGCAGGGTATTTTTTTGGTTTCTTGTTTATAAATGATGCCTTCATAATTGATTTCATGTGTAATCTTTATGTAAGAATTATGAATAAAAGTCTGTGTGATTTTGAATGGCTGATATGTTAACTTAAATATTTCCCTCTTCCTTGCAATGTAATGGCCATGTCCTTCCAATATATTTTAATTTGTGATGTTGTAATTGTGCAATGCAATGAAATTGTCCTCCCTGATGTAAACGCCAAATGGTGGCACTTGTAATAATTAAAATTCACCAGTACTGCAATTTACTCTATAAAGTTTATTGAGAAAAAGATGATTTTAAATTGTTTTA
The DNA here is from genome assembly GCA_021962125.1 of Bulinus truncatus. NCBI lineage: Eukaryota > Metazoa > Mollusca > Gastropoda > Planorbidae > Bulinus > Bulinus truncatus. The sequence continues at coordinate 3,057,344 of JAGDYQ010000015.1, read as the reverse complement.
TTTTATGAAGCATATTTTTGTCTGTAGATACAAATAAATATGTACTACAAATAAAGTGTGTTTATTTTATTTCACAAAATTACAATAACCAAGATTTTAAATGCATCAATTTATTTTTCAGTTTTATGCATATCACATAAACAGATAAAATAACAAAAAAAACTCAAAACTGGGGGCAGGCTCTTGACGACAACAAAAAATTGCTTTTTTATTTGTACATGTATATCAGAGATAATAATGTTCTTTAACTTTCAAAATGGCATTAATTTTGAAAGTCAAATAATAAAACTTGCATATTTAAAAACTCCTATACATCCTTTCATAAAACTTTTTTTTTATTCAGGTGTATGACAAACTGAATTATTACCTTTAACCTAATTGAGCCTGCCGCAGCTTAATTAATGAACTATTCTTTAAGAATATTAATCAGCTTTGACTGGCTCCATTCAGAGAACTTTTCATCTGAACCAACTGTAAGCAAATATAAATTGTAAAAACTTAAAAAAACATCACAGAAACATGTTATAATTAAGAAACTTCAAAAATAAAAAACATCAGTTAAAGGCCAATGGAGTAATTACTGCAATATTAAAAAAAAGGACTTTGGATACAAGTTTTAAATATGAGCAGTCTACAGGAAGAACTGGAAGTCACAAAATATTACCATTAGAGAAAAATAAACCATTAACATAATGCAATGCTCTATTTTCCACTGTCTTTTAAAAAAGATGTTCTAAGAAGCATCAATGAACAAAAGAGATTTAAGTGTGCTAAGAATGGTAAAATATTAATTTGGATATCCTGCATACAAAAGAGGGGTGGATTCTGAATTTTAAAAAATTAGACATACACTTTTCAGAGAACATTTTATTTTATTTAAACTTTGTGAAACATTTTAATGAAAATAAAATGGGCTAATTTGGAAGCAGGGTTCATTTCCTTAGGTCAAAACCAAATTTCATAGATTCCTCCAAAACAAAAATTCATAATTAATGTAAATAAAACAACTTTTATTTTGACAGCGACAGGAAGGGCGACACGAGCGTTAGGAGTTTTTTGTGTCCCAAATTTGTAGATTATAAGGGGTTCAATTTTGCAAGAGGCAGATTTTTTACCTCTGGCCCAAAATGAAGTAGTTAAGAACAACAGGTGCTTCAAAAAAGTAAGACAGGTTGATTGAATCCTCAGTGTCTACTCCCAAGTCAAGGGGCCATACACTAATTTTTATTACACTTTACCCTCCATGAAGAGATATATAGTTAAAAGGGCAGCAAAACAATTTTTTCAATAGGGTTTTCCATGGCCAGAAATATTGATTTGCCAAAAATATTGATTTTTAAATTCCATAGGTTTTCCTCAAGGCATGTGGAAGAAATGAGCCAGCACCTGAAAAACCCTTATTGTTACATGTTTTTAATGCCATTTCAGCCTCTTAGCAAAACAGCCTTAATAAAAAAAAGTGAAAACATGTTGTAAGGACATAGACAGACATAGATAATTAGACAGACACATTGTTAGATAGTTATATAGATAGACAATTAATTATTGTATTATTGTAGATGTTAGAGGGAATTCCCTGTAGTACGGTGACGCACCTAATGAACGGGTTATTGAACGGGGGGGGGCGGGGAAGAAAAGGAAGAAAACACACAGAGTTGAGAGGAAAGAGATAGAACATTGTTTTGGTTATTTTTGTTTTGTTTTAAGTTTGAAGAAGGAAGGAACGGAGGAGCTAGGAAGAAGTATTTATTGTATTAAAAGAACGGACAACTGGTATTTATCGTAGAGACAGGATTTAATGGTTAATGTTCATTATTGAATAACTAGTTCTTATGATTATTCAATAAAGTGATTTCGAGTTAAAAACTGGAGGTGTTATGAACTTGTATAAGTTGTGCAGTTAAAGAAAGTAATTAAAAAAAATAAATATATAAAAGAGACCACCGCATCCATACCCTGACACATGTGTTGTCCAAAAAAGCGTTATGATAAAATAGGATGCATTATATTTATTCAGAAAAATCAGACTCATGTGCATAAAATGGATAGTGCTAAATTATTCTTATAAAAAGTGGTGCATCTATATTTTAAAAACAAATTCTGAATCCATCACTTATTAATCTACAGTGCTCCAGACATTTTCAAAGCTACATCACAAAGATGGTAAGTTAATTATCCATAAATACCTCTTCGACTAGGCCTGCTGCAATGGTATGGCCACCACTTCTTAACATAAATCTTCCCAGATCTTTAAACTCTGAGTACACACAGTTCCATACATACTGGCCTTTTCCTAATTCTATTTCCACTTACAGCACTTGTGTTTTTGACTAAACATCTGGGGGTTTTTAAAAAAAATTATGAGAAGTTATGATAAAAGTAATTAAATGAAGCATATTTTATGGTTACAAAAGGTTGCATGAGTGATGTCAATGACTTTTAAATAATTAAAAACTAAGTTTTCGCTTTTATATATTTGATTCATTTGTTCACATTATTGTTCACACATCGTTCCATTAAAAAAACAATTTTTGTTACCTTTTAAGCAGAAGTTGTAAGTTATAGAATAAAATTGTGTTCTAATAGGTATGGTAAGGAAAGGAGTATTTATAGTTAACTTTTTTTTTTGGGTATCTTTGTCCATCCTTCCCCACTTAAGTCTACTCTAAGTGTGTTTTTGTAAATTATGGTGCAACTAATGATGTCATAATGATAGCCAGTGATATAAATAACAAGTCATTAGGAGGGAAGATTATATCAGTGGCAGTTAGGGATCGCCGGTTTTTTGAGAATTTTGAAGTATTTAACAACCGGTTATTAGTGGTGACCATAGTATACCGGTTATTAGTGGTGACCATAGTATATGTGTCAATGTCAATGCTACAAAGTTAGACTTCGTTTAATGCCTAAGTGTTTTTCTTTCATCTTATTGCCAGTATCCAAATATGCACAGAGCTCAGGAGTAGTCTACATCAGTCGCTCGCTCAAAGCTAAATGGTTCACAGGTGTTTTGGAGGGGGATAATAGAGAAAATAACGATTTATTGCAAGATTGTGGGCTATACTCAAGATGTGTGAAGTATAAATGATATAACTTCACTAGCTTGATGTACTCAGGAAAGTTACTAAGGAGCTTATTGTTTAGGGGTTGAAAACCCAAATTTAAATTTCTGTACCATTGTTATAAAGAGGTAGGGGTTCATCTCATTAGTAATTATAAGATGTTTGGCTGAAACTCTTCCACGGGACTAGAGTTAGCTGAAAAAAAAAATCCCAATGCCTGAACAAGTCCACTGAACTTGCTGTATATATAATATAATAGAGTTCAATAGACGATTTGCAAGTAGAAACAATTTAAACTGAATCCTTTAGCCAATGATCTCCCCAATACATGTATCACATTTTGAAAAATATAAGACCAATTACATTAAGTATCTACTTGTGTATGATTAGTGGTTCTACTTTATAGTCTGGGATGAGTTTAAATTTCAGAAAGGATAAAAGTAAAATGCTATTTTATAAAATATCAAATCTGCATTGTAGTAATATTTTATCCACATTAGAAAACGGAAAAAGTAAGATAAATGGAATAAAAATGTAAATATTAACCAAAAGTTGAATTATAGAAACATAGAAATGTTTATAGCTACTAAATTATTGCATGAAATAAACTAAAAATCAAAAGGAATACCCCTTTGATATACCATCGTTAATATTAGTGATATTTACTACAGTATTTTAAAGTTATCGGTTTAATTTAAGCTTATTCAAGAGCAGGATTGTTGCTATAATGGTTATATGTTTCATTCTGTACATTATTTGTTTTTCAAATCATATATTTTAGAGCATCATATAGATTTTAGGTATTTATTTGCTACTGTCATCTACATACAATGCAGACAACATAAAAATGAAAATAGTTATCACCCTACTAGATTTACTTAAAAGGTTAAAATGCATGTATATTTTTGTTTAAAAAACAACCACGAGTTTATGAGGGTCGCCAGTTGGACGACATCACCATACCACGATGACAGTACAACATGGAACAGAACAGCCACTGAAAGTGGAAAGAACTGGCAATGATCTATACTACTATCAGTACAAGACACAATACAACAACACGAGAAAACTATTAAAACAATACAGGTACATTCATCCACCATTGAAAAATATAAGTTTTTTATGGGGAGATGGGGCTAGACAAATATTTTTTTCCTACACGCCTGTGTTAGAAGCTGGTGGGGAGGGTTAGAAAAGTAATTTTCGCTGCACGTCTGTGTTAGAGGCTGGGGGGTGGGGGGGGTATTATCTGTCAGTTGTTGTACACTCAACATATGTCCGACGTAAATTTTTCAGTTTTCCTAACAATTTCACGCTTTGTTGAAGACTTAAAATCTTCGCTCCTAAAAAACCGTTCTCCTAATATCAAAAACATCAATCTTACAAACTGTTCAAATATCAAACATCAATCTAACAAACTGTTCTAATATCAAAACATCAATCTTACAAACTGTTCTAATATCAAACATCAATCTTACAAACTGTTCTAATATCAAACATTAATCTTATAAATCCGTTCTAATATCAAACATCAATCTTATAAACCGTTCTAAAGATTTCAACATCAATCTGACAAACAGTTCTAATACTCGTGCCATCAATCTTACAAACTGTTCTAATATCAAACACTTGCATAAACTGTTCTAATATCAAACATCAATCTTACAAACTGTTCTAATAGCAAACATCAAATCTTACAAACTGTTCAAATATCAAACATCGATCTTACAAACAGTTCTTATATCAAACATCAATCTTACAAACTGTTCTAATATCAAACATCAATCTTACAAACTGTTCTAATATCAAACATCAATCTGACAAACAGTTCTAATATCAAACATCAATCTTGCTAAACTGTTCTAATATCAAACATCAATCTTACAAACTGTTCAAATATCAAACATCGATCTTACAAACAGTTCTTATATCAAACATCAATCTTACAAACTGTTCTAATATCAAACATCAATCTGACAAACAGTTCTAATATCAAATATCAATCTTACAAACTGTTCTAATATCAAACATCAATCTTACAAACTGTTCTAATATCAAACATCAATCTTATAAACTGTTCTAATATCAAACATCAATCTTATAAGCTGTTCTATCAAACATCAATCTGACAAACAGTTCTAATATCAAACATCAATCATACAAACTGTTCTAATATCAAACATCAATCTTACAAACTGTTCTAATATCAAACATCAATCTTACAAACTGTTCTAATATCAAACATCAATCTTACAAACTATTCTAATATCAAACATCGATCTTACAACAGTTCAATTATCAAAACATCGATCTTACAAACAGTTCTATATCAAACATCAATCTTACAAACTGTTCTAATATCAAACATCAATCTTATAAACTGTTCTAATATCAAACATCAATCTGACAAACAGTTCTAATATCAAACATCAATCTTACAAACTGTTCTAATATCAAACATCAATCTTACAAACTGTTCAAATATCAAACATCGATCTTACAAACAGTTCTTATATCAAACATCAATCTTACAAACTGTTCTAATATCAAACATCAATCTGACAAACAGTTCTAATATCAAATATCAATCTTACAAACTGTTCTAATATCAAACATCAATCTAACAAACTGTTCTAATATCAAACATCAATCTTACAAACTGTTCTAATATCAAACATTAATCTTATAAACTGTTCTAATATCAAACATCAATCTTATAAACTGTTCTAATATCAAACATCAATCTGACAAACAGTTCTAATATCAAACATCAATCTTACAAACTGTTCTAATATCAAACATCAATCTACAAACTGTTCTAATATCAAACATCAATCTTACAAACTGTTCTAATAGCAAACATCAATCTTACAAACTGTTCAAATATCAAACATCGATCTTACAAACAGTTCTTATATCAAACATCAATCTTACAAACTGTTCTAATATCAAACATCAATCTTACAAACTGTTCTAATATCAAACATCAATCTTATAAACTGTTCTAATATCAAACATCAATCTTATAAGCTGTTCTAATATCAAACATCAATCTGGACAAACAAAGTTCTAATATCAAACATCAATCTTACAAACTGTTCTAATATCAAAAACATCAATCTTACAAACTGTTCTAATATCAAACATCAATCTTACAAACTGTTCTAATATCAAATATCAATCTTAAACCGTTCTAATATCAAACATCAATCTACAAACAGTTCAATTATCAAACATCGATCTTACAAACAGTTCTTATACCAAACATCAATCTTACAAACTGTTCTAATATCAAACATCAATCTTACAACCGTTCTAATATCAAACATCAATCTGACAAACAGTTCTAATATCAAATATCAATCTACAAACTGTTCTAATATCAAACATCAATCTTACAACCGTTCAAATATCAAACATCAATCTAACAAAACTGTTCTAATATCAAACATCAATCTTACAAACTGTTCTAATATCAAACATTAATCTTATAAACTGTTCTAATATCAAACATCAATCTTATAAACTGTTCTAATATCAAATATCAATCTGACAAACAGTTCTAATATCAAACATCAATCTTACAAACTGTTCTAATATCAAACATCAATCTTACAAACTGTTCTAATATCAAACATCAATCTTATAACTATGTTCTAATAGCAAACATCAATCTTACAAACTGTTCAAATATCAAACATCGATCTTACAAACAGTTCTTATATCAAACATCAATCTTACAAACTGTTCTTAACATCAAACATCAATCTTACAAACTGTTCTAATATCAAACATCAATCTTATAAACTGTTCTAATATCAAAACATCAATCTGTCAAACAGTTCTAATATCAAACATCAATCTTACAAACTGTCTCTAATATCAAACATCAATCTTACAAACTGTTCAAATATCAAACATCGATCTTACAAACAGTTCTTATATCAAACATCAATCTTACAAACTGTTCTAATATCAACATCAATCTGACAAACAGTTCTAATATCAAATATCAATCTTACAAACTGTCTCTAATATCAAACATCAATCCTACAAACTGTTCAAATATCAAACATCAATCTAACAAACTGTTCTAATATCAAACATCAATCTTACAAACTGTTCTAATATCAAACATTAATTCATAAACTGTTCTAATATCAAACATCAATCTTATAAACTGTTCTAATATCAAACATCAATCTGACAAACAGTTCTAATATCAAACATCAATCTTACAAACTGTTCTAATATCAAACATCAATCTTACAAACTGTTCTAATATCAAACATCAATCTTACAAACTGTTCTAATATCAAACATCAATCTTACAAACAGTTCAATTATCAAAAATCGATCTTACAAACAGTTCTTATATCAAACATCAATCTTACAAACTGTTCTAATATCAAACATCAATCTTATAAACTGTTCTAATATCAAACATCAATCTTATAAACTGTTCTAATATCAAACATCAATCTGACAAACAGTTCTTATATCAAACATCAATCTTACAAACTGTTCTAATATCAAACATCAATCTGACAAACAGTTCTAATATCAAATATCAATCTTACAAACTGTTCTAATATCAAACATCAATTTTACAAACTGTTCAAATATCAAACATCAATCTTACAAACTGTTCTAATATCAAACATCAATCATTGTAGAATTTAGAAAAAGAAGTTATGCGATATTTTACTGAAATTGAAACGGTGCTGTTAAATCTGGAATTATTTCTGTGAACACATTGTTGAGACAGCAGAACTTTATAATGAGATGTAAGAGAAATTATTAGAAACTAGTCATCCCGCCGTAGCATACGCCGCCTTATCAGTCAATATAATTACTGTAATTATTTTTTTAATAAGCAGTCAAACAAAATAGGCTGACATACATGGTATGCAAAGTTGAACTTTGACCTATTATGCAGACTTTATATGTAACTATCTGGTAGCTCCCAGCAACTTATTTTAATTATTTGATACCTTGAGTCTCGATGAGCTGCCAGACTTATTTTTTCTCTTTTATTGGTTAAATATATTTTAATGCCTTTTTTTAAGATCAGGATTTTTTTCGTTGAATTGTAATTTTTTTCCATTCAGTTTCTATTTCATATTTCGGGGGTTGGGTGTTTTAATTTGCATTGCTTTTTATTTTTGGCTCGCTTTGTGTCTACCTCAATCCACCTCTTCCCCATCACTCTATAGTGTTATTTTGATGTACATTTTTTTTTTCATTCAGGCCATGCCAGTCTCCATATTACATGTTTTGTGTTTTTTTAGACTTGCTCATCACAGCTTAAGATTTTTCAGTATAACCTTCATCCTACACTATTCAGTACAGATAGACGTTAGTTAATATTTTGTTTGTAATGCGTACATATTCTGAAACAGTTAACATTTGTAATGCGCCATACATATTTATAATTTACTTAATCGGGATATCCCCCAAAACAGCAGCACAAAGATATCAAAACAAAAGATTTCACCATATCTAATAATTTATTGTCTACATCATGCTGAATGTGTTCTCTTGGCCCACAGTGTAACCTAATGGTAGCGCCGGCCTCCATAGCATTTTCACATCTTATCAATGTTTATACACCATTTTTTTATTTCTAAAATTGGAAATCAGTTCAATATTGCTTTTTATTCTTCACACATAATTGTATTTATTAAATGTGTTTTTTACAATAATAAGTTGACATGCTGATATTATTTTATTACATCATTTCATTTTCCGCGGTTAAACGAATACAGAAATTACCTCGAATGGGGATAAATGAAATCGTTTCGTAGTAAGAGCACATAAAAGCATGATTACGACCAAACAATACTGTTTTTTAAATTACTGGAGCTGTCTAGACATGAACAGTCATGTATTGTGCTCATATTGCTTAATATGTTTCACTAGATAAAAGGACTAAACGTCATATTAGAAATTAAAATCATCTGGATTTAAAGAAAGCAGAAAATAACGCAAGTGGTCTACTAACGTTGTTGAACGCGTCTTGCTTGCTTTGACGTATTCGGAAATTCCACAAACCCGACAAATCCTACTAATAAAGCAGCTATCTTGTCGTCCGACCGTGCAGAATGGAAAAGCCGTCGCTATAAATAACCTATGAAGTCCTGATGGTATTTTTTTTTTTTGCAGAATGGGAGCGCCGTCGCTATAAATAATTTTTAAAAATCTATGACGTCATTTCCCGATGGGTATTGTTTCGTGCCTTCGTGCTGCAAAATGGCATAATAAAGTAGTTATTTTTTTCTTTTTCAGTGCATTTTTATAAAACTTTTTAAATGCTTTGTTTTGATTTTAACATTGATAGAATTAAGGGCAAAACGTTTTTTTCGTTTTTAATGGGACAGCTGTACAAAAAAAATTTATACTTAATTAATAGCAGTCCTTAATAATAAGTCGACCAGAGTTTTTTTTTTTAAAAGAAAAAGGGGAATACAAACATTACTTTTGTACGATGAACGAATTGACGGAATCTGTAGGGGGGAATACATTTCATTTATTACCCAAACATTTTATTCTTGCAAGAAAAAATGATAAGATTAATAAAAAAAATACATTATACATTGAATATTATATAAAATGTTATTATGCCATCTGCTTTTGTCCAATATATTATTGTCGTCTTCTTTGCCGTACAAAATGTGACACATCACACGCTATCGGTCAAACATGGCGATTGACATAACTGTATTATCCTTCAAATATAGAAAAGAATGCCACAAAATGAGGACACATTTGAGGGAAGGCAGAAACTAAAAAAGCTAAAAAATACAATATCTTATGATGGAAGAGCTATATATAACAATACAATATCTTATGATGGAAGAGCTATATATAACAATACAATATCTTATGATGGAAGAGCTATATATAACAATACAATATCTTATGATGGAAGAGCTATATATAACAATACAATATCTTATGATGGAAAAGCTATATAATAAATAATACAATATCTTATGATGGAAAAGCTTTATATAAAAATACATAGGCTTATGATGGAAGACCTATAACTCTACTATGTAATATCTTATGATGAAAAAGCAATATATAACAATACAATATCCTATGAAGGAAAAGTATCTATAAAAAATGCAATATCTTATGCTGGAAGACCTATATACAACCTGACCACATTGAGGGACGAGCCCACATTTGACTCATTTTCTTATCATTACGATGCCTACTAAAACGAGAGTTAGGTCTAATCTGTTATTCTGGTTGCCATGGAAACGAAGAAAATTCGCGGGGAAGCGATCATTTTTAAGCTACCATACATTGTTTTTTATTGCGATTGTTGTGATTTGTAGGAAAAATTAATAGCACACACCTTTCTAAGTTCATAAATTATAATAGTTTAGATAGGTTTAAGTTTAGACTTTTTTATTCTTTTTAGATGCAGATTTTCTTTAAGTCACGGGGAAATTAATAGCATAACACAACTGGTAGTAGATTTACGTCCCTTTATTAACAAGATTATAAAGTTTAATATTCAAAAGATGTTTTAATAATAAATAATTAATATCAGTATTTAATATAATAGTTTCTAGACATATATGTTAAAAAAAATAACTAATATCAGTAGGCCATTGTCTAAAGACTGAAGCAATATCTAATAGCATATTGCTGAAGATTGAAGCAATATCTAATAGCATAGTGTCTAAAAATCTATTAAAGCAATATTTCATAGCACAAAAACACTGTAAGCTACAAATAAATTATGCTAAAAATCGCGATATTATTTACTGCTATAATTCTAAAACATAGCAATTTCAAATTAAAAATAAATGAAGTAAGACATTCAGATTATAAACTAAAAAAATTAACAAACAATAAGCAGAGACGTGAAACCATAAGCTAAGGAAGACAACACTTTGATCATTCAGCTGGACAGATTTATAGCCCTTTTTTAAGTATTATTGAGAGATATTTTTTTGGTAATGCTACTCAGTGATTTGAGTTTGCCATAAGTCCTTCTAACAACGTGCAATAATAATAAGTCCTTCTAACAACACAATAATGATCTAATGTAACGAGGACAATACTATTTACATATTGCACTAGTTTATGGATACAAGAACAACGATCAGCAGGCTGTATAATTAAGTACAAAATTCACAAGACATAGTGTACATATGTTAGTAAGTTCACACAGTACATACTGTACATATGTTAGTAAGTTCACACAGTACATACTGTACATAAGTTAGTAAGTTCACACAGTTCATACTGTACATATGTTAGTAAGTTCCACACAGTACATACTGTACATATGTTAGTAAGTTCACACAGTACATACTGTACATATGTTAGTAAGTTCACACAGTACATACTGTACATATGTTAGTAAGTTCACACAGTACATACTGTACATATGTTAGTAAGTTCACACAGTACATACTGTACATAAGTTAGTAAGTTCACACAGTTCATACTGTACATATGTTAGTAAGTTCACACATACTGTACATATGTTAGTAAGTTCACACAGTACATACTGTACATATGTAAGTTCACACAGTACATACTGTACAAATGTAAGTAAGTTCACACAGTACATACTGTACATATGTTAGAAAGTACAAAGCTCACACAATACATACTGTACATTTGGGTGACAAAAATCAAATTTGCTCGAAATAGAACCTAAACCCATAACTGCAAAATGTTATTAAGATATGTTTATATTTAGAGGTTACTCAATGAATTTGAAATTATCAGATTTAAGGGTCAACAAAAAAATAAAAAGAACGCATTTTAATTTTTTCTAATACAAAGTTTTAATTATGTTATTCAAATTAAGTGTTATTGATATGATTTATTCAATGTTTGATTTGACAGTTCACTTGTAGATTGTTCATTTGTTTTCATTAATGCGTTAACTATTGTAGACTTCGCATATCTGGAATTTGACGACGAAATATATTCGCAATTGAGTTTCATCTTTCGTTAAAACTTTTGCGTAATCTAAATGAGTTTCACCCCTCTTTCAGCTGTATCATTTACAACTTTCACAGAATTAACAATTATAATTTTTTCCTGGTATTGTGTTGCTGTACTCCACGTGTCTGGGTAATTTTTTTTTCATGACTGTACAATTTATTCCAACCACTTCAAATTCATATTTTAATCTCTGTTACAAAGTCATCCAAGTTCATGCATACAATTTTATCCATTAATACTTTGCCTTTAAGCCTTTTTACCTGTTTTTTTCTTTTTTGGCTTGCTTTGAAGTGCATTCAAACTTTTTTCTTGATTTTGGTTATCAACACCTTTGCTGAAAAAAGAGACTCGCCAGGTCTTCAGTTAAATACTATAAATGTCATGCAATTGTTTTAAAGGCAGATACAGCGACTTCTTTGTCAAATATTTTGAAATTATTCAATTTAATCAAAGTCATGTCATTGTGAGGAGCAGATGAAGAGATGAGAGCCTGAAACCAATGTTCCATGTAAATCAAAAATTGAAAATATCGAAAATCGTAGGAGATTTTTTCCTTCATTTTTTGTTAAATGAAATTGATGTCGAAACAAGTAAATTTTAGTAGAGTACAGTGCTTTCGCCATCCATCGTGCTTGGTGCATAGCGCCAAGAAAGTTATTCCGCTTTGGCCTGGAGTGTTTCTCCTAAAATAATTATCGACAGTTGCAAAAATTCTTTGTAATCGTCGCGAGGTTGTTTTGTTCCTTGCAGCATATTTACAGCAAATTCTACTGCTGATGGTACAAGTGAACCATTAACTTTGAGATCTGCATCAGTTAAAATGCTATGATTTGGAGTTTAGTTTACTTCATTGATCACGAACTCGTTGAAACAACTTATTCTGGACCAGAAGATGCTCCAAAAAATGTTTTGTAAACATGGGATAAAATCACCTCTATGAACATGGTGTCAACAGGCTGTTGTTGCTTGAAGTAGTATCAAAAAATGTTCCAATCTTTTAAAGCTTATTCAATATCGTAACTTATTTGCCTGTCTCCAGTTTTGTGACTGACAGAATTTTTTCTTCATCATATCCTGTCACTAATATAGGCAGTCGATTTCCATTTCATCTCTTCTCTTCAAGTCTGGTAACAATTTCTCGTCCCAATGTACAGTTAATGGGATCTGTGGACAGAGATCTGAAATAATTCTTTTTTTTTACGACTTCTTTACGTTTTTCAATACGTGCATTTCGAAGTTTCACTTCATGTATAAAAAATTCAATATTGTGTATTATGTATGATGACTCTCGTACCAATAACAAATAATACAATATTGAAAACATTCTCAACTTAATTATTAAAATAGAAGAGATAAATATGAAACATGTCGATTTCAGTAACCTTTAAACTTAAACTGCGTTGAGCAACCTCTAAACATCAACGGATTGTCTCCAAAATTTACCTAAATATTTTTTTCATTAAAAAGAACCAAATAAAAGGTTGAGAGCATTAATTTATTTTTTCAATGCATTTGTTTGTCACCCAATTGTACATATGTTAGAAAGTACAAAGTTCATACAGTTAATACAGTACTTATGTTAGAAAGTACAAAGTTCACACAGTTAATACAAAGTACTTATGTTAGAAAGTACAGTTCACACAGTTAATACAGTACTTATGTTAGAAAGTACAAAGTTCACACAGTTAATACATTACTTATGTTAGAAAGTACAAAGTTCATACAGTTAATACAGTACTTATGTTAGAAAGTACAAAGTTCATACAGTTAATACAGTACTTATGTTAGAAAGTACAAAGTTCATACAGTACATATGTTAGAAAGTACAAAGTTCACACAGTTAATACAGTACTTATGTTAGAAAGTACAAAGTTCACACAGTACATATGTTAGAAAGTACAAAATTCACACAGTTAATACAGTACTTATGTTCGAAAGACTGTACATATGTTACAAATTTTGTATGTAAAGTTGAACCAAAAATACATTATTTTCAGATACTTATTGTTTTGTTCAAACAAAAGAACCAATAAACTATCAGTAGTACATTGTCATCAATATTACCTGAATTATTAGTACATTGTCAATATTACCTCAGTTAGTACATTGTCATCAATATTACCTGAATTAGTAGTACATTGTCATCAATATTACCTCAGTTAGTAGTACATTGTCATCAATATTACCTCAGTTAGTAGTACATTGTCATCAATATTACCTCAGTTAGTAGTACATTGTCATCAATATTACCTGAATTAGTAGTACATTGTCATCAATATTACTTCAGTATTACATTGTCATCAATATTACTTCAGTAAGTATTACATTGTCATCAATATTACTTCAGTCAGTAGTACATTGTCATCAATATTACTTCAGTCAGTAGTACATTGTCATCAATATTACTTCAGTCAGTAGTGCATTGTCATCAATATTACCTCAGTCAGTAGTACATTGTCATCAATATTTCTTCAGTCAGTAGAACATTTGAAAGCAGTTTTGAAATTGTAAAAAAGAAATTTGTAATTAAAACATGTCCACTTAATAATTTCCTATCAATTGTATGAACCTTTTTGTCTTTACAATGTATATGAAATGCATTTTACCGCAAGTAATTAGCAATATAATCAACTTGATTATCAATCTTATGGAGCTGTGTCTTGACGTGAGATGTATGGGTCATGTTGGAGCTCTTGTTATCCTGGAGTTCACCAACAGGTGGTACTTTATAATGTCGGCTACACTTCAAGCCATTCTCTTTACATCGGACATACCCAACTCTCTGTCCTCTCGTTTCTTCACAGCTAAATGTTCGGCTTGCTTGTGCTCTATGTGCATTACGAAAAAAATAATCGCTGTTTTATAGCAACCATACTAATAAGAAAGTAGCCAAACTTGGTTTGATCTCGTCTACAGTGTGGCATGGTCTGTAAATATTGAAGACAGGCAGGTTCAGACAGGTATGTCTAAAGAACATAAGTGTAGAACATAAGTGTGTAGGTTTCTGGAACAGGGATGGCAAATGAAAGGCTCGCGTGCCAAACTTCACTCAGAAAAAAATTCCCAGCATGCTGAAAATATAAATAACAAAAAAAAAGAGTATTATAAACATTACGCCAAAAAAACGTAAATAATGAATGGTAAGTAAGGTTAGTGCGAAAAATAAATTCCATTTCAGTTACTTTTAGTTTTCTAAATGAAATAAAATCTTAGTTTCCATCCCTGCCAATTGATTTTCAAACAAAAATTAATGAAGGAAAATAGATTTTTTTAACAGTGCTTAATTCCTATCTCATTCTCTCATCTCTCTCTCTTTCTCTTCTCTTCCTTCTCTCTCTCTCTCTCTCTCTCTCTCTCTCTCTCTCTCTCTCTCTCTCTCTCTCTCTTCCTCTCTCTCTCTCTCTCTCTTACTATTGAACTTTTGAAAACATAAAGAAAATATTTTTAAAGTAGACTTTGACAGACTGCTCGAATTTCACGGCAAAAGTTGATTTAATGCGAATTGATTGAATGCTAGTTTCTACATCTTATTGAATGCTAGTTTCTACATCTTATTGAATGCTAGTTTCTACTTCTATTGAATGCCAGTTTCTACATCAGATTGAATGCTAGTTTCTACTTCTTATTGAATGCTATTTTCTACATCTTATTGAATGCTAGTTTCTACACCAGATTGAATGCTAGTTTCTAAATCTTATTGAATGCTAGTTTCTACATCTTATTAAATGCTAGTTTTTCCATCTGACTGAATGCTAGTTTCTACATCTTATTGAATGCTAGTTTCTACATCTGATTGAATGCTAGTTTCTACATCTGACTGAATGCTAGTTTCTACATCTGACTGAATGCTAGTTTCTTACATCTGACTGAATGCTAGTTTCGAGGGGTGGGGTGTCGGCCAAAATATTTGCCGACACCGACAACGGTGTCGGTTTTCTAAAATCCGCCGCCACCGATACGGGGGGGGCAAGGGAAGATAATTGTGTATTTTTTCTCTTTATATATCTCATACTATATATTTATAAAGATGCTCGTCTACTTGTATATTTATTTTCTTGGCTCTACAACCCATTTAGGGTCCATGGATCAAATGGCACTGGGCTGCCCAAGAAACATTATTTACTTTTTATTTATTGTAGTGTTTTCTCTCAGGACTATTTAATAAAAGTTCTAGTATTTTTTTTTGGGAGGGGGGAGCTTTTTGCGCCGACACCGAACCGACTCCGGACAAGTATAAATGCCGACACCGACTCCGGACAAAATACTAATGCCGACACCGACAGCGGGCAATGTACAAATGCCGACACCGACACCGGCAAAAACTACCGACACCACCGACACCGGCTCCCCGTAGCCCTTCTAGTTTCTACATCTGATTGAATGCTAAGTCCTACATCTTACGTAATGCTAGTTCCTACATCTTATTGAATGCTAGTTCCTACATCTGAATGAATGATAGTTTCTACATCTGAATGAATGTTAGTTTCTACATCTAATTAAATCTAGTTCCTACATCTGAATGAATGCTAGTTCCCACATCTGAATGAATGCTGTCTACATCTGATTGATTGCTAGTTCTTACATCTGATTGAATGCTAGTTCCTGCATCTGAATGAATGCTAGTTCCTAAATCTGATTGAATGCTAGTTCCTACATCTGACTGAATGTTAGTTTCTACATCTGAATGAATGCTAAGTCCTACAATAGTATTTTCCTATTCTCAAACTGTATAAATAAGAGTACAGGCAAACTAAAACAACTAATAGAAAACATTCTGCCATTTTTTTATTTATAATTTTGCTTGTGGCCTGGTAAAAAGTGAAAAGATTTAAATTTATAAATTTGTGAATGTATGACAAGTTTGCTTTTTAATTTGTACCTCATGACATATGATAGATTCATGTCTGTCCAGCAGCCAGCTTACATAAATGTCTTCAGAACTGGTTGAGATACCATTGTACAGATCTGAAAGAAACAAATATAATATGCATATAAAGCAAAGGTGACCATAACAAAAAACAAAGTCACTAGATAATTTAATATTTCATTATAACAAAATAAAACAAAGTTAGTAGATAATTTAATATTTCATTACAAATTTCAGTAGTTTATTAAGATTTTTGCTCATGGACTTTTGCACTTAACTGGATTTTCAAATTATAAAATAAAAAAGAAAAAATACATTTAAAGGCTTTCACATCAAAGCCGACCATTTGGACAGGTCAACTAGGTAAACGCAAACTAAGTAATACACAATAGTTCTTTCTATAGCTAATTAATACACAACAGTTCTTATCTCAAACTAATTAATAACAGTTCTTACTGTAAACTAAGTAATACACAACAGTTCTTATCTCAACCACGTAATACACAACAGTTCTTACTGTAAACTAATTAATACACAACAGTTCTTATATCAAACTAAGTAATACACAACAGCTCTCATCACAACCAAGTAATACACACAACAGCTCTCATCACAAACTAAGCAATACACAACAGCTCTCATCACAAACTAATTAATACACAACAGCTCATCACAACCAAGTAATACACAACAGTTTTCATCATCCGGATGTTCAGTCAGTGTGTCAATCGATACTGAGTCTATTGATCTAGAGCAGTCAGGCGGTTGCCGTTCATCCTTTCCGTTGTTTAGTTTTTCAAAATATAAAGAAGTATTAATTGAGAATGTCCATTCAGATGTTTTATTTAACTGCGATGTGGATTTGTTTACACACTTAGAGATCTGTTGTCTTACTTTTATTGTTGCACTTATTGTCTGCTGAACACAGAGGCACACACAAACATATTAACCCATAAACACAGTGCCCATTACAGATTAGATATACTTTATAATCTGTATTGCCCATCAGAGATTATAAATATTTTATAATCTGTATTGCCCATCAGAGATTAGAAATATTTTATAATCTGTAGTGCCCATCAGAGATTAGAAATATTTTATAATCTGTATTGCACATCGGAGATTGGATATATTTTATAATCTGTAGTGCCCATCAGAGATTAGAAATATTTTATAATCTGTAGTGCCCATCGGAGATTGGATATATTTATAACCTGTAGTGCCCATCAGAGATTAGAAATATTTTATAATCTGTATTACCCATCGGCGATTGGATATATTTTATAATCTGTAGTGCCCATCACTGGTACTACATCATTGACAGGAAGTGAAACTTTTCTCCTTTTGGCAGCTGCGTCATGGTAGAATTTTCAACATAAATAAGAAGATAGCAGATACGATATAACATAATAGAGTAGGGTAGGTATGATAGGACAGGATATCAGGATAGGATAGGATATGACAGGATATGATAGTATATGACAGAATATGATATGATGCAATATAACAGGATAGAACGTGATTGAACACGAGGATATTAGGATATCACCGGATATGATAGGATAGTATATGACTGGGTTTGATAGTATATAATAGGATATGATGGGGATAGTATATGGTGGATAGTATGCCTATATTTATTGGTATGTTGCCTTGACGTATATTCATTAGGTATTTTTTATTCAGACATTCTGAACTTTCATTACGTACTTTCTATTCAGACATTCTGAACATTCATTACGTACTTTATATTCAGACATTCTGAACATTCATTACGTACCGGTACTTTCTATTCAGGACATTCTGAGCATTCATTACGTACTTTCTATTCAGACAGAGGCGTATTTACCAAAACTGTGGCCCTAGGCGCATGACCAATGTGGGGCCCCTCGCCTATAAGGCATTTAAAAATGATGTCTGTTCCCTATAACTCAAGATCCAGACAAACAAATAACGTGAAATTTGTTACACATACACATAATTACATGGGGAAGGTTATAGGACAGGTTTGCTTCATATTGATGGGTAGTTTAATTGTAATTAATTTTTTTTGCGCGCTGGTGCTGTATTGTGCCTTTGTGATGCAAAGAATTGTTGATGTTTTTTCATGCTCTCTGATGTGTGTACAGTTTGAGGAAGGTAAAGGAATGAAGAAGATTTAGAAGTGTGAAGCCATAATAATAAGTATATATATATATATATACAGAGAGAGAGAGAAAGAGAGAGAGAGGGGGGAGGGGGAAAGAGAGGAAAGGGAGGGTAGGAGGGAGGGCGGGAGAGGGGGAGAGAGAGGAGGGAGGGGTGGACAGGGGGGAGAAAAGGAGGGGGAAAGAGGAGAGATGGGAGAGGAGTAGGAGAGGAGCAGGGGGAGAGGGAGAGAGAATGGGAGAGAGAGAGATAAAAAGTGAGGGGGGCAGGGAGGGAGAGAGAGGGAATGAGGGAGGGAGGAAGGGGAGAGAGGGGAGGGAGGGAGAGAGGTGGAAAGGGGAGGGAGGGAGAAAGGAGGGAGAGAGGGGTTAGGGAGGGAGAGAGAGGGGAGGGAAGGAGAGAGGGAGAGGATGGGGAGAAATGGGAGGAAGAGATAAAGAGAAAGAGGGGGCAGGGGAGGGAGAGAGAGGAAATAATGTGAAATTTGTTACACATGTATGGGTTTATAATTACATGGGGAAGGTTATAGGACAGGTTTCGTTTCATCTGGATGGGTAGTTTAATTGTAATTAATTTTTTTTTTTATTTTAGTATTTTACTATATTAAAGTAATCTCGACGGCGCCATAAATAAAATTCCTCTGTGACGTCATTTCCCGGATGATCCAATAGAACTTGCGCGCTGGTACTATATTGTGTCTTTGTGCTGCGATTGTTTATGTTTTTTCATGCTTCCCTATTTGTACAGCTTGGGGAAGTTAAAGAAATGAAGAAGGATCAGAAGAAGTGTGAAGCCATAATAAAAAGTATGTATATATATTTATATATATATATAGAGAGAGATAGAGAGAGAGAGGGAGGGAGGGAGGGAGATAAAGAGAGAGAGGGGCAGGGGGGAGAGAGAGGAAAGGAGGGTAGGAGGAGGGAGGGAGGGGGGAGGGAGGGAGGAAGGGAGGGAGAGAGGGTGGTAGGGGGATGGACAGGGGGAGAGAAGGAGAGGGGAGAGAGGGAGATGGGAGAGGGACGGAGAGAGATTTGAGAGAAAGGGAGAAAGGGAGGGAGGGAAAGGGAGAGGGGGAAGGAGGGAGGGAGAGAGAGAGGAAGGGAGAGAGGGGGTAGGAGAAAACAGAAGGTAAACAGAAAACCTTATTTTAAACCCGGGCAAAGCCGGGTACTTGCAACTAGTACTTTTATAAGATGCATTTGTTGTCTGTCTGTTCCTTTATAACTCACAAGATCCAGAAAACCAAATAACGTGAAATTTGTTACACATACAATTACATGGAAAGGTTATAGGACATGTTTCGTTTCATCTCGATGGGTAGTTTAATTGTAATTAATTATTTTAGTATTTTACTATATTAAAGTAATCTCGACGGCGCCATAGATAAAATTCCTCTGTGACATCATTTCCTATGATACATTTTTAAAAGAGGGGTAACTCCCGGAAACTTCAATTGTAAACATGATGAAATCAATAGTCATATCTATTTACCTATCGTTTTATGTATTCGGAAGATTAAAATTAAAGGTGCACTTTAATAAACCGAAATACGTTAATTAAAATGTTTCTGTGACATTATTAACATTATTTATTATCTTAATGGGTAGTTTAATTGTAATTAATATTTTAGTATTTTGCGGGTGTTTTAAATGTTATTGCATTCAAATTGTATCAATGCACAGGGAATCCCCTGTATTCGCGCACCAAGTGACGGAGAAGAAAGGGTTAGGGACGGAAAAAAAATAAATATTGTTGTTTTTTTTTTTTTTCATGCTGCAATTACCCGGCTTTGGCCGGGATTAAAATAAGGTTTTCTGTTTATTTAAGAAGCGTAATTTGACGTTTAATTGTACAGAGAGAGGGAGGGGGAGAGAGAGATAAAGAGAGAGGTGGGGCAGGCAGGGAGAGAGGGAAGGAGGGGGCAGGAGGGGGAGAGAAGAGGGGGAGGGAGAGGGAGGGTTGGAAAGAGAGTGGGAGGGAGAAAGGGAGGGAAGGAAAGAGAAAGGGAAGGGGGAGTAGGGAGGGGAGATAGAGGGGGAGGGAGGGAGATAGAGGGGAGGGAGGGAAAGATAAAGAGAGAGAGGGGGAAGGGAGGGAGAGAAAATGAGGGAGGGAGGGGGAGGGAGAGAGAGGGAGACGGGAGATAGAAAGGAGAGAGGAGAGAAAGGGGAGGGGAAGGAGAGAGAGAGATGGGAGAGTTAGGGAGGGAAGCAGAGGGAGGGATAAAGCGAGGGAGGGAAAGAGAAAGGGATAGAGGGGGTAGGGAAGGGGAGAGAGAGGGGAGGTAGGTAGAGAGAGAGAGGAAGGAGAGAGGGGGTAGGGAGAAAACAAAATTTTTTAAACCCGGGCAAAGCCGGGTACTTGCAACTAGTATATATATATATATATATATATATATATATATATATATATATATATATATATATATATATATATATATATATATTAGGATGCCAATCAATGCAATGGGAAATTTATTTTTTTTTAAGTTTCATTGTCCCACCCCCTATATTTTTTCCTTTTGTTATGTTAAGTAATTTTACACGTTTCATGAATATACAGTGATATTTAGAGGTAGCTCAATGGACTCGATGTTTTATATCAGAGGTTTTCAACCTTTTTTACCCTGCGGACCCCACAGACACATACCAAGCTCGGGTGGCGGACCCCCAGAGCCTAAGGCACCTGGCCTCAACTTGCCGTACCTCAGGGTTAGGCCCTAATATGTCTTATTAAGTTTGCAAATGTAATCTACTCAGCTCCGTAGCGTGAAAATTATACAGGAAGGGCCAGGCATTTTACAGCAGGGGCCAGGTAATACATTATACTAAGTAGAACAAATAAGCAGGGGCCGGCCCCCTCAGCCCCGCCGCACGCTACGGGCCTGAATCTACTTAAATTCTACTAAACGGTAGGTCTGGCCTAAGTCACGCGCACATCATGTAAAAAAGTCATTTTACATACGAAAATAGCTATCTATCCAAATAATGAAACACTAACCTTTGAGTGGACCTTCTTTATGCTTCTCGTATGTTTTCAACTCTGCACATTGTTGTCTGTACTTGAAGCATTGGCATCGCTTGTATTTTTTGTTTAGCTGTGCCAACCAATCAACCAAAGCAAGAAATATTTTATACGAGAAAATCCCTAATTTCATTGATTTGCCCAGTGGGACCCCTTTGAGCCCCCGCGGACCCCTGGGGGTCCGCGGACCACAGGTTGAAAACAAACCTCTGTTTTATATTATTAGCGAAAATGCCTGTATTTGACATAAAAGGCAAACCGGCGGCAATTTTTGTTACTTATTTATATAATTTCTGTTACTTATTTATATTTTCATGTCAGTGCAATATATATATATATATATATATATATATATATATATATATATATATATATATATATATATATATATAAACCAGTGAGGATCGTCCGATCCACCAATATTGTGAGTCCAGGTTTGGCAGCTGCATTAGACAGTAGTAAAGTCAGTGAAAGGAACACAGTTTACATAATTACAGCAGCAGCAGAATACTTGGTCACAGTACTGCAGCCCTGGCGATAAACAAGGAATCAGTCAGACGTAGTCGACGTTAACATCATGAAGCAGCAGCTACAGAGATTCATGCATCGTTTCATCCAAACTGCCCATTAACTGTGCACTGGGATGGAAAAATGTTGCCTGCATTAACATCAAAAGAGTTAGTTGATCGTCTTGCTGTTCTGGTATCCGGTGATGGAACAATGAAGTTACAAAGGCTCAAAATTGCCAAATGGAACTGGAGAGGCCGAGGCAACTGCCGTGTTTAATCTTTATTCAAGAATGGAACATTGATAACATCAAGTTCATGTGTTTCGACACTACGGCCAGTAACACTGGCATAAATGCAGGAACCTGGCATTCTTCTGGAGAACAAAACTTGGCAGAGAATTGATCAGCTTAGCATGCAGGCGCCACATAATGGAACTCAGCTAAAGGTGTTTGATTCACTGATGGGGCCATCTAGTGGACCAAATATCAAGTTATTCCAGAGATTTCGTGAATGTTCAGGCTCAATTGACACATCAATGTATGCAAGTGAAATGGATGTAGATTATAATGCAGTGGTTCTCAATCCAGTTCGGGATGAATTTATTCACTTCATTCAGCATCAGTTAACAGTGTTTCAGATCAGAGACATTATCGTGAGCCTATGCAACTGCCATTTCTTTTTCTAGGTGCAGTTTGTGGTGCAGGGTGAAAAGATTCGGGTTCTGGAACTTATCACCGGGTCCGGTGGATGGCAAAACTGATTTACAGCCTTAAGATTTTCATTTTGCGTTCTCAATTCCAACTTACTCGCACGTGAATTGTCATCACTAAGTTACTTCAACACCTTCATACTTAAGGTCTACCGAATTCGTGGTTTACATCGCCATGTGCTACATCTGCTCTCCGTAGAGATTGTGTTACCACAATTGAGAACTACAAAGAAACAAATGACACCGTTGCCAAAGCAGCAATAAAAATCATTCTCTGGACACTTGTGGTACGTGAGTGCAATTCTGGTAGGTTTTGCATTTTTTGACAATGATGTTTCACATCTGAGATGAAGTTAGCCATGGTTGCAGCACTTGACAGGATAACAACAGATCATCCTCGCAGAACAGCCTTCTGTCCAACATTACAATAAAATAAACTTTCTGATTTTGTATCGCAACACAGCAGGAAACTTTTCACAGCTCTGAACCTACCATAAGATTTCCTGACCACGAATCCAGACACATGGGCCACTGATAACAAGTACATTGCTAGCCAGAAAGTTGAAAGTTTGAAAGTCGTCAATGATTCAGCCGAGCGTCTAGTGGCCCTGATTCAAACATTCAATGGAGTACAAACCAATCAAGAGGAACAGAAACAGTTTTTGTTACAAGTAGTGGAGAAACAATTGCCGTGACTTTCCTAATGCTAACAAGTCCACCCTAACTGTCCCAGCCGCAGCTAGAATGTCATAACTTGGACTTGAAGACATGTTATTGGTGAATAATGATCTTTCAGTCTGAACTATGCTGAATGACTCTTTATGTTTACAGCTGAAGGTTCTGAAAGTTACTATTCTGGTGCTATGTACAAAACAGTTGTTTGTTCTCTTTTTACAGCAATATGTGTTTTCAAATAACTTTTGATTTTTTTGTGTACAGCAGGGTTACCGATTACCGTATGGTAAATAACAAGAAACACTGATTATTGCAAAACTTTGACACTGTTACCAATAAATATTATCAGAATACATTCAAATTTTGCCAATTTTATTCTTATAACATTACTAACATATTTTGGGGGTGGCAGGATAAAACTCAGAAATTTTTTTTTGAGTTTCACCCTAATATATATACAGGGGCGGATTTGGGGGGGGTGCAGGTTTAGAAAGACAACATTAAATTATCGAAATATTTTATGTTCTAAGACCAATTTTCAACAATAAAACAGTTTTGCTCCCCCCGGACAAAGTTGTCTTAATCCGCTCCTGTAAATATATATATATATATTACGTAGACATACATATGCATAAAATATACACACATGTACTCAAATTATTAGGGAACGACCGATATGCCTTTTTACCGATAGTCCGATACCTATATTTTCCCCCAGCATTTTTGCCGATACCGATATTTTGCTATTAATGAAAGGGTGTCTTGTAGATGATTAGAAGATTAGAAAAACAAAAGATTTGAAAAGACAGACCGAAAGACCGAAGTCAGAAACACAAACCGTGCCTGCATAATCTCAGAAATCTGCATTTTTATTGTTTAAAATTAAACTTATAACAAAGAATTTGTGTTTTTACTTTTACTTGTTCACAAACAGAAAAGTAAGATAAAGTTATAAATAATTCATGTCAAACTAAAAAAGTAAAAATGTATTAATCAGGGCTACTGATTAAACTGCGTTAATTTGCGATTAACGCACCAAAAAAAATTTGCGTTTAAAATTTTTAACGCAACACTTAAATGCGTTAATTTGACCAAATGCGGAAAGTTAACCAAATCGATAAATAACAGAATTTCACTCAACCATTTGAAGTTTAAGTTCCGTCCACTTATTAAGTAGATCTACCAATTCCCCACCCTGCGTTAATGATAAGGGAGCGATTACTTTCTTGCTATATCGTTATTTTAGGATGGAAAGGCACGTATGAGATATAAAACCCATAGTGCCAATATCGGTCCGACTATCGGTCGCTTCCTTTTACAAAAATCGACCGATCCGATATTAACCGATAATACCAATATCGGTCTGATACCGATCCTATTATCGGTCGCTCCCTACAAAATATAACACTCCATGGACACAAAAAACCAAAAGCATATACACGCATACCATAGACATTAGACATATGCAATATAAACACATACCATAGACATAAGACATATGCACATATAAACACATACCATAGACATAAGACATATGCACATATAAACACATACCATAGACATAAGACATATGCACATATAAACACATACCATAGACATAAATATTGATGCATGCACATATAAACACATACCATAGACATAAGACATATGCACATATAAACACATACCATAGACATAAGACATATGCAATATAAACACATACCATAGACATAAGACATACGCACATATAAACACATACCATAGACATAAGACATATGCACATATAAACACATACCATAGACATAAGACATATGCACATATAAAAAGAAACATAAACACCTGGGCCGGCCTTAAGTATTGCGGGGCCCAATTTAACGGATGCTTGTGACGCCACTCTTCTAATTTTTTAAAGCCTGTGACAAGAGCCGTGACTGATATTATATGCTAAATACAAATTGGGGCCCTGCCAGGAGCGGGGCCCGATTTGGAGCAGTCGGTCAAATCTGCCTAAGGCCGGCAACGATACACACACACACACACACACAACATGTACACACTTTGTTATGAAAACATTTCCCCGTCAACCGGAAGCAGTTTTATTACTTAACAATTTCATTTTTCTCTGGTCAACAAAAAAAACCTCTGACGCACGTGCATAGACAATGACCTTCGAAACTTTAGACGGTGTAAACACAAGTTTTCAGTTCATGTTAGTTTGTTTTTAAGTCTTTTGCTTTCGATAGGCAAGATAGAGCGATAAGAAACGAATATAAAATGATATACTTCACCAAACGCATTTTAAATCAATTTATCATTATATTTATAGTTTTTTTTTTAATGAAGTGTATTTTATTGGAGACACAAAGCTATCCAACACCGCCCTTTTCATAAGAGTGTCGCCATTTATTGATGAGAATCAAATAAACCACCTCACCCGCTCAACCGTTCTGTGTGCACATGAAGCAAACTCCAGGAGGGTTCGTCAAACACATTTGACTGTTTCATACGAGTAAGCATAGAGTAATTTTAAAAAATTATAATAGCTACAACAGAAATATTAGGTTTAATATTTTCATTTTGAGTATTTGTGTGATCATGATACACCATTACAAAAGTTGTTTCATTCGAATCATGATTGGACAGATGATTGATTATATCCACCACACAGTGGGAAATGTAATATAAACAACAACATAAAGTTATTTTTTTTTATATACAGTTCAATATATTGACGAGTTGTACATTTCAGTCTTTAGTTTTTGTACAGAATGCCTTTGCCCGGTATGAAATTATTAGATGATAATGTATTTTATACTTCACCGCCCCATTATCATAGAGTATGTAACATATACATATATTAATACACCCCATTATAATAGAGCAGAGGTTTTCAACTCAGGGTCCGCGGACCCCTGGGGTCCGCAAGGAGCTTTAAAGGGGTCCGTGAGCAAGTCAAGGAAAGTAAAGATTTTTCTTGTATAAAGTATTACTTGGTTTGATTGATTGGTTAGCTTTTAGCTAAAAAAAATACTAGCTATGCCAATGTTTCAGGCACAGACAACAATGTGCAGAATTGAAAACTTCGCTGGTATTTCCTTATATTTTTGTCTGAAGTCTGAACTAGACTACATACTTGTGCAGTGAGTTTTTGAGTCATGCCATCTTGGCAATATTTCTTACTTACTGAGCTCTGACATCACTGTTAGAACATCCGGTTCTGCGCAAGCGTGTGTATTGTTGACAAATAGTCTGGTTAATCAGTGGTTACAATTATTATAAACCTAGATTTATCTAGAAATAATCTTAGAGAAACGTTTTTGATATCAAACTGCTAGTATACACTTCGCATGTTAAATTAAAATTACACCCACAAATTGTTTTGGTTCGAAGTAGATTTTTCTGTAAATTTTTAAAGTGAAAGTAGGTCAGAGCGATAATATGGATTTTTCGCTAACGCATCGATGAAACGGTGCGAAATTCTAGCGAAGAACCAGTTATGCTGTTCTGTTGTCATGCGACTTACTTATGTGACAAATATTTTTAAAATGTTAGTAAACAATTCAAAATATTGGATAAAATTTGTATTTGTTTTATCAGAGTAATCAACTTAATTTTAAAATGTGAGCTTCGTCATCAGAATGTGAACTATTTACAGATTATTACCCTCTAACCCCTCTCTACTCTGGAAACTTGTCTCTAATTTTTTTCTCTGTGATATCTGACTAAACTGCTTTTGGTCATTTTTTATCACCATTTGTAAAAGTAAACTGTCCAAGCCTAGTAACATGGATAAATATGTGAAGAAGAAAAACTAACCAGAACCTGGAAGATTCTGATGATCAAGCAGCCAAAGACGAACAAAAAGAAAACGGCGCATGTATTGTCCATTCGGCTTCACCGCAGGGGGGACCGATGCTGACCAACCTCTTGTGTCGTGTGATGCCAACATTATCGAGCGATGCGATGAAGTCTGTGAAACCTGGGCGCCATTTGACCACAGCGCATTTGAAACTTGCCAGTAAAGCGAATGAATACTTTGAGAGGCAGAAAGAGCCTCTATTTGAACAGAAAGGTAAATGATGGCCTGCACTACTGTGAACGAGAAAGCACTTCGAGCGTCGTAGTTGGTTGGTAGTATTGCGAATAGCGCGTTCCAAAGACCTCACACGATTGGAGAATATCTAATTATACCGGCAGCAGTCGACATGTGCGAAGTCGTTCTAGGAAAGGAAGTCGTTCTAGGAAAGGAATAAATACAGTCAAAACCTGAAATCAATTCCACTGTCTGATATGTGAGCAGTGAGCAGACGAATTGCCGACAAGTCAGAGATGTTCGCCGCCAACTGATTGCACGCTCAGCATATCAGACTCACAATTCAGCTTCACGAAAGTACAGACATTGCGTCGTAGTTGGTTGGTAGCATTGCGAATAGCGCGTTCCAAAGACCTCACACGATTGGAGAATATCTAATTATACCGGCAGCAGTCGACATGTGCGAAGTCGTTCTAGGAAAGGAAGTCGTTCTAGGAAAGGAATACAGTCAAACCTGAAATCAATTCCACTGTCTGATATGTGAGCAGTGAGCAGACGAATTGCCGACAAGTCAGAGATGCGTTCGCCGCCAACTGATTGCACGCCTTCAGCATATCAGACTCACAATTCAGCTTCACGAAAGTACAGACATTGCGAATGCAGTCCGATTGTTGGTTTACGTTCGATACTGCTGGGAATGTGAAGTTGTTGAAGACTTCTGCAAGTCGCTGCCGGGGTGCACAACCGGTGAAGAACTTTTCCGTGTACTTGATGCATTTTGAAGAATCAGGACTGACCTGAACACAATGTGTTAGCATGTGCACGTGACGGTGCTGCTGCGATGACTGGTCGTAAGTCTGGTTTAGTCGTGCGAGGGAAACAAGCAGTGCCTCATAAAGTATCAACCCACTGCGTGATTCACAGCGGCAAAGGACATGAATGAAGATCTTGCTGTTGTGCAAAACAGGCACAGCCTTACCACTGAGCGGAAATCTGTGTAAAAGACATACCACTAGAATAAATACTCGGTGATTGTTTCATTTTTTTGGATAGATAGCTATTTCATAGGCTATATGAAATGACATGTAGATGTTTTGCGTAACTTAGGCTAGGCCTACCGTTTAGCAGAATTTAAGACATATTCTGGGCGCCTTGGGCTATGGGGGTCCGCCACTCGGATTTGGAATATCTGTGGGGTCCGTAGCATAAAAAAGGTTGAAAACCTCTGTAATAGAGTATGTAACATATACATATATTAATACATCCCATTATCATAGAGTATGTAACATATACATATATTAATACATCCCATTATCATAGATATGTAACATATACATATATTAATACATCCCATTATCATAGAGTATGTAACATATACATATATTAATACACCCCATTATCATAGAGTATGTAACATATACATATACTCTCTCTCTCTCTCCCATGCACATGATGTTGGGACGCAAGACCCCGTATTGCCATCAGCATGGCTTCCAGCAGAAGCGGCCATTCTCCCGTCCCTTTTACAGCTTGGAGAACAGAGAGCGCATCGGTCAGGATGACAATGCACGTAGCAGGCAAAGTCCCTTCCCGAATTAACCCTCCTATGTGGTCCACTGTTCAGTAATGGCTGTCATCTCTGCCTCGTAAGCACAGAGCGACCCACATAGACCAGTTTGTGGGAGAGTGATGTGGACCCCAAACGAGGAGCTTGTCCGACCGTCAATACTGGTTACAGAAGCATCAGTATAGGCCAGTATAGCGTCCCCAGGATAGATCCAATCGTCTCCATAGCCACATCATGGATGGTTCGGCGATCCTTTGCGTCCCACCATTGGTTTCGACCAGGGTCTGCGTACCTCAGGCATGTAGAAAGCCTCGCCAGGAGGGACCCTAGAGACCGTCTCTAGCATTAGGCAGTCAGTTGGCAGCTTGATCTCGGAGGCAAGTCTTACTGCGTAGTGCATAAAAGACTGCATCGAGAGCCGCTTTCTTTTCCACCCAGCCATCGACCATCTCCCTTAGGACAGAGGTCTCCTCCTGCCGTTTGAACCGCTCATACGCAGTTATAACGGCCTGCTCTCTACGGATGCCCAAAGGCGGCACATTTGCCATGATTTCAACGTTGCTGTGGGTGCCGTTCGAAAAGTGCCTGTGATCAGTCGGAGAGCCTGGTTTTGCACAACGTCAAGGGCATCTAATGAGGACCGAGACCCATAGACTTGCACTAACTGGCTATACCATCTGACCTACTGCACCCATGTACAGTGACCTCAGGACATCTGCTCGATCCCCCCAGGACGTGCTCGCCAACTTTTTGACAATACTTCAGCCGACCGGAGGCGCAGCGGGCAACCTCCGAAAGATGTGCAGAGAGTAAGCTTTCTGTCCAGTGTAACTCTCAGGCACTTGGGCTTCGGTTCCAGAGCAAGAACCGCACCCTCTACCTCCAGTCTAAATGGCTCCTTAAGGATACTCGTGCCCATGGTGTAACAGCGAGTAGACGGTCTTCGAGACGTTAATCTCAAGCCCCCACATTCTAGTATAACAGCCGACACCGTAGTCAGGTCCTTCTGGAGTGCACTCTCAAGGACTGAGGCACTCTTTCCGGTCTTCCAGATTGCTAAATCGTCGGCATATAGTAGGCTTTTACAACCCAGAAACTCAGGCAGGTCATTGATGAAAGCTAGGAATAATGTACAACTGAGGGCGGAGCCCTGGGGAGACCCTGTTCGAGGGTCCGTTTCGACACGCTATCCCCAACACGTGTCGTGATAGTACGATTACTAAGGAAACTGCGTAACCAAATGTACATCCCAGCGGTGACACCCAACCACTGTAGCTTCAACAATAGTCCTGGACGCCAGACTCGATCGTAAGCCTGCTTGAGATCTAGGAAAACTACCGCCGTTGACTCAACTCTCTGAAAGCCGTCGGCTATTTCTGGACGAGGAGCGTGACCATGTCCATCGCACTCTTATTGCGCCGGAAGCCTCCTTGCTTCGGGGTAATGAGCCCTTTTTCCTTAGGAACCACATCAACCTTCGGTTGACCATGCGTTCGGCTACTTTCCCAACACACGAAGTGAGGGAAATAGGACGGTAGCTTTCTGCTTGGTCATTTTTTTTCCTTTTCTTAAGTACCGGCACTTTGACAGCCTCCCTCCACCTCTGAGGGAGGTCCCCAGTCAACCACGTGCGATTGACAAAGTGGAGAAGCTTTGCTTGTCCTGTTGCTCCGAAGTGTGTGATCATCTCATTGCTGATTTGATCACTGCCTGTAGCCTTTCTCATGCGACACTTCCTGACTGCGTATGCCAATTCATTGGCAGAGAATGGGGCTCTGAACGTGTCTCGATTTTCCGAACCAAACTCAGCCTTTTCTTTGACTCGTCGGACTTATCCAGTGCCTTGGACAGTGTACTTTTCTTAATCTGCATTTTGGCCTCGGCAGTCGCCCTTACTTGCTCAGTTAGTTTATTGTACTCACGGCGCGCCTCAGCCGTTTTCAATCGGCAAGCTTTCTTCGAGCGGCTTCTTTGCCGAACTAACCTTGCAAGGGCTGTAGTCCAAAATGGCAATGAACTTGCGTTTCGGAAGGCTCCTTGGGACCGTCCTAGTGGCACCTAAGATCGCTTCAGTGATCTCCTTGGTACACAACGTGTCGACTGTTCCGCGCTCGGTATTCACTCCTCCAGAGCAGCGTCAGCTGGCTACCCTAAAGGCGTCCCAGTTTGCTTTTGAATAGCTTTGTGCTTAGCTCCTGGGTTTCTCTCTGGTGAAGGAATATCCACGGAAGAGAACGGGTTTATGATCGCTGCCAATACAGTCAAGCACACGGAAAGAGGTGTTACAGGCCAGATCTGCCGAGACGAGGTCAAGTCGGGTCTCGTTTCGCTCCCACTGCTGCCGTGTAACAAGGTTGGCTCAGAATCTTGGTCCTGCAACCGAACTAAATTTGTGTATTACTACAAATCTCCTCAATCCTCCGGCCTGCCGCGTCGGTGCGTTCATACCCCCATACCGGTGACATGGCGTTGAAATCACCACATGCAAAGGTGCCAAGCAGAGTATCCTTAGATGTTATTATGCTGAGCTCCGTCTTGGGGGGATTGTACGTTAACACAGTGGTGATTTCCTCCCATCCTTATAAACATCCACCGCAAGCGTATCGTTTTTCCGCGTGAGCCGCGGGCGCTGCTCGGCTGAGCGTTAAGCGTATTTATGACCAGGGTCACCAAACCTCTGCAGTTATTGCACCCACAACGGAATCACGAATAGCCAGTGATGTGGACTGTCCTAAGTCCAAGGATGCATCTTGTAACATTGCAACATCCATAATATTCGTTCAAAAAGCTTTGCGACTTCTAGACTCTTGGGGATGAGACCCTTGGATATTCAGGTGGACAATCCTGAATTGAGTCTTACCAGAACGTTTCGCAAGTCTTCGCTTGTCAGTCGTGGTGCCGGCCACCTATGGGAGCTGGCTACACCCGAAAACAGTGACCTGCTATCCGCAACTTCTCGACTTCCCGCTGACAGAGCAATCAGCGTTTTTTGCCGAGTGGCTGGGCTTGGACAGTTCCCAGACTCTTTTGTCACGCAGGGCACCTTCGGCGGGATATAGCTTTCGACATCACCCGTATTTAGTACCCTGCTTGAGCCGACAGCTGTGGTGTCGAACAACAACATCGGGGAAACACCCAGGGGTGACGTCCCAGTGTCCACAGCTTCTGGTTCACCACTGACAGAGCAGTCAGGGTTCTCCAGGGGGTGAAGTCGACATCTTGCAACCCCTCCTCTCTTGCCGGGCACCTCAGGCGGGATGTAGCTTTCGGCTTCACCCGTAAACAGTGCCCTGCCGGTCGTTTCGGTCGGTTGTCCACTGACAATCAGTGTTACCCGAGGACTGGGCTCCACCTGCCGCAGCATTTGTGGATTTGCCTCCCCCTCGTCTCCGCGTGGTCGTACGTTCCCGTTTCATGCCAACAGAGCAATCAACACTAGCCGGGGGCCGGGCTTGACCTGCCTCAGCCTCTTCAGAGGGTGTGCAAATTCCTCGTAGCGCCGTTCAGCGGTCACTCGTGCCCGGGTCTTATTAACAGAGCAATCAACAATTCCCGGGGCCTAGCCTGACCTAGCTTGGCCTTTCCTGGTGGTGGGCGCGACCCCCACCTGTTCGCTTTCCTTGTGAACCAGAGGATGGACACACTGTGCCTTCGATCGCCCTTGTGGTTCTCGAGCTGGGCCGAAAGTAACTTTTTCATACCAGACCTTTCAGCCGAAGTCGTGACACCGGGGCGAGTAGTCGAACTTTTTCGATGGTGATCCCACCGCCACCTAACCAATTCACTGAGGCATGTTTGGGTGCTACCCAGACCCGCTTTATTTGTATCTTGTCTTAACCATTTTGCTTTTCGGGTGCCCCAGGGGGACGGGTTGGGTGGTCTGACAAGTAAGCAGAGCAGCTCAGTTGCCTCCTGACCGACCTGGATAAACTGACATGTCTAATCTCCCGAAGTGAGAGTGGTTTGGCGTACCTTTTTCCTCGAAACCCCGATCTGCCATCGAGGGGCTGGCTCCGTGCAATACCAGCGTTTGGTCACAGTATCGAGTACACCAGGATTCACTTCCCGCGCGCTCGTCCTGTAGCGGGGGAGCGTTTAGCAGCTCCCCCTTGTGGCCATCTCACCACCATTCACCTAAGAGCGTTCAGGTGCCCTCCAGAGCGGGGCAGGCTGGTGGCGTAGGTAGCGGCAGTTACCTAATAGACACTTTTAGATTTCGCACTGTTCCCAGAGCAGGGAGCTCCCAGAGCAGGAGGCCCAGCACTACTTTCTAATAGGATCATCCAGTTATCGGCCAATTTTGACAGTCTTTATTGTCTTCTGCCAGACATGAGGCCGGCCAGTACCCAGGCTGACTTCAGCCCCCATAGTACAGGCCGGGTGTGGGTCTCATATATATACATATACTAATACATCCCATTATCTTAGAGTATGTAATATATACATTTACTAATACATCCTATTATCATAGAGTATGTAACATATACATATATTAATAATGTTGGCACTATTTCCATAATCTCGAGTCACAAATCTTGTAATTACTGGGTTAGGGCTGACAAATGTCTAGAGGACTACGCAGCGACATATAATTTACGTTTAGATAAACCAAGAGTTTGAAGAACAATTACGAATGGTTGGGATGCTGATCCATTGAAAACATGTATTACACTGGTAAACAGTGAATTCATTGCCAGTGATATTTGAATCATTTTATACAAAGTTAACTATGCTTATTTAGAATATGTAAGTGCTTTTGCTAGATTGGCTCTATTTTACGAGAAAATTAAAATTAATTAAATAATGTATGCACCGTGTTTGGAATTTTGTCAGAAATTGCATGAAATATAATAGTATATTAACAAATAGTAGTGAAACTGTTAATGTTCATGCAGAAATTTGTTCAAAATATATGTAATAGTGTTATAGAAGAAAACATTTCCATTTGAAAAACTAATTATGTCTAATTAATTAATTAATCAATATGTTAATTGTCTATGGTAATGCATTAGCAAATCGCTGTTTGCTCGACTTCCTTTGTGTGTCGTTGGTACTCAGCTGGAGGCTCCAACTGTAGTCAGCCATCATATGTATGTCCCATCTTCCTTGGTATCTCTCCTCCATCACCCAAAATCCTGATGGAACCTCTCGTCTTGTTCCTCACTGAAGTCCACAAGGTTACCTGGAAATTTGTCTAAATGACTGTGCAGGTAATTTACCTTGATGCTCTTATTTGTTCCACTATTTCTTAAGTTAGCTAGCATATCTAGCACCAGTTCTTCGTAATTCTCTGCTCTGCTATTATCTTAAAAGTTCCTGACAACTGTAACAAAACTGTTCCATGGAGAAGCTTCAAGGTGATCCATGAAATTAGTAAAAATTGATCGTTGATGAGTTATCGAATCTGAGGACCGTCAAAAATCCCAGCTTTCAGCTTCTTCAGGCTCAATCCGGAAATGTTCTGCAAATATGCTTGAAGCAATTGCCAGATTTGTCCAAAGCCTTAACAAATTGTCTCATTAAACCTAATTTGAGCGGTCCGAGAATTATCTTATTTTGTCAACCAGTGGCTGTTGATGATATTTTCTTTACATACAGTCATGGTTTCCCTTGTACCAAGTGTAACTCTTGTCCAATGAACTTGCCTTGCCCTACTATCAAAAAAGGCAAATGAAGCATGGGTATTTTGTGTATCCTGACTGCTGTCCAAGCAAGAAGTTTACCATTTTTAGATCAACACAAATTGACCACTGATGCTCATAATAACGGACTTTCTTCAAAATTGTTTTGATATTCTCATACTCTTCTTTAAGTGTTGTTGAGTGGGCAATGGGAAGAGATGCATAACGGTTACCATTGTGTAACATAACACATTTGAAGCTTCTAATGGAACTGTCTATAAAAAGACGCCAGTCTTCGGAATGGTAGTCTTGTAGTCTCATTTGGAGCAGAAGTCCAGGGATGTCATTACAGTAAACAAGATCCTCCTCTTGGCTGAAATATGGAAGAAGAAATCCTTCTTTTCCGATAAGATGTTATTTTAAATTCTGGTTTGAGAAAATTTCTTCATTGAGCCTGGACGCTAAAAGCTCAGATGTTTGCTTGGACACAGATTTCGGTCTCGTATTAGGTCATTGAGTTCTTCTTGGCTGAATGGTTGAGGTGTTGAAGAATTTCCTTCATAATCGCTTCCACTGTTTTCACCTGCCAAAAACTCCAGATCTTGCCCTCGTCTGAGTCTGATGGTGAAAGCTCTAATAATCCAGTAAACACTGGTATAGGAACTTCACTGCTATGTGGAATTGGTCTCCTTGCAGATTCAAGAGATCAGGATAATCCTAATTTAGATTTCTTGTGGCGATTGAAGCCTTTAACATTAACAATACAAAAATAACAATCACCAAAATGGTCTTTCGGCTCTCGTCATACCATTGGTACACCGAAACTTAGACTTTTCTTCATCATTTTGTCCACTGCCGTAAGCTTCACGCAGTTTTTAAGATTTTATGGGGAGCCCAAGACTTGTCTTGGTCTCCCAGCTCCACACCGAAATAAGCCAATTATGTCTGCTGCACAAAGTCGGTTATATTTTTGCTTTTCAATCATGTATTCTCCACAGATGTAACAGAATACATTCGGATTATTATTTCAGCATCTTCGTGATGAACTCATGATGTCTCTAGAAAGCAGCATAAAAGAGAAAAAACAAGCAATTAAGCCTGTTCCATTCTGGACACAGGACGTGTTAGCGCATTTTCGTGTTATGTATCAGTACATTTGTAAGCTTTCTGTGTAATATTAAAATTTTTGGAAATGTTGAAATTTCAATTGTGTAATGCATATATCTGTAAAAAAATATTATAAAGACGTTTCTTTATATTTGAAAAAAATTATTTTCTCTTAAATCTAACTACAAGTGGTTTGTGGTTACTGAAATAGGGACTCATAATTGAAAACATTCGAAATTGTAGTCATCTAATCGTCCGAAAACTCCGTCTAGGCGCCCCTTGTTAATATAGCTTATATAGTAAAACGGTACTTTATAAGACCCTTTTTACGGCCCTCAGAGTTCAGATCGCGAAATGAACTTTTGCTGCACACATGGCAGGCCAAGACCTACAAAATGATATATACATCATGGGTCTAGGATTTATGGTTGTTGAGATCTAGGGTGATGACGGACAGACAGACAGACAGACAGACAAAACGTACGCAATAGAGCATTTTTTTCGAAAATGCTCTAAAAAAATAAACCAAGTTATAACTTGGTATAGTTAAATTAAACAAAAGACACCAAACGTATTGCTTTTGTTTTACACAAAGGGTATAATCATATTTTTAAGGGTGTCCAATATCTCAGAGACTAGAGCCAATTCAGCAAAAGCAGTGGCAGTTTTGAAATCAGCAAGTATGAATTGCTATAAATTCATTCAAACATTCTTGCAATTCGAAAAAAATTTTTTGTTGGGCTGTGTTATTCACTTGGCATTCCTTTAATGTGTTTACCCAAACAGGGATGAACTCTGCAGTAGCAATCTGAAATAAAACTGCTCAGCATGTGATGAACTGAACTTCACCCCGACAATCATTCGATCTACTAAATTTGATGACGTCAACTGTGTGACGTCAATAGTCTACGGTTATTTTCGATAATTGCTCATGGGAAACAACCAAGCACTTTTTTATGCAACATTGGAAGTACAGCAGATAAAAAATGTTATGATTATTAATAAACACATTGTATAGAATACTGACCAGCTCTAGCAAGTTTGTGCTCCCCTCTATCAGAAGTAGAAATCTCCTCGCCGTTTCATACATCGGCTCTGAATAATTGTACTTTTTATGTTTACGTCATATACTCAAGCATTGTATGATTGTACTTTTCATTATATGATTACATCTATGTATATAATTGTGCTTTTTTATCATATGATTACATCTCTGTATGATTGTACTTTTCATTATATGATTACATCTCTGTATGATTGTACTTTTCAATATATGATTACATCTCTGTGTGATTGTGCTTTTCAATATATGATTACATCTCTGTATGATTGTGCTTTTCTTACCTTATAAAATTATATGTGGTCTATTTGTGGGTCTTAATCTCTGTGGCCCATTTGACTTGAATACGAGACTAACAGTAACAAATAAAAATTTATTTTTATAAACAGTTTAAAAAAAATTATTTTTTAAAAGTTTTTGTCAAAATACATTACAGAGTGAAAATTTATTTCATAAATTATAAAAATATGTTTAGGAATTATCAACACGAAAAATAAAAGTCTTTATTGATATTTTAATTTATGATTTAACAGCATAATAATGAAGTCATGTGAACTCTGACTTTACCATGCCGCGTCAGTTGAGATCACGTGAACGTAAAATAACTCTCCATCAGCTTATTAAATTTGATGTAAAAGATTCATTCAGAGTCGGAGTCGGAAACTCTAGGGACCCTGACAAACTATGGGGCACCTCTTCATTGATAACAAATTTCAAATGTCACAGAGTTACCAAGGCCTGGGACGAGTACTTGGGATGACTCTCTATTGCGGCAGTTGGCAACTCATTGGCCTGTGAGTCTTAGATTTTATTTTTCTTACATTTAGCTAAGTTTTTTTTTAATTCCCTGCAGCAGTAAAAAAATTAAGACTACATTTTAAATATCTTTGAAAAGACAAACTTTGTGACACACTTTTTGACCCACTTTGTGACCCAATTTGTGATCCATTTTGACTACTGCAGGTTTTATTTTTAAGTGACTCACATTCAAACTAAAAATAAGCCAACAAACACGTTATTAGTTATATTTAGAAATAAACTACTTATACACACAAACACAAACACACATACATATACATATACATATATATATGGTGGTACCTCGAGAAACGAATTTGTTCGTTTCTTAACGTTGCTCGTATGTCGATTTGTTCGTATCTCTAAATCGATTTTCCCAATTGAAATGACATTTATCCGTCCTACCCCCTCGCCCCTAGTTGTTTTTGTTACGTGTTTTTTTGAAAAATAAGAATGTATTTATAAATGACAAATCTCTATATACTTATACTAGTTGCAAGTACTCCGGCTTTGCCCGGGTTTAAAATAAGGTTTTCTGTTTACCTTCTGTTTTCTCCCTACCCTTTCTCTCCCTTTCCTCTCTCTCCCTCCCACCCTCCCTCCCATCTCCCCCTCTCCCCTTCGTTCTCTCCCCCTGTCCATCCCCCCCTCTACCTCTCTCCCCTTCCTCCTTCCTCTCTCCCTCCCTGCCCTCTCTCTCTCTCTTTATCTCTTCCCTCCCATTTCTCTCATCCTCTCTCCCTCTTCACCTCTCTCCCTCTTCCTCCCTCCTCATTCCCCTCTCCTCCCTCTTCTGCCCCCTCACTCTTATCTCTCTCCCTCCCTCTCTCCCACCCTCTCTCTACCTCCCTCCCCTCTCCCTCCCTCTCTCTCTCTCCCTCCCTCTCTCTCCCTCCCTCTCTCTCCCTTTCCCTTCCTCCCTTTCTCCCTCCCTCTCCCTTGCTCTCTCTCCCATCTCTCTCCCTCCCACCCTCCCTCT
Organism: Bulinus truncatus; assembly: GCA_021962125.1. NCBI lineage: Eukaryota > Metazoa > Mollusca > Gastropoda > Planorbidae > Bulinus > Bulinus truncatus. Next base: position 3,018,224 of record JAGDYQ010000015.1, on the reverse strand, counting down.
CCCATCTCCCCTCCGTTCTCTCCCCCTGTCCATCCCCTACCTCCCTCTCTCCCCTTCTTCCCTCTCCCTCCCTGCCCCTCTCTCTTTTAACTCTTCCTCCTATTTCTCTCATCCTCTATCCCTCTTCACCTCTCCCTTCCTCCCTCCCCCTCATTCCCTCTCTCCCTCCCTGCCCCCTCACTCTTTATCTCTCTCTCTCCCTCCCTCTCTCCCTCCCTCCCCCTCTCTCCCTCCCTACCCCCCTCCCTCTCTCTCCCACCCTCTCTCCCTCCTTTCTCCCTCCTTCCCCCTTTCCACCTCTCTCCCTCCTCCTCTCTCCCCCTTCTCCCTCCCCTCATTCCCTCTCTCTCCCTCCCTGCCCCCCGTTATTTATCGATTTGGTGAACTTTCAGTATTTTAATAAATTAACGCATTTAGGTATTGCGTTAAAAATTTTAATCGCAATTTTTTTTTTGACGCGTTAATTGCAAATTAACGCAGTTTAATCAGCAGTTCTACTATATATATATATATATATATATATATATATATATATATATATATATATATATATATACTTATTATTATGGCTTCACACTTCTTCTAAAATCCTTCTTCATCTTACCTTCCTCAAACTGTACAAATCAGAGAGCATGAAAAAACATCAAAACTTCTTTGCATCACAAAGGCACAATACAGCACCAGCGCGCAAGTCTCTCTATTCGAACATCGGGAAATGACGTCACATAGGAATTTTATTTATGGCGCCGTCGAGATTACTTTAATATAGTAAAATACTAAAATTAAAAAAAAAATTAATTACAATTAAACTACCCATCGAGATGAAACGAAACCTGTCCTATAACCTTCCCCATGTAATAATGTGTATGTGTAACAATTTCACGTTATTTGTTTGTCTGGATCTTGGAGTTGTTGTAAGTGGACAGACAAACAGACAGACAGACAACAAATGCCTCTTCTATACTTATAAGACGCATTGAAAATATTCCATTCATTTTACCTTGAAAAGTAGGATACAGATCTCAGATTTTCAATAAGTCTTTTGCTGGGGTCACCCGTTTATTACGTCAGCTAATTTTACTAAAATTTATACGTTAATAATAAAAAAGAATACACTGGACTATAACATGAATACACTGACCATAATATGAATACACTGGACTATAATATGAATACACTGGACTATAATATGAATACACTGGACTATAATATGAATACACTGGACTGTAATATGAATACACTGGACTGTAATATGATAATTGCATATTTAGCGGCTGGATAGCCAAGTTCATAGTAAACTCGACGTTTATGCAGCGAACAGGTTCAGTCCTTGGTCAAGACAAAAATATTCTCAGCCGACATGAAGATGAGGTGGACAACAACAAGCCTATAAGCCCACACAGAAATGATATATGAAAGCCCAACAGATATGTGTCTCTTGATATGTCCATGCGTTCCCCAATGACCACCACATTAATCATACAACTATACCAACATATAAATGTATCTAGCTATGCTATATTTTCCCCATTAATCAAATGTGTAACGAATTCCATTCTTTGGACAACGTCAGATCAGGAATTTGGACTGTGTGACATTTGAGAATTATAAGGTAAGATGGTATGACTGACTTATACGGTAATTAGTCAAAATAAAACAAGAAAAATAAACAACAGCTTCATAAACAAAATGAAAAAAAAACAATAAAACATGCAATTTACGTTTTGATGTGAAATGAATAACTTTCAAACAAATGGATGCAAGTTTCACAGTTTAAAAACATCATTCTTCAGTAAAATTAGAAAAAGATTCTAAATTACAAAGAGAGATACAGGGGTTGGAAAATCATTGCTTCCTAGCAATTATTATCGTTCCCTTGGCAACCGGAATAAGTATTCTGGAATTCATTTTTTGTGTGCCTCGATCACCAGGAATAACCACAAATCATTTAATGTTTAAAATGACTTTAATGTAATAATGAGTAAAAGAATGGTATCTTCCTAATATTTACCAATAGTAATTTAAAAGAACAAAGTTAAGAAATTCTAAAGGAAATGAGTTTTATTGTCGTCCATTATCTGACACAAATGACTCCAAGTTACCTAGTTCATGTTAGGTTTGGATTTCGGGCTTACTATGTGACACAAATGTCTCCATGTTATCTAGTTCACGTTAGGTCTGAATTTCTGGCTTACTATGTGACACAAATGTCTCCATGTTATCTAGTTCATGTTAGGTTTGAATTTCGGGCTTACTATGTGACACAAATGTCTCCATGTTATCTAGTTCATGTTAGGTCTGAATTTCGGGCTTACTATGTGACACAAATGTCTCCATGTTATCTAGTTCATGTTAGGTTTGAATTTCGGGCTTACTATGTGACACAAATGTCTCCATGTTATCTAGTTCATGTTAGGTTGAATTTCGGGCTTACTATGTGACACAAATGTCTCCATGTTATCTAGTTCATGTTAGGTCTGAATTTCAAGGTACTATGTGACACAAATGTTCCACATGTTATCTAGTTCATAAATGGTTTGAATTTCGGGCTTACTATGTGACAAATGTCTCCATGTTATCTAGTTCATGGTTAGTTTGAATATCATTACTATGCGGACAATGAATGTTCCATGTTATCTAGTTCATGTTAGTTTGAATTTCGGGCGTACTATGTGACACAAATGTCTCCATGTTATCTAGTTCATGTTATCTGAATTTCGGGCTTACTATGACACAAATGTCTCCATGTTATCTAGTTCATGTTAGGTCTGAATTTCGGGCTTACTATGTGACACAAATGTCTCCATGTTATCTAGTTCATGTTAGGTTTGAATTTCGGGCTTACTATGGAATAAATTTGTCTCCATGTTATCTAGTTCTAGGTTTGAATATCGGGCTTACTATGTGACACTTGAATGTTCCATGTTATCTAGTTCATGTTAGGTTTGAATTTCGGGCGTACTATGTGACACAAATGTCTCCATGTTATCTAGTTCATGTTAGGTCTGAATTTCGCTTACTATGTGACACAAATGTCTCCATGTTATCTAGTTCATGTTAGGTCTGAATTTCGGGCTACTATGTGACACAAATGTTCCATGTTATCTAGTTCATGTTAGGTCTGAATTTCAAGGTACTAGGGACACAAATGTCTCCATGTTATCTAGTTTATGTTAGGTCTGAATTTCGGGCTTACTATGTGACAAATGTCTCCATGTTATCTAGTTCATGTTAGGTTTGAATATCGGGCTTACTATGTGACACAAATGTCTCCATGTTATCTAGTTCATGTTCGGTTTGAATTTCGGGCGTACTATGTGACACAAATGTCTCCATGTTATCTAGTTCATGTAGGTCTGAATGGGCTTACTATGTGACACAAATGTCTCCATGTTATCTAGTTCATGTTAGGTCTGATATCCAAATAGAAGTTTCAAGCCCCACTCCATTGACATATTTTGTAATATTAAAGAACTCCCAGATTATTACTAAGAAATTAATATATGTCTAGTATAATAACATAAAAAATTTTTATTAACAACTCAGCCTATTTTTAACATATTTATAATCTAATTTAAAGTATATTAGTTTTCATATAATAAAGTAAGTTTTATACCTATTATACATTTTAGCGAGCCATCTTCTCCTGCTTGTTTAAACCGACACCTTTACTGTGTTTGTTTGTTTATGTCGAGATCTGTACTGTGTTTGTGTTTTTATGTCGAGACCTGTACTGTGTTTGTTTATTTATACCGAGACCTGGAACTGTGTTTCTTTGTTTATGTTGAGACCTGTAGTGTGTTTGTGTTTGTTTTATACCGATACCTTTACTGTGTTTGTGTTTTATGCCGAGACCTGTACTGTGTTTGTTTGTTTATGCCGAGACCTTTTACTGTGTTTGTTTGTTTATGTTGAGACCTGTACTGTATTTGTTTGTTTATGCCAAGACCTTACTGTGTTTGTTTGTTTATGCCTAGACCTAAAAATTATTTCGTGTTTTTTTGTTTATACCGAGACCTTTACTGTGTTTGTTTGTTTATGCCGAGACCTGTATTGTGTTTGTTAGTTTATGTTGAGACCTGTACTGTGTTTATTTGTTTATGCCAAGACCTGTACTGTGCTGGTTTCTTGTTTATGCCGAGACATGTACTGTGTTTGTTTGTTTATACCGAGACCTGTACTGTGTTTGTTTTTTTATGCCGAGACCTTTACTGTGTTTGTTTATGCCGAGACCTGTACTGTGTTTGTTTGTTTATACCGAGACCTTTACTGTGTTAATTTGTTTATGCCGAGACCCGTACTGTGTTTGTTTGTTTATGCCGAGACCTGTACTGTGTTTGTTCATACCGAGACCTGTACTGTGTTTGTTTGTTTATGTTGAGACCTGTACTGTGTTTGTTTATGCAGAGACCTTATTGTGATTGTTTGTTTATGTTGAGACCTGTACTGTATTTGTTTGTTTGGCGCCGAGACCTTTACTGTGATTGTTTGTTTATGCCGAGACCTGTACTGTCTTTTTTGTTTATACCAAGTCCTTTACTGTGTTTGTTTGATTTATGCCAAGTGCCTGTACTTGTGTTTTTGTTTGTTTATACCGAGACTTTTACTGTCTTAATTGGTTTATCCCGGAGACCTTTACTGTGTTTGTTTGTTTATGCCGAGACCTGTACCTGTCTTTTTCTTTATACCGAGTCCTTTACTGTGTTTGTTTGTTCATGCCAAGGCCTGTACTGTGTTTGTTTGTTTATACCGGGAGACCTTTTACTGTCTTAATTTGTTTATACTGAGACCTGTACTGTGTTTGTTTATGTTGGAGACCTGTACTGTATTTGTTTGTTTATGCGAGACCTGTACTGTGTTTTTTTGTTTATACTGAGACCTTTACTGTGTTTGTTTGTTTATGCCGAGACCTGTATTGTGTTTGTTAGTTTATGTTGAGACCTGTACTGTGTTTATTTGTTTATGCCGAGACCTGTACTGTGTTGGTTTGTTTATGCCGAGACATGTACTGTGTTTGTTTGTTTATACCGAGACCTGTACTGTGTTTGTTTTTTTATGCCGAGACCTTTTACTGTGTTTGTTTATGCCGACACCTGTACTATGTTTGTTTGTTTATACCGAGACCTTTACTTTGTGTTAATTTGTTTATGCCGAGACCCGTACTGTGTTTGTTCATACCGAGACCTGTACTGTGTTTGTTTGTTTATGTTGAGACCTGTACTGTGTTAGTTTGTTTATGCAGAGACCTTTATTGTGTTTGTTTGTTTATGTTGAGACCTGTACTGTATTTGTTTGTTTATGCCGAGACCTTTACTGTGTTTGTTTGTTCATGCCGAGGCCTGTACTGTGTTTTTTTATACTGAGACCTGTACTGTGTTTGTTTGTTTATGTTGAGACTCTGTACTGTATTTGTTTGTTTATGCCGAGACCTGTACTGTGTTTGTTTGTTTATGCAGAGACATGTACTGTGTTTGTTTGTTGCGTGTTGAGACCTGTACTGTGTTTGTTTGTTTATGCTGAGACATGTACTGTGTTTGTTTTTTTATATTGAGACCTGTACTGTGTTTGTTTGTTTATGCCGAGACCTGTACTGTGTTTGTTTGTATATGCCAGACCTGTACTGTGTTTGTTTGTATATGCAGAGACCTGTACTGTGTTTGTTTATGTTGAGACCTGTACTGTGTTTGTTTGTTTATGCCGAGACCTGTACTGTGTTTGTTTATACTGAGACTCTGTTTTGTGTTTGTTTATGTTGAGACCTGTACTGTGTTTGTTTGTTTAGGCTGAGACCTGTACTGTGTTTGTTTGTTCATGCAGAGAAATGTACTGTGTTTGTTTGTTTAGGCCGAGACCTGTACTGTGTTTGTTTGTTTAGCCGAGACCTGTACTGTGTTTGTTTATACCGAGACCTGTACTGTGTTTGTTTGTTTTTGCAGAGACATGCACTGTGTTTGTAAGCTTATGCCGAGACCTGTACTGTGTTTGTTTGTTTTTGGTAGAGACATGCACTGTGTTTGTGTTTTTATGCTGAGACCTGTACTGTGTTTGTGTTTTATGCCGAGACTCTGTACTGGTGTTTGTTTGTTTGTTTATACCGAGACCTTTACTGTGTTTGAATGTTTATGCCGAGACCTTACTGTGTTTGTTTGTTTATACCGAGACCTGTACTGTGTTTGTTTGTTTATGTTGAGACCTGTACTGTGTTTGTTTGTTTATGCTGAGACCTTTACTGTGTTTTGTGTTTTATGGTTTTGAGTTCTGTACTGTGTTTATGCTGAGACCTGTACTGTGTTTTTGTTTTTATACCGAGACCTGTACTGTGTTTGTGTTTTATACTGAGACCTGTACTGTGTTTTTTGTTTATACCGAGACCTTTTCTGTGTTTGTTTGTTTATGTCGAGACCTGTACTGTGTTTGTTTGTTTATGCCGAGACCTGTACTGGTAATCGTTTTGTGTTCGTATTAAATCTGTGACAAATTAATTAGTTAAATAAAAGTTAAACAATTCTATTTCATAGAATAATTGTATCGAGGGGGTCCGAGGGACCCGTGGGGCTTAGCTATATAAACTTTATTAGACGGCCTCTGGTCAAAATCGTCAAAAATAGCGTGACGTACTTTATGTACGGCCCCTTAGGCATATATTTCTGGAATTTCTCGCCTCTCTTACTAGTAAATTCTCGTTCTATATACTGCCGCTTACAATAGTTTGACCTTTGATGACCAGTGACCGACAAGAATAGAAATGGTAGAGCGTTGGATAGATTTCTCCCTACCCACCCCGAGATAAGCCGGCGCTTGCTGAAGTTACAGTAGGCCTATTTAACTTTAGTGAACTACACAAAGGCGTTGTCATAGGGACTAACAGACAAAAGAATACGCTGAACCGCTAAAGGGCATACTTTAATCCACTGTACGTAGACGCTATAAATAAAGAGTTGAAATGAGACAGGTGGCAAGAAAATAGAAACATTTCTAACTCCATTGTCTTAATTTGCATTACACACTGTGCCGACCCTAGGGATTTGGGGTCCCGGTGGGGGGCTTGGCCTCTTTGGGGGGTTGGCCCTGCATTTTGACATTCGACACCATGACATGAGATAATGTACTTAATATTTAATGTAAAAAAATTTGAGGGCCCCCTCAAGCTGGTGCCCGGGGTGGGGGAACTTTCAAATTTGGACCCCCCACACCCCACCCTAGGTACGCCTCTTATTACACAACTACAAACATTTATCATATCATTCTAATTCAGACATGGGCAAACTGTGGGCGCGTACGTCAAAGTTGGCTGAATTATCCAGCCGGTGCATTTCATTTTAAGAACTATTAATCTATATTGATTCATAAAAATGAAACAAAACAATCCATCCACCTGCTCTTGGTGCAGCCCTTTTTACACATTTCTTATCTTGATGAGGCTTCTGTCACCCCTGTTCCCTTAGCTTAAACAAGCCATCGGGGCAGATGAAGTGTAGAATTCATCTGTTTCTATAACCTCGGCATATGAAGAGATTGTGTGGTTAGGACAACGCCCAACCGCCTTTACTCCCCTAACTTTAAGTCAGGTACCCATTTAAAGCTGGGTGGACTTGTGGGCCGATTTAGAAAACTGAAAATATTCCCATGGCTCTCACCGAGGATCGAACTCAGGACTCTCATGTTGTCAGTCGAGTATCTACACCACTCGGCCACCTGTTCTAAGCACTTGTTTAATTTAGATGTAGCACCAGGGCCATCGAATATCAGATGCGGGGGTCGAGAGTTAAGTTTTGTTAATATGTTGTAGCTCGGTGATAAAACTATCTCATATCGCGGGGCGCACCTCGGTCGCGCGGAGTCTGGGAGGGTAGACTCGTCGAGGGCTAAACCAAGTGCTGAATCATAGTTCAAATCACCACATTGTTCCCCCCACATTTTCATCAATCGCACTAATTCGACATTCATTTGTATGGCGTTACATTGAAACCTGTGGATCAGTTGAAGGGGTTTTTGTACTGTCTGGATCCAAAACATTATCCACTCTAAAAATACTTTGACTGGTGGCCATAGCAGCATATTTATTGATTTATAATAAAAAAAAAAAGATACATGAAATCTTTAGCATTAATTTTTAAAAGGCATATATGTGACAGACTGTTAGATGATTAACCTGCCAATAAAATACTATGAGAAAAGCTTTATTTTTTTTTAAAGAGGAGGCTAATAATTTCAAATGCCTTTAGGAGCCGCATAAAGAAACGCATGTGATAGAACATACAAGATGGGTGGACAGAAGATAAAAAAAATCTCAAAAGGTTTTGAGCAGGTGGTTTTATCTAGGCTACATTGGGACATCAATATTAATTTTAAGCTTGGGGCATCTAAGGGACTTAGTCCGGCACTGGATTCTGTATTTTAAAAAAATGAAGTTTTTTTTTATAGTAGGTATAGCCTACACATGATTGCACACATTGAGGTTCATGGGCATGTATCGGCAGCAACCACTCACTTCAAAAATTGGTGGGTATGGGTAAATCCATTAAAAAAAATTACACGCCGGCAGCTTTTGAAGTCTGGATATATATATTTTTTTTTTGTAGTAAATATGGCAAATTATTTTTTTCCCCGGCGTCAATCACTGAGCTCAACGTGTCATTGACAGGGCAGAAAAAATATCCTTATATAGAGGCATTATAGAGCAGATAAAATATATATTTATACATGTATACTGTGGTACAAAAATGTTTTCTTTTGGCAGGGGACACAAATCTTGATATCAAGCTTCATCTGAAATCACACATTTAAATTGATAGGTGTCCTTTAAATGACAATGCTGAGAAACATTATGATACTTTTCTTCTCCACTAATTAACACTACATCTGCTGATAAATTTCTTAACTGTAGTTAATTTTAACACATTTAAAAATAAAAGTCTTTATGGTGAAAAAAATGATGTGACAAAGAAAGTGTTAAAGAAATTCAGCTTGTTTATTATTAAATGTGGTGCATTTAGGTTATACAGTATACATGTACAAGAAGTAATATCAACATTTTAACTTATTCATTGGTTATTATGGTAAGATGTTATATAACTTTTATAATAGACACATATACCTATAACCATCAATTAGAACATGGTAAGCAATCATGCACCATTAACAAATAATTTAACCTCTTTGTGAAATGAAGTCTGTAAAAGTATTCTTGAAAAATAACAATTATTAAATAATGATATTAAAAAAATTCTTAACATTTTTGAATGGTAAGGATTGGTAAGGATTTTATTATGAATATGTGTCAAGTGTTCACAGAAAACTGACAAATTAATGAATTATTTTGGTGTCTATGATAGCTGCAATAATTTTCACATTAAAAATTGCATTCTGTAAAACTATAGATCATATTTTTCAAAAACATTTTATTTGATAGGTTTTAAAGCAACAGAGCTCACAAATTACTGAGTTTCATTCAATAAGTAAATTATTCATTTTCTAAAATAAAAAAAAATGTATGTATGTTAAATGTATAAATTTTTTTAATTTTTAAACAAACATAGATTCACTTGTTGTTGAGATGCACTAGCCATTAGAGACCTCAGTCAGAGGTTGATGAAGTATTGTTCAATAATTTCTGAGGCTATTCGGACAACTTAACTCAGACATTTCAAAAAGGACCTTCTTTATTCCAAGACATAAAAATTAGTATAATTCTGTACTATTTTCTGGCTTGCAAATTTGTGAATAACGATTCTTTGCTAAAAGTAACGAGCAATGTTTATAATGATGAGATCAAACAAACTAAACAGATGATGGATGAAACATTTTATTTACTTAGAAAAATAAAATAACTTGCATAGCTTTAAGGCATGTGCACATACAAATTAGCTATTTAGCTTAAATGTAGAGAAAAATTAGGAGAAATAAAATTATTATAATTGCAAAAAACAACATTTCCCTAAATGAAGAAAATGTTATCCGCTGGTGAAGAAAAAATGAAAATTCCATTTACAGAACACATTTAACATTTAGTATCACAAGTGATCAACAGATTACTAAGGTTTTAGAATTTAAAAAATAACTTATCAAAAACACTAGATAAGTATTAAAACATCCTTTTTCCAATATGAAAAATGGAAGCAATCAATTTATAAAAAAAAATTCAAATCTAATAAAGGTGAACACTTCTATTTCAAAGAATAATTTGAACAGAATCTCAACATAAAATTAACCTTAATTAAGGCCTATAAGATAGAAAGTAGCAAATGATGTCATCTTAGTGCAAACAAAGATAAAAGATATGGTTCACTCAGTTAATAAATACCTTGATACATGTATAATTTTTTTATATCTATATGCGGGCTTCATAAAGAGGTAAACATTCATTTCATTAGCTTATGCATCACAGACTTTTCTTTTTGCCGTTATTATGTTTAAATTAGAGGTTAACAAATTACAGAAACTTAACATAAAATTTTTTTTGTAAAATTAAGTAATTCTTGACAAAATTTATCAAAAGTTTAAGTTCAACAAATAAAGTGACTCAGGACATGTTTTTCTAAGGCATATTGAAGTATTTATTGGGAAAAAATATGTAAACACACAAGATGATAATTGTGATGGCATAAAAATAATGACCTACAATAATATGTAATGAGAAAAAATAATCTCCCTGATGTTGTAGCCCTTTTTTTTAAATATTTTTTTCCTAATCCGATTTATTTGCTGCATTTCATTCTTTGTAAGATGTTTTATGCGTACATCATTTCAGCCATGGTAGACATTTTACGAGGGATGTGCAACAAATCTTCAAAATAGCTGGCCAGCTCATTAACGTTGGTTTCTTCCATCCTCATTTCCTGGGAACAGGATCTATTGATGCTGCCTTCACACTGTAAACCCTGAACAGGGGCACTTGCAGATGAGTCTGATGAAGCTGCTTCGTGTACAGCAGAAGGTGAGTGCGATCTTACAAGCTGTCTCTGTGAAGAATGGGAAGCTCTCACACACGAAGATGCACAGTGAGCATGTGGACACAAACATTCAGAGTCTTCCTTCCCAACATTTCTGTATTTAATGAAATCATGAGAGGACAATGCAGAATTACCAATTGTGTGAGTTGTTTTAAGAATTTTAGCAGGAGGAACTGACCCTGAGCTATGACGTTTAGACATTGTCGTTGTGCTATCTTTACTAGAATGAGAAACACAAGAAGACAACTTGTTATTGTCTTCACACTTAACCTGTTCACATAAGGAAGAGAATGAGACTTTGGAGAAATCTGTCGAAGTGAAACTACCAAAAATAACTGCATTTTTTTCATTTTCCTCATTGGCTGTAAAATCTTTATCTGCTGTATTAAATGTAAGCTCATTACTTTGAGTACTCTTTCTAGTACAGGTATGAGGAAACTCAAGTCTTGGAGGATTGATTAAATGGGAGCTGTCTTTTCTACAATGGCTGCTCAGTTTTGCTGGCCAAACAATGGGCTTCTGAAAATGAGTTGCTGCCACTGCTAGATTTAAACTGTTTTCCAAACGTCTTCTCTTCCCTGAGAGCTTCTTACGTTCCTTCGACGCAACTGGTCTACGAAGATGCAAACATTTCAAAGAGGAAACAACAGTTTCATAGCTAGTGTCTTGATTAGTACTAGTACTTCCTTCGTGTGGGCTGACTGATGTTTGAGACAGGAGTTCAGCACTAGTATGTAAAGAAAATTTAAAGAAAACATTAAAAAATTATTGTGTTACCTGTATATATAAACAAATCTATATAAATAAATATAATAAATCAGTAGTCTTGAGGTGTTGAGCACTGCTGACAGGAGAGTCTGGGTTCGAACCTCAGTGAGGACCTTGGGATTTTTTCAGGTCCTGGTGTAAGTCCCCAAGCCCACCCAGCTTTAATGGGTACCTGACTTTAAGTTTGGGGAGTAAAGGTAGCTGGGCGTTGTACTAACCACACAATCCCTTTATATGCAGAGGTTATTGAAACAATTATACACTTCATCTGCCCGATGACCCCCCAGCGGCTTTAAAGAACTTTTTTTTATATATATAAATAAATAATTTGTATAAAAAGGGGAAAAAATACATAATAACAAATTACCAGATTTATAAAAGTACATTAAAAAATATTTTAAGTTCAAGATGCTTAACTATTTTTTCAATATCTTTAATATATGTATATAATTAATCATAAAAATAGATTAAATTAATAAATTATATTGTTGATAAATAGACCAGAATTACAACTAATTATCATTTACTTGTTAATATTATTGTAAAATTAACTCTATCTAACACCTTGATGGCATTGTTTCAATCTCAGTGGATGAAAAAATAAATGATTTGGAAAAGACATGAATAAAACTATTATACATTATTTTAAAATGAATTATAATAATAAGAAAAAACAACAGTTACCTAGTAAAGTCCTTAAGAAGTTTTGAGATAGCTACATCAAAAACACCCTTTCCTCTGCCAGGTTTTAAGAAAGGTTTTGAGGATGACTTTTCTCCTAATTCACCTCCCATGCTGATAGCATTTAACTTATTGCTGAAAGTAAATTAATAGAATATAAATAAAAACACTTCATTTAAGTAAAGTCTTATCTAAACTAAACTGTTATTTCATTAAGTTCTGCACATTTATATAGATGTATATATATATATATTAAGAATGTGGTATAACATAGTGTAATTTTCTTGTTAATTACATGCTGGGTTTTGTTTTCCTCAAAAGACTTAAATACACACACAACAAATCAACCTAGGTTTATTGCTTTCTTTTTTTTTTCAAAACTTAGTTTAACCACATTTGCATCAAATTTTCTGCTTAGATAGATTACCTTATCTTGACAAGTTTTTTTGTTATTGGATGCATTCCTGCTAATTGCCTGAGTGCAGAAGATTAAATTATATCTATATATATCTATATATATATATCTATATATATATATATATATATATATATATTTTATGCTATAAACTCCAACTAACAATTAATTAAAGAAAATATTATTTAATCCTATTAGCCTGAGAAATAAATATTAAGACTCATCATCAAATGCAATGATTCCAGCCTAATAGTGGTCTCATAAAAAACACTACTAAAGTAAGTCAGTCTGTATGGGTCTTTCACTAATTATGTGACTTTTACATAATTCCAATGCATTGTAATAGATCAGAATCTTGACAAATCGTGACAGTAATTTACATTTGTAGGTCTTGTATTTGAAACTATTTTAAACAATGTGAATAAATCATAATAAGCTCCCTGCTAATTTTAACATTATAGCCCTAATTTGTCCTTTGAATAGAATAAACTTAGTCTAATTCAGGCAATTTCAATATTTTTATATGTATTTAAGTTAATAATGTCCTTTAGTTTGACTCATTAGGTCAGGCTATTAGTTTAAGAGATTTGGCAATACAATTAGCCATACATATCCAAGAAAAGCGATACTTTAGTGAAATTTTAATGGATGCAGATGACACTGGACTAAAACAGTTGCCCAACTGTAGTGTTTGGGATAGAGGCTTGATTGAAATTAGGAAACTGAATATGTCAGCTTGAAGAGATGATAACTGACTAGCAACTAAAAAATACTGGAATAAAAGAATAAATCTAGGAGAAGAAAAAAATAATGATTATTTAGCATATAATAGGTTGGTATGACAGGGAATAAGTTGGTACGATAATAGATTTCAATAATTATAATGTACAGGATTCCAATGCAAAAAATGGGGGGGGGGGGGGGGGGACTGGGTGTAGTAACACGTTCAACCTTCCCCCAATTCACCTTCCATGTTACCTTCTAATTAGGTCACAATATTTCCTACTTGGTACCAATAAAAAAAAATCACAAAACTGTACACAATTCTTGTTGTCCACATCAGTAAAATGGGACGGATGGGAGAGTGGTGTAGATGCTCGACTGTCGACCTGTGAGTACTCATTAGAATCAAGGGAATTTTTCCAGGTCCTAGTGAAAGTTGGGTTTAAGTCCCACAAGTCCACCCAGCTTTAAATGGGCACCTGACTTAAGTTGGGGAAATAAAGGCAGCTGGGCATTGTGCTAACTACACAATCCCATCATATGCTGTGATTACAGAAACAGATGAATTCTACACTTCATCTGCCTGATGGCCTTTGAGGCTTTTATTTCAGTAAAGAAATTTTTCAGTATGCAAAGAACACAAGCTTTGATAAATTTCCCAATTCTATAGGTATCAACCAAATTTTTTTTTTCAATAGGGTTTTCCATAGTCTGGAATTTGGATTTTAATTCCATAGGGTGTACAAACTCCGTCTTATGTTACAATGATTTATTTTCTTTTTACTCTTTTAGATAAAAACTATTTACTGTTTATTAAAAATAATAGTTAAAGTGGAGGTACTTTAGGAAAGAGTTGTTTGTGGGATACAGGGTTTGGAGGTCTTGGGCTGAAGGATGGGGTATCCATGGAAATTGGGAGGAAGGGGTCCAGGGGAGGAGAGGTTTACCAATGAACTGGAGGGCCAATGTTGTATACAAAAGGATACCTAACAAATAACTAAATAAATTATTGCCATCAGCCTGCGATTAAAATAGGCTGTTATCGTATTTACTAATGTTGAGCTTTGTTTTAATATCTCTATTTCAATAAAGTTGAATTTGGCAATAAATATACAAATGTATTTATGCCAAGTGTCTGATTTTTTGTTTTCATTTTTAGTGAATTGCTTTTATTGACGTTAATCACGGTTAATGTTATCCAACTAGTAATAACTAGTTACACTGCAGGACTTTAAACAAAATATATATTTTGGGTATAAGAAGAAAATCATGTCATAATTTGACTAACTGATTTTTTAAATTAGTTATTAACTATTAATTTTGATTTATTATCGAAACACAGTACTGCTCCATTAGTTTAAAATATTGAGCAAGGGGTAATACATGTCATATATTTCTAAAAGAAACTAATTAGAGCAAATATCAATTATTGAATGTTACTGCACTAATACTTTAATATATATACCAATTAATAAAATATTTACTAATAAAAAACAACAACACTACTAGTGTCACTGGGTAGAAATGAGTACTATTAGTAGATTGGTAAAGGGCCAAAGTCTCGTAATTTTTTTTTTACCAGTACCGGTATTCTAAATATTTCGTGGACATGTGCACTGACTTATAAAAAAAATGGACTTTAAACTTACTAGTTTAAATTAATAACTTTAGTTTTAATTTCATAAATTGTCCACTTATTTTGTTTAATCGAAAAACTAGGATAAAAGGGGAAAAAATAGAAAAAAAATTTCATCTCAACTGACTGCACCCAAAATAGGTTAATATTAAATAAGTAAATATTACACAACTAAATAAAAAATAAATGAAAATTTTAAATCAGTTTATTTTTGTTAAAGATGTATATAAAATAAATCAAACTTATGTTGCATGTAAAAGCAAAAATGTATATCTTTGAAATATTTCGTGGGCATAGTCTTTTCATGAATTGCGTCCACGAAAATTTTCGTGGACATAGCATCAGCCTTACAGTCTTACTAAAATTAAACGTGTGGGTGACAACAAAATACTGAACTAAATTTAAAATATGATATGTCCATACATTAGACTTAGTTAATAAGTAGCAAGAAATAAATGAATAATCTATAGGGACTCTATCTAGACACTAAATGTGCGCCCAGCATATCATTTTATTGTAATTTATATAAATATTTGTATGAAATAATCAAAATGTTATTTTTTTTAGTTTTTTAAAAGCTTGTAACGTGTATATTTTGCATATTAACCATCATATTATAAGAGTTAAATTTTGATTTTTTTTTCAGCATGTTATGAATGTTTTTTTTTTACGAATAGCATAGTCTTATTAACTACTACATGTGTTAATTTATGTCTATGAGTCATAGTATGACTATGTTTATACTAATAATTATACTATCGTGTCTATAAACTCTATAGCAAACTGTAGTATCGTATAGCCTATACTCCTATCATGAACTATGGCTATACTAGGCTATAGCATGCCATAAACTAAAGTATAAGTATTACTGTGTGGTTTAAAATATATTTACGCTTATTTATTGGTTTAAAAAATACATACCTTTCTAAGTGTTCGACACTTGATTTATCTTTCATTTGAAATAAACTTTGAAGGCTTTGTAGTACAACAAACAACGCAGTGAATCAGCTAATTGCATTATTATGTTCCCGATTAGTGACCTATACAAAAATACAGCACCAAGAGTTAGTGGCAGCTATTTTCTAAAAAATAAGGTCAAAATAAAAAAAAAAACCTCAATGTGAAGAGAAAAATAAATGTACCGAGTAGTACTTCTAAAATTGTAGTGCATAAAATATATTGTCTGATTTCATTGCTTACCAGGTTTTTTTATCTTAATAATTAGCTTACATTTAAACTGATTATTTCAATTGTACTTGTTAAATAGAACAAATAATTTAAATAATAATTATAATCATAAATATATCTTTAATTGACACATTGAAAAATTCTTTTGATATATGGAGTTGTTTTTTTTCTCTTAAAACTAGTTAAAAAAATTTCATAAAAATTTCCTTTTCAAAATCCATAGATATTAACTTCGGCTTTTGTCAACACATGTTGTCTGTTATGTTTTAAGAGACCCCATTTCTAATCTCAGATCGGCGCATAAAAAAACCTGATGCTGACATTAGTTTTCAACTTTAAATATAAAATAAAATAGGGTGATATCAATTGATTACGTTTTACTTAAAGTGGTAAAATTTGACAAACGAGAAAGCTAAGTAGACAAAAACTAGACATACATCTTAGTACTTGTCACATATAAATTGTAGGATATAAGTCAGTGACTTCAGTAAGGAAAAAGGGGGGGGGTCTAAATATAAACAAGGTAATAATGTGGCGGACGTTTTTGTTGTCATAAGCCAGATATTGAGTCTGCTTTTAACAAACACAATTTACTTATAGTGAGGTTAATAATTCTAGTCATACTTCAAAAGCTTTATTTAATGTTTTTAAAAATTTGAAAATATTGTTAGTAGTTTTTTCCCTCTTCGTCTGAGCAATAATTTCTGAATGTACAATTAGGCAATCATCGTGTTTTAAAAACAGCAATTTTGGTGACGTAGAAAGCAAGCGACGTCAGCATCTAACTAATGGTTAGGAAAATAGCACTGTGTGGGAATATTGAAAACATATTTTAGTTGTTTTATTTGAAGCTTCGAAAGATACAATATTCAGTAAAGATGGATTTAACAGAATTGGTGTCACCACATGTTGCAATGCCTGTAATAGGTGTTGTAGTATGCGCTATAATGGTATTTGCCTTTGGCTTCAGATCACCTGTTCAACCACCAAGTTTCAATTTCGAAGAAGAAGGCGATAAGAAAAATAAAAGAAAAATAAAACAGACTAAAGTAAGTTTTTTTTTGACTGTTGATAGGATTTGTATAATAAATTAAACTTTGTTGTAGCAGATATTTATTTTGAATTAACAGATATACCTAAAAGTACTGAGTATACTATGTCAACTATGTGTCTGTGAGTTAACTAGGTAACTAGTAGAATGGTTTATAGTGACTATAGACGTACACTGTCTTTAGTCTATTAATAAGACTGTAAATTAGCCATAGACCTTGGTAATATAGTCTAATCTTCTAAATGTAAAAGCTTTATTAAAATTAATCATATAATAAATAATAATATGTGAACATTGTAGTCAGTGTTATTGAATTATTTTTTTTTAGAATATTAAAAAAAAAGCACATTCTGTCAATACTGTTCGAGGTGTCTTGATATTAATAATTAATTTGATAAACAATGGAAAAAAGATTTTTAGAGTATTTTTATTGGGGGTGTAATAATATAAGTACTGTTAATAATAGTATTATCCAGTCTTTTTGCTTCCTCTTATATTCATACTAATGTCAATGTTCTGAACATTGTTCATTTTTCATGATTTTATGAAGGTTGATGATATTTCAATGAATTTCGCGAAAAATTCTATGCCAAAGAAAATTTTCGGTGCACAATAATTTAAAAGACTATGTTCATGAATTTTTTAGAAAATTCTCACGTGTGCTTTTACATGCAACTAAAGCTAAGCTTTATAATAGGAATCTTTTCAAAGATTTTAAAGTGATGTTTTTTATTTAGTTGTGTTACATGTACATATTTAAATATCAACTTTTTTTTTGGAGTTAAATAGTCAAGAGGACAACATTTTTTTCAACAGTGTTCTTTGATTTGACAAAACAAGTGACAAGTGGCTAATTAAAAAAATTAAAGAATTTATTAATTGAAACTAGTAAATGTATATTCTAGTTGTTAGTTTAATAAATCATAGTATATTTCTATGAAATATAGATTACCAGTACTGATTGGTGAATGTATACTGCTTGGCCTTTTACCAACCCACTAAACTAATTTATAGTGTTTTTTTTTTTTAAATTAATATATATTTTATAAATTAAAATTAAAGAATTAGCTCATAAACTTTCTAGATTTATATTTAGTCTCTTTTAAAGACATCTGATAATCTGTATTGCTCTTCGCTCATTACTTTAAAGTTTGGCAGCATAAAGTACTGCAATAAGCCATATAAGTATTTTTGCTCTTCTTTTTTGTTTAAACATATGTCAGAAATCTTTGCATTTACAGATTCGCTTAGATTTTCTCATTGTCTTGTTTAATTCATATCACTGTTTTTTTTTTTTGTCAAAAAAAAAAAGGGAAGGGTAATTAAATGAATAGGCCTACATAGATTTTATAGAAAAGCACAAAGATAAATAAGACACAGATAGAACTAAAACATCAATACAAAGAAAATCACTAAAATACGGATGAATACATAAATCCAATGATTGAAAATTATAGCATTATAGGTCTAATAATGTGTTATTTATCAGTGCATTTTCGTGATAGAAAAAACTTATTATATTCAAAATGACATATGTTTGATAGTAATTGATCTGCTTTGCATATTAGATTAATTTATCATACTACTTAATTGTAATAGATTTTTTTGGTTAAAATAAGAAAATCTTTGTTGTATTAAAAATGTAAAATGTAGATTCTGCACCCCTGCATATTTTTTATTTTATTTTGTAAGTTTCTCTAATCTATCATATGTCCCATCTAAACCTATTATTACAATCTTGACTTAATATTTTGTGTGCAGTTTGAAGTTGAAGATTATTAAATCTTTGTTTGATAGCCAGTTTACTCACAACTTTTTTATTTTTAACATTTTATATGCCTTTTAACCAGTCCACCTGGAAAACCGTGATGCAGTTCAGTAAAAACTGCCCAAAGCAAGAGTAAAATATACTAATTTTATTGTTTTAAGTTGAATATTTATATTTTGGTGTTGTTTCTTATTTTTCAGGCAAAAAGTCCTATAAATGGACATGTTATAAATGAGCCAACAGCTGAAGATGTGGCAAAAGTTGTTAGTAAATCTCCCAAAGTTCTGAAAACTAAAAACGAGACACCAAAAGCAACTGTAAAGAAGGATGTCAGGCAGGAGCCGAAATCAGATAAAAAAGAAAAGGTATACATATATATATATATATATATATATATATATATACATACATATGTAATATGTTAATTTTAGAAAAATAAAATTTTATGATTAGTATTCTGGAAAAAAGTTAAAATTTTCTGTAATTTAGTGTTACTTGTTATAAAGAACTTATTAAACAAATTGATTGCTTACAGTTACAACCTCAAAAGAAATTGCATGAGAAGGAAGAAATTGTAAAAAAAGAAAAAGTTATACTTAAAAAGGAAACTGAAGATGATGGTGAGAATATTTAAAAAAAATATTTATTTAAATTTTGGCATTATTTTTATATGTCACATGATTCTCGTCATTTTTCTATTTTTTATTAGACTTGCAGAAATGTAGGTATTATAGAATTAAAATTGTTGAAAACATTATATCATAAGATTGTAACCTTGGATTAATTTTTTTCTGTTAACATTTAAGGTGAATGGACGACAATACAGGTGTCAAAGAAAAGTAACAAGAAAAAAACAACCAAGAAAGAAGGCAGCCATGCAGAGTCTGAGCCTGAGAATGAAGCTGAGACAGTTCTTGTGCCAGTGATTGAAGCCGCTGCAGCATCAGCTTCTCAAGTACAAGAGGCTGATGAGTCTAGTTCTCCACTGTCAAACAAATCAAAAAAGAAGAAGAAAGAAAAAACTTTGGAAAAAGTAAGTGATGTTTTGTAAAATGCCTATTCGAAAATACTTATTATAATTTGAGTAGTCTTTGTCACTGTCAATAGTATTGCATGAAATTTATTTCCTGCCATTTTTTTTAAGATTCAGAATTTTTTAAAATATTTACTTTGGCCCCTTCTTAAAAAAAAATAGTGTGTCCATCACTGACATAAGAAGATTTGGTTGCTTTAGAAGTCTGATAAAAAACATGAACATGTGGTTCAATTTGTATAGCTGTGTCTTTACCTAATTAATTTTTCAGAACAAAATAGATGAAAAAGAGAATATTATTCCGGTTACACAAAAGCCTGTTGTTGCTGTAAGCAGTGTGACCTCACAAGTGGAGGTAATCTATGATTTTTTTTTAATCATTGCAGTAAAAAATATTATGCAGTCTATTGTGTTTTGCATTCTTCCTGATTGTAAAAAATTTTTTTTGTGAGTAAAAATCATGGTAAATTTTCATACAGAATGCTCATAAATATTTTTAACATACCTAAATTATCATTTTTATTTCAAAACATTGATTTCTTTATTAGTTAAATTTATTCATTTTTTTATATACAAGGATCAACAGGATGGCAAAAGAAAGAAAGCAAAGAAAGAGAAAAAACTTTCTGGACCTATGAATGCAGCTGCCGGTGCTGCACCAGCTGCAGAAAATTTGCCTCAAGATGCAGCTCCAGCCTCAGCTAAATCTGTTAAGAAAGACACATTGCCCGCTACTCCAAGTGGTGGCAAGGCCACTAGCTCCACAGTCGATTCAGTGATTGCTGCTGCAGATCCAATTAAGGCATCTGGCAAAAAGGCTAAAGCTGCACCGCTTTCTGGTGACGTTGAATTAACAACGCCATCGGTCTCGTCTGCACCAGTTCAGCCAGAACTTGCCAAGCCTAGTCTTTCCAATATCAAGAAAGGAAAAGCTAGCTTAGCACCATCTACAGCTGTTCCTACTGTCACTGAGCCATCAAAAAGCAGCCCTAAAAAAAAGAAGGGCAAAGTTAGTGACATTGTACAGGTAACTACACAAAAAATTATATTTTTATTTACATTCTGTTAATAGAATTTTTTCTAATAACTGGTGGTTTCCTTTTTAGAAATTAAAAAGTTTTTTTTATAAAAGTAAAAAATCGTTTTGATATTTTAATGTTTTTTTTTTTTGTTTTATTAATTTTTTTATAAGTTATGATAATGTTAAATTGTATGAATTTATATCATTAGTGTATAAATATTACAGTAATACATGTATATATTTTTTTCAAGTGTTTTAAATTGATTTGTTGCTTTTGTTGAATAGGAAGATAAATCTGAAAAAGTTGTTGATATTCAAATCAAACCTGTTGAAACCACAAAAAAAACAGTAGATAAGAATGTTGAAAAAAAGAAACCAGTAGAGACACAACCACCAGGTACATCTTGCTTTTTTCTTTTCTTGGTGTTCCTGCTCAATAAAATTAACATAATGTTATATCATAATTGTATTTTAACATTTTTTTATCCCTGTTTTACTTACTTTATTGTTTAAAAAGGACAGTTCACATTTATCAATATTTCATTTTACTTGGATATTTCTGAAAATTACTTACTGTTTTTATTTCTTGTTAGCATCTAAAGCAGAAGTGGAGACAGTTCAAGAACCTCAAAGCTCAGCTTCCACTATTGCCCCCGAATTAACCCCTACATCTAATGTATCATTTGATGAAGTTGGAGGTACGTCTGTTTTGGATTAATATTTTTTTTATTTAGATTTTGGTATTCTTTAGTTGTTTTTTTTTATATTAAAAAAATCAGCTTCATGATTTTAAACTTTAAACTTAGTCAGTTTTCTTTCCCATGATAGTTATTACTACTTACTTCAAATGTATTTTCATGTTTCCTTAATGTCATTATAAAACATTTGTTAAGTATTATTCCTAAATCATTATAGATTCTTGGCAAGAGGCAGCACCCAAGAGCAAGAAAAAGAAACCAAGAAGAGACAACTAATGACAGCAGTTCCTACCTTGCAGCATTCCTTTCATTTTAATACAAAAACATACTAGCATGACAATTCATTGTGTGATATGAAATGAGCTAACATGATGTCCCTGCATATTAGTCATTGATAAGTACTGGGATGCAGCTTCCTTTGAATATACCTTTCAGAATAGTAGAAATGAAAAGGAATATTTCTTTATGTAGTTAAAATGGTTCTGCTGTTTTATACAGTTTATTTTTAAAAATCTGAATTTGATTCACCACTTGAAAGTCCTCAAGTGTTGGGGCAAAAAATGTGAACTTGATTATTAGGGCATTTGTGTACTCGTTTATGGAACCTTTTTTTTTTCCTTTAACATCTGAATTGCAGGGATTTTTGGGGGCTATGTGCTGTAATTTAAATCTTAAAGAACAGATATTGAAATGCACAAGTTGAAAACTTGTGCATTACTTTGTCTTTCTGCCAAATGTGTATAAGTGTTCAAGTATTTCAGTACTGGACTGTAATTCTCAAAAGTTATGGGTAACATTGTTTATGTCAGTGTAAATTTATATTTGATTATTTCATTTATAAAGTTGTTTGTTGTAATCATTAGTGATGAAAAAATGTGTGAGTAGCATTAGAAATGTCATGAACTTTGACCAAATTTATTCTTTATGTTTTTTAGTCTTGTGATAAATTACTTTTTTTTTTCTTTTTAATGAAATATATAAAGAGGATTAGTTTTGTCACATAGAGACTTTTTAGTAAACTTTAAGATTGTTCTAGCCACTTTACAGTGCCACAAGAATTGGACAAGTTTTATTGTTTAAAAGAAGTTACTGTTATTTTTATCTGTTGGCTAGGATATTTTCACATTTATGAATACAGTATGTACATATGTATTCATTTGGTGAAATATTCTCTTACTGTTATCTGTTATGCTTAACAGCAAAATTTTTACAGTTAATATAAAAAAGCACTTATTTATAGAATATGAAATAAATATATTTTGATACTAAAGTTTTAAAAAAAAGTATATCATATTTATAATATTTTTTTATAAATAAAACTGTGAGGATGAGAGAAATAATGTCATGAATTTATGTTATAAGTTGACAAGTGAATAAAAAATGTGACTTTTTTTTTGTGCTGCCTGAATTATAAGCTTTTCTTATTTAATTGATGCATAAAACAGATTTTTTTCTTTTGCTCATTTGAAAGTTATATTACACCCGTTTCCCTATCCTAACCGTATAACCTTTGCCTTTCTTCCAATTTCCTCATGCAATTGGTTTCATGTGATGTTAAATTTCAATTTTCACCAGAGATGAAAGAAAAATATTTGTCATGTCAATCTCATTGTAGTGATTAGTGCAAGCCACAAAAGGTATTGAGAACTTCATTGTACTCACATGTTATATTGTTCTCGCGGGGCACCATTTTTCATGCAAAAATTTGAGTACCAAAGCACAATACATTATGTTTTGATTTCATCTTAGGCCTAACTATAATTTATTGAAAGTCTATTATTGCTTAAGTAATAAATAAGTTTTTTTGGCACTCCAATTTGGGAAAACTATTCAAAAATTAAAATCCTTAATATGTGTTAAAAATTATTTAATTTTATTCATTAGCATTTTTTTCTTAATGGATGTTAATGCTAATTATTTTAAAGGGTTTTTCGTTCTATCAAAAGAAGACCATAATCATTTCCAGCATGTCTGTAATATAATAAATTTTGCATACATTTATTAGACTCTTTGGTGACTGGCATACATACTACTTTTTTATGCAGTTTTAATAAACTTCATATTCTGTTTTATATTTGATAATTTCATCAATAGATAGGAGTGAAGACATTTCTGTATTGACATTAAAGTTTGCTTAATCTGACTTGTTTTATATGCTGAAAATCCTATTTTTAACTTCTTGATGGATGTTACACTACAGATTACTTAAACTGTGTTTTGTATCTTTTTAAGAAAGTTTATAAAAAGTTAACCTCTATTTTACTGCTTTAGGTTCAGTGAGTGAATGTCTTCCACATTTTTTTGTTAGCATTCTCAGAATTGTGATTAAATGATCTGGCACATTACTTCATCAATAAAATAATGCTGATTTTCAATGAGATATATTGCTTGTTAAAATTAAATTGCCACTATTGAAGCAATGTTGTATGAAAGATGCATGTCAAGTAGATAAACTTAAAGGTGAAAGATGAAATTGAATAATAAAATGTCTGTTTTTAATGTGTTCTTTTTGTTTTCATTAAAAACCAGTTTAATTATCTTTGTAACATTCTTATCGACATAAAATTATTTTTTGACACATTTATCATGTTATTACCTGTGTCAGGTTCTTCTTTTACTAATTTACTCAAGGTACCTAGGCTGGCAATCTAATTAGTGGTATTGTTTTAATTATTCTCAGAGAGTCTTAGTCAAATGTTTCACACATTACATTACACACTTAAAAAATATCAAGTGTATGTTTTTAAATCCAGTCTATCAGATTTGACCTTTTTCAAATTGAGTGTTATTTGCTCATGGATTATAATACAAGAAATTTGCTCACATTTTTGTGTTTATTTCCAGTTTTTTTTCTTCATTATTAATTTTTAAATCCCACGTAACCTACACATCTACTTACATCTCCATTTTTAAATAACTTTGATTTTACATTTTCATAAAATAGATATTGACTAGTTTTGTGCTTGGCAACATTCACAAATAATTTTATCTTAAAAATTTTACTAGGTCAATTTATGTGCATCCTTACACTCAGAAATGTTTTTCAATTCATTAATTTTGTTCTATTTTTTCAATATAATTGATCAGTTTGTTTCATTATTTTTTTGTGCTAATTTTTTTTTTCAGAGTATAATTAACTTAGTTTATAATCAACATTAAATTAGTTTTACAGTGTATTGTAGTTTTTAATTGGCTATAAAGGGGAAAAAAGAACTTAGCATTCAATAAAAAATTAAAAGGTCAATTGCTTTTGTCTCTCATTGTGCATATAGTTATGTGATCAGTTCCTGGTTAATTGTATACATTTTGTTTCATGTGTTAGTTTTAGTGAAGTGCATTAAAAAAAAAATATATATATATTATATACGTGTAATCTTTTAAACTATTTACAATCAGACTTTGGTAAAGACAATTTTTTTTTATTTATTTTTAAGCTGTTAAAAATATTTTTTTCCCCGCCATATGTATATTTTAATTTTCTGATATATAAATTTCATTTTTTTTTTATATATATGATGTCACTTTAAAGATTTATTTCATAGATAAGTTAAATGTGGTGGTGGCTGTTTGGTGCAGGGTATTTTTTTTGGTTTCTTGTTTATAAATGATGCCTTCATAATTGATTTCATGTGTAATCTTTATGTAAGAATTATGATTAAAAGTCTGTGTGATTTTGAATGACTGATATGTTAACTTAAATATTTCCCTCTTCCTTGCAATGTAATGGCCATGTCCTTCCAATATATTTTAATTTGTGATGTTGTAATTGTGCAATGCAATGAAATTGTCCTCCTTGATGTAAACGCCAAATGGTGGCACTTGTAATAATTAAAATTCACCAGTACTGCAATTTACTCTATAAAGTTTATTGAGAAAAAGATGATTTTAAATTGTTTTATTTTATGAAGCATATTTTTGTCTGTAGATACAAATAAATATGTACTACAAATAAAGTGTGTTCATTTTATTTGACAAAATTACAATAACCAAGATTTTAAATGCATCAATTTATTTTTTCAGTTTTATGCATTTCACATAAACAGATAAAATAACAAAAAAAAAACAATTAACTCAAAACTGGGGGCTTTTTTTATTTGTATATCAGAGATAATAATGTTCTTTAACTTTCAAAATGGCATTAATTTTGAAAGTCAAATAATAAAACTTGCATATTTAAAAACAACTATACATCCTTTCATAAAACTTTTTTTTTATTCAGTTGTATGACAGACTGAATTGTTACCTTTAACCTAATTGAGCCTGCCGCAGCTTAATTAATGAACTATTCTTTAAGAATATTAATCAGCTTTGACTGGCTCCATTCAGAGAACTTTTCATCTGAACCAACTGTAAGCAAATATAAATTGTAAAAACTTTAAAAAACATCACAGAAACATGTTATAATTAAGAAACTTCAACAAAAAAAAACATCACTTAAAGGCCAATGGAGTAATATCTGCAATATTAAAAAAAAAAAGGACTTTGGATACAAGTATTAAATATGAGCAGTCTACAGGAAGAACTGGCAGTCACAAAATATTACCATAGAGAAGAATAAACCATTAACATAATGCAATGCTCTATTTTCCATTGTCTTTTAAAAAAGATGTTCTAAGAAGCATCAATGAACAAAAGAGATTTAAGTGCTAAGAATGGTAAAATATTAATTTGGATATTCTGCATACAAAAGAGGGGTGGATTCTGAATTTAAAAAAATTAGACATACCACTTTTCAGAGAACATTTTATTTTATTAAACATTGTGAAACACTTTAATGAAAATAAAATGGGCTAATTTGGAAGCAGGGTTCATTTCCTTAGGTCAAAACCAAATTCCATAGATTCCTCCTAAACAAAAATTCATAATTAATGTAAATAAAACAACTTTTATTTTGACAGCGACAGGAAGGGCAACACGAGCATTAGTCAGGAGTTTCTTGTGTCCCAAATTTGTAGATTATAAGGGGTTCAATTTTGCAAGAGGCAGATTTTTTACCTCTGGCCCAAAATGAAGTAGTTAAAACAGGTGCTTCAAAAAAGTAAGACAGGTTCATTACATCCTCAGTGTCTACTCCCAAGTCAAAGAGCCATACATTAATTTTTATTACACTTTACCCTCCTTGAAGAGATATATAGTTAAAAGGGCAGCAAACAAAATTTTCAATAGGGCTTTCCATAGCCGGAAATATTAATCTTTCAATTCCATAGGTTTTCCACAAGGCATGTGCCATCACCTGAAAAACCCTTATTGTTACATGTTTTTGATGTGATTTTGGCCTCTTAGCAAAACAGCCTTAATAAAAAAAAGTAAAAACATGTTGTAAGGACATAGACAGACATAGATAATTAGACAGACACATTGTTAGATAGTTATATAGATAGACAATTAATTATTGTATTATTGTAGATGTTAGAGGGAATTCCCTGTAGTACGGTGACGCACCTAATGAACGGGTTATTGAACGGGGGGGGGGGAAGAAAAGGAAGAAAACACACAGAGTTGAGAGGAAAGAGATAGAACATTGTTTTGGTTATTTTTGTTTTGTTTTAAGTTTGAAGAAGGAAGGAACGGAGGAGCTAGGAAGAAGTATTTATTGTATTAAAAGAACGGACAACTGGTATTTATCGTAGAGACAGGATTTAATGGTTAATGTTCATTATTGAATAACTAGTTCTTATGATTATTCAATAAAGTGATTTCGAGTTAAAAACTGGAGGTGTTATGAACTTGTATAAGTTGTGCAGTTAAAGAAAGTAATTAAAAAATAAATATATAAAAGAGACCACCGCATCCATACCCTGACACATGTGTTGTCCAAAAAAGCGTTATGATAAAATAGGATACATTATATTTATTCAGAAAAATCAGACTCATGTGCATAAAATGGATAGTGCTAAATTATTCTTATAAAAAGTGGTGCATCTATATTTTAAAAACAAATTCTGAATCCATCACTTATTAATCTACAGTGCTCCAGACATTTTCAAAGCACATCACAAAGATGGTAAGTTAATTATCCATAAATACCTCTTCGACTAGGCCTGCTGCAATGGTATGGCCACCACTTCTTAACATAAATCTTCCCAGATCTTTAAACTCTGAGTACAGTTCCATACATACTGGCCTTTCTAATTCTATTTCCACCACAGCACTTGTGTTTTTGACTAAACATCTGGGGGTTTTAAAAAAAAATTATGAGAAGTTATGATAAAAGTAATTAAATGAAGCATATTTTATGGTTACAAAAGGTTGCATGAGTGATGTCAATGACTTTTAAATAATTAAAAACTAAGTTTTCGCTTTTATAATTTGATTCATTTGTTCACATTATTGTTCACAATCGTTAATTAAAAAAACAATTTTTGTTACCTTTTAAGCAGAAGTTGTAAGTTATAGAATAAAAATTGTGTTCTAATAGGTATGGTAAGGAAAGGAGTATTTATAGTTAACTTTTTTTTTTTGGGTATCTGTCCATCCTTCCCCACTTAAGTCTACTCTAAGTGTGTTTTTGTAAATTATGGTGCAACTAATGATGTCATAATGATAGCCAGTGATATAAATAACAAGTCATTAGAGGAAGATTATATCAGTGGCAGTTAGGGATCGCCGGTTTTTTGAGAATTTTGAAGTATTTAACAACCGGTTATTAGTGGTGACCATAGTATATGTGTCAATGTCAATGCTACAAAGTTAGACTTCGTTTAATGCCTAAGTGTTTTTCTTTCATCTTGTTGCCAGTATCAAATAACACAGAGCTCAGGAGTAGTCTACATCAGTCGCTCGCTCAAAGCTAAATGGTTCACAGGTGTTTTGGGGGGATAATAGAGAAAAAATAACGATTTATTGCAAGATTGTGGGCTATACTCAAGATGTGTGAAGTATAAATGATATAACTTCACTAAAAACGATGTACTCAGGAAAGTTACTAAGGAGCTTATTGTTTAGGGGTTGAAAACCCAAATTTAAATTTCTGTACCATTGTTATAAAGAGAGGTAGGGGTTCATCTCATTAGTAATTATAAGATGTTTGGCTGAGGAAACTCTTCCACGGGACTAGAGTTAGCTGAAAAAAAAATCCCAATGCACAGAACAGTCACACTGAACTTGCTGTATATATAATATAATAGAGTTCAATAGACGATTTGCAAGTAGAAACAATTTAAACTGAATCCTTTGTAAAATAGTCTCCCCAATACATGTATCACATTTTGAAAATATAAGACCAATTACATTAAGTATCTACTTGTGTGTATGATTAGTGGTTTCTACTTTATAGTCTGGGATGAGTTTAAATTTCAGAAAGGATAAAAAATAAGTACTATTTTTGCAAAATATCAAATCTGCATTGTAGTAATATTTCACTCACATTAGAGAAACGGAAAAGTAAGATAAATGGAATAAAAATGTAAATATTAACCAAAGTTGAATTATAGAAACATAGAAATGTTTATAGCTACTAAATTATTGCATGAAATAAACTAAATTAAAAGGATACCTTTGATATACCATCGTTAATATTAGTGATATTTACTACAGTATTTTAAAGTTATCGGTTTAATTTAAGCTTATTTCAAAACAGGATTTAGTTGCTATAATGGTTATATGTTTCATTCTGTACACATTATTTGTTTTTCAAGTCATATTTTTTAGGGGAAAATGCAGACAAGTATAGATTTACTTAAACATGTATTTATTTCTTTTTCAATAGTATTTCTTTTTGGTTTAATAAGTATGTGATGTATATTTTTTAGAGCTGTTGTTCGATTAAAAAAATTGATCGAAAATAACGCATGATTAAAAAATTTAATCGCAAATTAACGCACTTTTTAATCGACACAATATAATACATTTTGTTTGTATTGCGACTAGTAAGTCATAATATCATAGCATAAAAGTGGTATAATAAACAAGTCAGATTAATTTACGAAAGAGGTATAATTAATTGTAACAGATTTATTAAGCATTAGCACATATGTCTGTTGAGTTAGTTATTGGGACCAATTTTTTTACATGTATCCATCACGTCAAGTGATGCGAGTTTTTTTTTAATCAACAACCATGCCAAACAAGTGTCTTGCTCGTACCATAGGTTCCGAGATAATGACGTATTTCATCCTCTCTCCCCTCTATCCCTGTCGTATTTTGCTACACTTTGCCCTCCCCCTACGTATGTCTTGTTTACCCAACCCTCCACTACCGTACCTACCCCTTCACTTCCCATTCCAAAACAAAATACACACGTCATTTCTATCTCCATATGTGCATTTTCCTTCATAAAATAATATTATAGCCAGAAAGTACTTGCTCACTTATTATTAACGCGTTTTTTTTTATTCCCACCTTTCCCATCCTGTTAGATTTTTGACACACTTAGCAGCTTCTCTTCCCACAAAGATGACGTTACTTATAGCTTACCCAACCACCGTACCCCCTCTGTCCCATTTTTCCAAATCATGGCACCTGTCAATCAAACTAGGAGCACGCTACTGCAGATGTTGACTAATGGTATCATTGAGGGTCATAATAAGAATTAAGAAATGACACTCCTATTGTTTCAAGGCCATGTGGCTGCTATTTCTTCTTCTTTGTTCTCGATATATGATTATGGAGGATTTCAAACGACCAGGCCTATAGTTATGATGAACTGCACGGTGGCATCCAGGTCCGTCTCGCTCCCATAAAGTTTTTGTTTGAAGGAGATTATCTGTGGCCAGAACCTGTTGCGAGCTGTGTCATGTAAGGGGCATGTTTGGAGAACATGTTCTGCATTCTCTGGAGACATCCCACATGGGCAGTCCTCACTGTTTCCAATGCCTAGCCTTCGGAACATGTGTTGTCTTAGTCTGTTGTGCCCAGTTCTAAGTCTGAAGATAATATTTTGAGCTTGTCTGGGAAGATTATAATAGGGGTCGTTTTTGTCATGATCTGGGTGATTCCTCATCCATTCCAGCTGGATCCGTTCACCTATACAGCCCTTCATTTCTTCTGCATCCAGAGGGACATCCACCTGTATTTCTTTGCTGCCAGATTTTGCCAATTGGTCAGCAATCTCATTGCCATCTACCTTGGTGTGTCCTGGTATCCATTGCAGAACTGTTTCCTTTGAGTTTTGGGTCAATTTATGAAGAGCTGTTCTGAGCTGGGTTAATTGAGTGTAGTGAGGATCCTGCAGAGACTGTATAATTTTTTTGGCATCTGTGAGTATGACTATGTTGCTGTTTGGTGAGGAGTTTGTGAGTATGTTGACAGCTTCTTCAATTGCTTCTTTTTCGGCTTTGAAAGAGTCTGAAGTTTTCCCAGTGGGCATACTATGTTTTATTATTTCTCCATTTGGCAATTCTATATAGATTCCAGCACCTCCATTTTGGCAGTTTGTTTGCGAGGAACCATCTGTGAATGCTCTTGTCCATAGAGAACTGGGGTAGAGTTTATTTATTTCATTCATTGCCGTTGCAGAGAGAGTGTTAGTATCATATTTAGATTTTTTCTTTATTCCAGCTAGGGAGTCTCTCGTGGTTATTGGATGGAAGGAGTCCCAAGGGGGCAAGTTACTGTAAGGTTTTGTTTTCTTTAGGGAGACTGTATCCAGGTTGTATTTTTGTTTTAATTTTCTGGCTGCTGTAATGAAGTTTGTTCTTTGCAGTCTTTGAGTAGAGTTAGACTTTTGTACTCTCTTGTTAAGCGGGTGGTTTTCCAGTGTTACAATTTTTGTGTACTGAGAGAGTATTTTGTTGTCCCTTCTTTCTTCAGTAGTTTGTAGAGATGTTATACTTTCCATGGTTGTGATTGGCGTTGGCCTCATACCTCCTGTCATAATTCGTAGCCCAATGTTTTGAACTTTGTCCAGTTTTTTAAAACTTGTTTTGGCTGCTGTTCCCCAGGCAGTGGCTTCATATTCCAGGCTGGGTCTTACGTAGCTGGTGTAGGTTTTTTTTAGAACAGACATGTTCGCTCCCCAGTCTGTGCCAGCTAGTTTCTTCATTAGATTTATGCGTTTTATCCCTTTGGACTGAGTTACTTCTATTTGTTTAGACCATGTGAGTCTAGGGTCGAAGGTGACACCTAAGTAGACTGGGTTGTTGTTTATTTCAACTGGAGAATTTTTTAAGGTAAGCTTTATCTGTTTTTGCTTTGTTGAAAGTGTAAAGATTGTGTATTGAGTTTTATTTGCGTTGACTTTCATTCCCCAGCTCTCTGTCCATTTTTCTAGTTGTTTTAGTGAGTCTTGAAGTCTAAATTTAGATGTTCCAACAGATTCTTCAGTACTTATTAGGGCAAGGTCATCTGCATACATGCTGCATTTTACTTTTCTGGGCAAGGTTTCTTTTATGTCGTTTATATACATCAGGAAGAGTGTGGGAGACAGAACCCCTCCCTGGGGAACGCCGGTTTTTAAGAGTTCAGTGTTGCTTCTGTATCCATGCAAGCGGACAGTGGCTTTTCGGTTCGACACATATTCTTTTATCCAGTTGAGCATCCTGTTGGAGATATTATTTTGTATTAATTTTAGAATTAGCCCTTCTTCCCACACTTTGTCGTAGTTTAGGCCTTCTGTTTTCTCATGCCAGCTTTTTCTAATTGCCTTTAGGTATTCTTTTTGGTATGTTGCATTTGCTGCCTTGAGATGAATGTTGTTTTCAATGGTGGGCATGTTTTCTACAATGTTTCTGGCTTCGGCTGCATTATCATGGAGCTCTTGAAGGTGTTCAGACCAGTTCGGAATGTAGTTTTGCCTTGCTCCTTTTGGAATAGATTCTTTTGCTGCTCTTAGTATCGCTTTGGACAGTGCAGAGTAGGATGAGTTGATTTTATTGGTTTTGCAATTGATTAGGGCAGAATAGTTGTCTGTGAGATTTTGGAAAAGGTCCCAGTTAGCTTTCTTGTAGTTCCATCTGGGGTACAGTGTGTTATTATATGGGCAGTGTTTTCTTTGAAGGTGATTATTATTGGTCTGTGGTCACTTGTTGCCAGTTGATCCATAACTTGTCTCTTGCTGCCTTTAGAGATGTTATTTGTGGCGAAGGCAATGTCTGGGGTAGTTGACGTTAGCCAAGTTCTGGAAAAAAAGGATGGCTTGTCATCTGGTTTATTTAGTAAGGTCAGCCTATTTTCTCCTTGCCATTCTTCGATTTCTTCTCCTCTGGCATTTAGGTCTGGGTACCCCCAGCTTTGTGAGTGGCTATTCATATCACCCACAACAATGCTTTCTTCAACATAAGGGAGTTGTATCCGGTCTAGTTCCAATTTCTTGTCAGGTGGACAGTAGCAATTGAATAAGCTTATATTTCCTTCTGGGAGTAGAAGCTTAGTGCCCAAGAATTCTGTGTCACTAGAGGGAGGTATGTTGATATCTGTAGTTGGGATATCATTCTTAACTAGAGTAATCACTCCTCCTTTTGGTCGGTTGTCTCTATCTTGTCTATAACAGGTGTATCCTCTAATAGAAAAGCGTATGTTGCTATTTAGGTGGGATTCTTGAATGCAGGCAATATCTACTTTTTGTTGATAGAGGAATACTTTTAGGGCCTCCTTTTTTTTTTGTATTCCTTCTGCGTTCCATTGGAGGATTGTCAGTATGTGTTTATCTTGTTTGGAGTCAGTAGAGTTTGCTTCCTTTCCTCTGCTCCTGTACAGGCAGAGGAGGAAGAACCACCAGCTCGCTTGGGTGGGCTCCTTCGACGCCATATCTATTTTGCGGGTTTTTTTCCTCCATATTCGTCGAGGTTGCGTGGCTGTATGTTTTGCGCCATTAAGGCCTACTGCCTCCGTCTTCAGCCTGCTGTTTTTCTGGATTTGCTTCCATAGCCTTTGGTCAGCCAAGACCATCTGCAAGGCAGCAGTTGATTTAATTTCGGAGTTTTCTCTCCTAGATGTCTGCTATCCTTAGCTAACGGCCTCATCTGACCGGGTTTAGAGTTTGAGCGCTCTGTGTTCGCTTTTTGCTATCATTTCTTAGGGTTTTTGAGGCATTTTTTATAAAGGTATCCTTACCACGGGACACCTCACCTCATCCTCCATGACAGCAAACTAGTTGGTCCGCGACCGCTTATTTAGTATTCACGGCTGACCCTTATATCTAAGGGTCTTTCCCCTATCCGCCAGCTGGGGACGCGCTTGGTAGGAGATGGTAGCTCCCCCAAGGTGGCTGCTATGATTTTATGTCAACGTGACAGTTTCTGTGTTCGGGGTATTTTTTTTTTTGCTTTTTTTTTTTTAAAATCTTGTCTGATCTGGTTATGGTTATAGAATTGGGTTAATTACTGATTACTGAAATGACAACATTTGGCTAAAATTTAACGCATTTTGATGTTTGCGTTAAAAATGTAGTTGCATATTTTTAACGCATTAATTACGCTTTAATTGTAGTTAAAAAACAGTCCTATATAAAATATTAAATTTAGCTCAGTGTAACAATAATTCTGAAAAATACAACCACTGTCTCGTGTACAGTCTAGGCCTTGATTGACAGGTGTCATGTATATGAAACTATTAAAGCGATAAAAAAAATTTGCGCAAAAAATGATGATACAAAATTTCTAGAATCTCGTTATTTTGATCTAATTATAACCTGGCTCATGATACACTTAATTTTTTTTTTTTACCTTCAAGTTGACTTCAACAATACACTACAGTATATTTTTCTCTTTTTACAGGAAGTTTACTTGTCGTAGGGCTATAAAACATACCTGGGTGTGAGTGACTGTGTGCGGATTGCGACAGGGTGGGGTGGTAGATCTACTTAATAAGTGAACAAACCTATAAACTTCAAATTTGTTGAGTGAAATACTGTTATCGATTTCTTGAATATTCAGTATTTTGGTCAAATTAACGCATTTAGGTGTTGCGTTAAAAATTTTAATCGCAAAAGTTTTTTGACGCATTAATCGCAAATTAACGCAGTTTAATCAGCAGCCCTAATATTTTTTATAAGGGTATTTTTTTTTTTTAATTTTGTTTAGTATTTTACTAATATTATTATATTAAAGGCATTCTGAAATAAATGCATCAGAAAAATCCTTTGAATCTCCTATAAAGATGGCAAGACCAATGTCTGGTAAAGAATATCCCCAATCGCAGGCCTTCAGAAAACCATTATGGCAAAAATCAAGAGACATAAGTTGGCATGGTTCGGACATTTGTCAAGGCATGAAAATCTACTAAAAATAGTTCTCACAGGGACGAAGGAGGCTGTTGAAGAGGGCGCCAGTGGAAATGTTGGTTTGACAATATAAAAGAATTGTCAGAGCTACAATGAATGAATTAAAGACAGCCAGACAGCCACACAGAATAGGAAAATATGGAGAAATATGTCTGTTGAGGTATCCATGCGTTCCCCCAACAACCTCATCGGTTAAGTGTAGGATGATGATGATGATTATATTTTACGGTTTTATGTTTTATAAATATAAATACATTGTATACATATTAACAATCTGAGTAATTTTTTTACACATTCTTTCTGAACCTTTTTTTTTTTAGAAATTGACTTTTGAAGACATTTTTTTTTCAAAATTTGGTATTTGTATAAAAAACATTTGAGTGACGAGGAGTGTCAAAACCATTACAAAAAAATAATTAAATATTTTTTATGTATTGTCATTTAAAATTATTCGACTAAACAGGGGGTGTCTTTCAACTTTTAATGCTCAAGTATGTGCCATGTTTGACTGGATGTTGATCAACATTGTCAAAAAAACCTTTACGCTAAGCCTAATCCCACCTGGGTTTTTTCTTGATCACTTCCCCAGTGCTTCTATGTAACTGACTCAGCAATCGTTTAATTAAAGCTGGCTCATTGATAGCCTGGTAATGGAACACCACCTGACAGAATGATTTATAAGATAAAAAAAGATTTTTAGTTCACACTAAAAATAAAATTGTTAATCTAACATTCATAAATAGATAGCAGAACAACTTTTGAAGAGTGGACAAAAGTAACTCGTTTTTTTAATAGAAAGTTTCCCTAGTTTCAGAAATACTTTTATTTTTAGTTATAGGGTTTATAACAGTTTTTTCCCATTTTATACTAAATATTATGTATTATCACACATTTAACTCAATTTTAGTATTACTAAGTCATCATAAACATATTAAAGAGAGGGGTGCATTGACATTAGAGCATTTATTTTTCCATAAAAATGGTTACAGATGATGCAGAAATAAACTAAACTGAATTTAAAGTTCAGATTGGTTTTCTTGTTTGCAAAGGTTATACTTACAGGATAACCTTTAGTTATTGGCAGGTCAATGTTGAATATTACTATTTTTGCTCTGATCCTAATGGCACTTTTTGCAGGACAATTAGGGTCACATAAACAACTTCCTGAAATTGTTAACAGTATAATCAATGATAAAAACCAATATAATAATCTTTATGCAAAATATTCATGATCAAGTTTTTTTTTTAATCCTAGAAATAAAGATTTTACTCAATTATTTGCATTTTCTTTTTTGTTGCAGTACAGAAGTAAATTGAAAAAAAATCCTGATCAATGTTAGTCCTTCATTTTTTAACCTAAATTAATGCAATAAAAAGGTACAAAATTTAGTCTCTTTCTTCTTACCTACGTTAACGCTAGACATATCAACACCACTCAGCGTTAAATTTACATGGTCACCAGCAAAAGCCAAACTAGCAGAGACATCATCAATAAATACACCTAAAAGTTTTAAAAAGTTGAAATCATTAGAATTAAAAAAAAATCAGCTGTCACAACTAAAATAACATTACATGAAAAATATAATAAAATTCTCCCTCATGAATTTCTATGCTGAAAATGTTAGCTATAAGTTTGAACAATACACTGTATGATTAATGGAAAAATAAGTATGAAAAATATTGATGTACATGATAAATATGAAAACAAGTGTGAGTTTCAAAACTGTTTTTGAAGGGGGAAAAATGTAAAAAAAAAAACAAGACAAAAGGAATTCAGTGTACAGACAAGGCGAGATAAAAAAGCAATGTAACAGTAAGTAAATGAGAGAAAGTACTAGCCACTACTAGCCTATTATATAAATTAAACACGCAGTGGACACAAAATATATAATTAATATAAAGCAGTTATGGCATTCAGTTTCACAGAGGAATTTGAGAAATATTCCCCTAATGCTTTACAACTGCTGCTCCCAGAGCTTGGTCTTAAAAAATGCTTTAAAATATGTCTCCTGTGTTTAGCACTTTGGAGCTGTTCTTTCACAATAAGAAACTACTCAGTTCATTGCTCAGAGAATTTTATGGACTTTTCCGAGTTTTTCAAAAATGGAAATCAACTGCGAACCAGTTAAAAGATTCTGAATAAGTATTATAAAAACTGACTTTCAAAAAAATTGGGTTAGGATGAAAAAGCATTTTTAAAAATAAAAAAACGAAGATAGTCAGTGGACACACTTAAAATAGCTCCTGAAATTATAATATATTTCTTTTTTTTTCCTTCAATGCTTATACTGGAAAATACTGTGGTTCATAGGACAGAACAACAAAAAGAATTGACGATAATTCAGACTTAAAAAAAAAGGTTATTTAATATTATACTAATTATGATTACTTTTAACCGTGGCACAACTGCCCAGAGGCATGATGAGAATCTTATCACCAGGTTGAACATATCCAGCGCCTACACGACCCGCCACATTAAACCCAGTTCCAATACCTTTGAATACATCTGAAACAATTAAGCGTAGAGGCTTGTCTATGGGTCGAACTGGAGGCCTCAAGTTTTCTGAGGAAAGATATATGTTGATAAAGAATAAAACTAAAGCTGTACAGAAATAGCTATTAAATTCTAGATGTCTTAAATATAAATGCACAATTCAGCTAGTCTAGTTAAATAGCATCAACATTAATTCTATATAATTTTCATTTTTATGCCGGTATTTAAAATATGTACAATGAAATTTTGGTACACATCTATATATAGTTTATTATTACAAATACAAAAGAATCTTCTCAACCAAAGCTCCACATGAAAATTAAACATTTTGTTAATTGTTTACTTGCTAAGTTCAACATATAGAACATAACATGACAACATTAGACTAGGGTGGAGTACATCTATCTGCCTTCTATCAAGTTCAAAGCGCAACTGATAACTCAATCATTTCTGAGAATCCACTTCCTCCAGCAACCCAAGCTCCTATCATATAATGATCCTTTCTGTGCTATTTTGGTAGTACGTCACAGTCCAAAAGTTACATATGCGTCATAAACTAAAATGACATGCACTAAACATCTACATTCACTACATCACTTGAACCAAAATGCATCATCATTTTATGATCCACACCAAATTGCGTCATTTTATTCATTTCAAACCTGCATTTCTAACAAGACATTCCCAAACAGTAATTTCATTTTTGGAATGGATTAAGTTTCAAAACCAAGGATCTACAGTAAAGACATTAAAAATACAAAAGGACTGATTCACCAATTAAAAATCATTACACATATATCTAAGAATTCTACAACGAAAATGACAGGTAATATGTGAAAAATATAAAAATAATAGACTGGGCAATTTCGTAAGAAAAAAAATTATAAAAAAAAACGCATACACAGTATTGTGTTAATTTTACCAATTTGCTGTATGAGTGTAGTTCCAGACTTGTACCATGTAGTTAATTTGCGCTCTGTTGATGGTTTGGTTAGGTTTTCTCCCATTAATCCACTACATGGGATAAATGAAATATCAGATTCTTTGAAACCTGCCTGTTTGGTTAGAAACTGACCAATTTTTTTGGTAATATTTTCATAACGATCATAACTCCAGTCCACAGTGTCCATCTTATTTACAGCCACAATAATCTGCCCAACCCCTGAAGACAGGAAAACTCTTTACAATTAAAGAAAAACCTTAATACAAATATGACATACTAAATCATTTTAACAAGATTAAAAAAAGATTTTTTAAACAAATGATACTGTCAATATTAAAAACAATAAACAATGTGCTATTATAAGTTTATTCTTAGACAGTGAACTATTTCAAAACCCTAACAAAAAAAAATATCTCTGCTTTACTTAGGTTTGCTTTTTCTATTTTATAAAGGTGATTAAAAGATAAGTATTAAAATAATAATATAATTAATGTATAAGAAATAAACATGAAAATTCCATAATGTCATATATGTTCACTGACAAGTAAGCAAAGTTCCCAGCTTTTATATGGAATTTATTAAAATCCACTAATTAATATTAAAAAAAAACAAATGTTGCTATATAAATCATATTATAAAAAAAAATGTTTGACTAATGCATAAATGTATTCATTACTGGACCAAAAAAAACAACTTTTTTTTTACCTAATGACCTAGCTAGTAAAGCATGTTCTCTTGTTTGACCACCTGCATCAAATCCTGTTTCAAATTCTCCTCTGGTGGCATTGATGACAAGAATAGCAACATCAGCTTGAGATGCCCCTGTGATTGACAATAAAGAAATACTTGAATTTATATTGAAAAAAAAAAAAAACAACAATGAAAAAATAACATGTATCACTGACTTTAACCATAAAACATTGGGTTAGTGAACATTGCGCTAATTTGAATATCTATTAAAACTTTGTCACCAAATTACAATATGCAAATTATTCTTCAATAACCATATTTACACTGCTGTCATATTAACTAATGCATTAATTTATTTACCTGTAATCATATTGGGTATGAAATCTTTATGCCCTGGAGCATCTAGCAATGTAATGACCTTTTTCTCTGTTTCAAATCGAGTCTGAGCAACATCCATTGTTACACCCCTTTCTCTGTAATTAAACACCTGCTAAATGTATTGCTAGTTTATCCTACATAAAACATGCTTTGTGAAGGATGGGGGATGGGGGAAGGAAGAATAATTCACTATATAATGTCTGCTCAAGCCATTTTTAAAAAAAACAAAACAAGTTTAAATAAAGGCCAGCACAAGACAACACAAGAGAGAGGCCAATAGACTGGAAAATGAAATGGACACACATCATTCACCTCTCTTCATCTGTTTCGTCAAGAACCCAAGCAAAAGCAAATGAGCTTTTCCCAATCTTCTTAGATTCTTGCTCATACTTGTGCATGGTTTTTTTATTGACATTACCAAGTTGATACAACAGGTGACCCATAAGAGTGCTCTTACCGGCATCAACATGACCTGAGAGTAAAAATATTTTTATTAAAAGTTAAACAAGAAAATCATTCTGCAATCAAGTTTTACACCATTATATGCTTAAATCTACTTTTTGACATATTGCTTCTTCTGAAAAATTCACATTTTTTTATGAGATGACTTCATAGTGATTTTTTTTTGGACTAAGTTGTATATTAAAAAGGCCAAATTTGAATTTTGTTGCTAGATCACTAACACTGGATTTATTTTTTCGCTGTATTTCCATAGCACTATAAATGATAAACTCCATGTTTAGAAATCTAAGTCAAGTTGTCAAATTCTCTCTTAGCATTGTGTGTGTGTGTGATAGACTGTACAGTGGCTATAATCAGACACATAAAGTAATTGCCATGCCAGGTGAAAAGGGCAACCAATGTCATAGGGATCTAAACTTATAACCTACTCCAAGCTAACTGAGCTTACCAACCATGCCACCACAAGGGATCCTTACAGTCACATTAAACAAATGTCTATCGTTAATTATTTTAAAGAAGGGAGTGGCATACAGCTCAAATTAAACGGAAGCCTTGTCACAGAGGTTTAGCAGCATGTAATTTTGTGTTAAATTGACTTTATTACACATTGTAGTTGTTGAAAGAATTACAGTAAAAGCAATGTTAAAATGAAAATGTAGAGGGTTAATAAAAATGTGATTACCAATAACGACTAGATTCAGCAGCTCTTTATTGCCATGACGCTTGGCATATTCTGTCATAATATCAATTTTGGATGCTTTACTTCTGAAAAATCACAGATAAAACCACATGCAGTATAAAGCATTATTGCTATATTGATGATAGGGAATTCAATTTTCGCCTATGTTGTAGTATCTTATTGTACAAGGTCAAGAGATATAAACAATTATACCCAAATAGTAAAAAAAAAACACTGTGCAATAAAAGAAAATAAAAATAAAACATGTTAAATATTTTTAATGCTTTTTTAACAAAAATCACCTTTAGTTAAACTGTTTGTTATAAATTAATGTAAAAGGAAATAAAAATTTCAAGCTAGTAAACATGTTACATTTCTAAAAAAAAAGACCAGCTTCAAAACCAAGGTAGGTTACTCACTTAGATTTAGGTGTTGCTGGAATAGGTTTCATAGCATCCACTGATGACTGTATTGTATCTTTGTCTCCCTCTAGACCCATAAATTCAACTGCGTTTCTCAAGTTACAGTCCATTGCGGTCTTTGATATTGCACCTTCTTCAGAAGTAACCACATCTGATTTTTTTGACTCCATTTCTGACTGGCTGAAATTCAATAATTCGGATTTCATTGAGTTTTTCTTATTCCCTGCTGGCGATGCATCATTTCTTCTGTTCACTTGGAGGGTGAGCTTTTCGAGCTGGCAGGGGATGAGGGTTCTGGTTTGTGTTTCGGCCTGAAGGAAACCAATGGTTACTTTGCTGGCTGATTTGGAAGGTGTGACTAGGGGAGTACAAGCACTAATGACTTCAGTTTCGGATGGAGATCTTGGCTGGCAGTTGTAACAGGTGGGGGACCTTCAGATGCTAGAAATAGTGATTTGACATTTGTATATACATGTGTGCATTTCCAAGGAATAAATTTGGCAAGCATTTTCAGAACACTTTAGTTTCATTACGTCCTCACAAAAGAAAATAGAGAGAATTATCTCAATTATGCCGCAATGAAGTAAAGAA
This sequence comes from Bulinus truncatus, assembly GCA_021962125.1. Taxonomy (NCBI): domain Eukaryota; kingdom Metazoa; phylum Mollusca; class Gastropoda; family Planorbidae; genus Bulinus; species Bulinus truncatus. The sequence continues at coordinate 2,976,472 of JAGDYQ010000015.1, read as the reverse complement.
GCTGATAGTCCCTAGCAGCTAATATTTAAAAATTTTGCAGGAAATGAATGTCTTTAAACAGTATAGGTAACCACAATCATTCTTTACCACTCAACCAAAAGAAAACCAGCCAACAAATAATTAAAATCTGAACCAAATAAAACATTAATTTATCATTTATTTAGTACGAATTCATGTTCTCATGATAGAAAAAAAATAATATCAAACATAAAAACAAAATAAGTGTGAATCAAGAAGTTTTATAATTTTAAAATATTCCAATTAGTGATAAATGTGAAAAATGCACTGAACAAAAAAGCTTTCATTTTATACAAGTTTAAAAAAAAAATCTATGTACATTTTGTACAGAACCAAACAAAAAAAAAAGTAAGATAAAAGAATCTGGTAAGAATATATAACACCACAAGTTAAAAGAATGTCTAAAAACAATTATAGGAAATATTTTTTTTTCTCTCACTGTTCCAAGCTACATCTTTATCACATCTTTATTTCTTACAATGATGCACATCACAGAAATATACGATGTATATAATTATTTATTAAAATGATGTCAGAATTTTCTAAAATAATATTTATTTTTTACAATTTTTATATCTTATTCATTATGTAAAACCTGTGAAATATGTAATTCCATTGTAACTGTCATGTCCTTCCAATACATATTATTTTTTATGTAATTGTGCAATGCTATGAGGTTGTCATCCTCTGATTTTAATGCAGAATGGTGACACTTGTAGTCACCAGTACTGAAAATTTACTCTATAAAGATTATTCTTGACAATATCATTTGAAACTGTAGCTTGAAACATATTTATTTGTATGTAAAAACAGAAGGTATTCTTAAAAATGTCATTAAAAAAAAATAGTGTACAAATATACAGTATAAGCAATATGGTGATGGATATTTATATAAATTAAAAAAAAAAAAAACAACTTTCAATCAGGTTTTTGAAATAACTTAAAGGAAAATTAGCTAATAAGTAATAGTTAGAAATGAAGGCAGCCTCTCCATTATAATCCCAGACTAATGATCATTATAAAAAGCTTATATACATAATCCTCATAACAGTTTCAAGATGATCAAATCATCTCGTAAACTTCCCCACAAGACAATGCAAGTTGGTTAAAAGTCCATGTTCACCCAGCTTCAAATGGGTACCTGGCTTAAGTTGGGGAAGTAAAGGCGGCTTGGTGTTGTGCTAACCACACAACCCCTTTATGTGATGTGGTTAAAAAACAGATGAATTCTGCACTTCATCTGCCTCGATGGCCCTTATGGGATAAGAAAACTTTACTTTTTTTACTGTTACTTAAAGCACTTTGAGGGATTATTAAAAAAGAAGCACTGGGCCAATATTACAAATGACAAAATAATAATACATAATTTGTAGCTTAAGCAATGAGTGATAGTTGCTGCTAAGCCTCTTGTTTTTAAAAAAAGATATTTTAGAATAATGGAAGAAAATAAGTGCTTGGTCTATCCAGTGAGTAAACAAATTCAATTAACAAATAAGAATAATAATGTAAAGAAAATAAACAAATCTTAAGGAGACCAATATAGTTAGCAAATTTCAATTTTTAAGTTCATGAACTATTATTGTATGAATGGATAAGCTTTTTGAATTGAATTACCAATTTTTAAAAGAATATAAGAAAAAAGTTTGAATGCCAAGCATATTTTAAAATCTTCCTGAAACAAGGCAGGTAAAGAATTGCCTCTTTATAATCCAAAGAGGATCATGCATTGTGTCTTCTCTAAATGAACTGAAAAACTCATGCCAGAATCTACTTAATCCCACTTTGTCATTTCTTAAAATAACAATTTCCAGTACAACATATAGCCCTGAATATTTATAAAGATAGACAAGATAGCAGGCATTTTGGGAGAAAATCCTATTATATGTTGCTGCTCTTTATAACATACAAAAAATTTATGTGGCTCTTAACTACCTCATGCATGGCCACACATAATCTAAATAATCATTAAATACAATAGGTTGCATTGGCGAGAGAATTCTATTCTCAAGTTTATCAGCTGTGTTTAAAAAACTGGCCAACTCCAACCTTTTTTTTTTAGATACAGCCTTATTTATGATTCATTTCTGAACTAGTTAACTGTATTTTTTTGGGGTAGTGTTACTTCAATTTTCCCTCTATGACTGCAAAGCTACATAGCCTTAGTTCTTCATAAAATACTGACTCAGAACCACTAATCTTAGCCTATAACAGTGACAGGAATTAACAATTACTCATACCTCAGTATTATGTTATTGTAAATTTCTTAATCCTGTGTAATACATGTATTTCTATTACAACTTGAAGTAATTATAGTATGAAAGCTTGTCATGACATGTTTGCTGTGTATCACATAAAAGACATCTTTAAATCTAAGTACCTATGGTAGGTCAAGCAAAATCAAATTTAATAGGAGAATTATTTTTGGATGACAGTGATTCAAGTGTTAAAAAGATATAGTTACAACAAATAGCTTTTTCTGGTCCCAAATATTTTTGTGTAATGCCATTAGCACAGGAATGGAGAATTATGACAAGGACACATTAGCTACAACTATAAAGGCTCATTACTGATATACAGGGGTAGAGATCTAATGACACCCTAAACATTTCAGGTTCAGGTTTAATTTAATATTTAGCAAAAGAGGCTACAAAAAGTTCATTTTAAAATTCACTGTAAAGAATTGCACTAAGTAAACCACCGATTAAACCACTTATTGTTTATAAACCAAGTTTAGAAATCCAAAGCCACAGACAGGCATCTCACTAGCATACAAATAATAAATTTAATAACAATTAAATAAATAGCCATTACATCTACCAAGTGGGGTTACACTCAAAAAATCAACCTGAGGATCACTGGTTCTATTACATTTCAAAACAAAATCTAGTAGACAACCATCGTGGGTTGAATTAAGAATGTTTAAAACAAATTTATAAAATTACTTTTTTATATAAATATTTTTCCCTTATTTTTAGAAACAAAAAATTGTACATCTTCTTAATTTTTTATCTAAATAATTTTGAAGCACCAAAACATAGGACTCAATAACTCAGTCCTTGCAATATTCAAGTAGTAACCTGCTAAATATGGGTCAAAGATTTAAAACAATATTTAGATTTAACACAGTTTATGCCGAAATGTTGGCTAGATTAATATTTTAGTCAAAATGTTTAGTAATTAATATTTTAGTCAATCAGATTTATCAACTTATTCATTAAGTAATAATTTTTTCATTAGCATCTTGAAAATTATTTTTCACTATGATTTTTAATGTAAACTTCACATTGCCAAAATGATGCATAATTTTTTTGTCTTGCAATAACAGAAATTTTTTTCCCCCCTGTTTGAAATGATAAGTTGATCACATGTTTATATTTTCAAGTGATGGGTATTTTTCTGAAGGCCATGTGCATATTCCCAAAAACCCTAAGTAATATAATTGGACAAATACATTATTTCAGTTTGTTTTAGATTATAAGTTTCCACAAAAAAAAAAGAAGGAATTATGCTTATTTGTAACAGATCAGTAGAATATGTAAAAATCTATTTTCAAGACAAAAATATAAATTAAAAAAAAATGTATTCATTAAGAAAGAAAATATTTTAACGTACATAATAGTGAAGGAATTCTATCAACAAAACTATCTGGATGCATAATATTTACCCAGGATTAAATAAAATATCATACAGATAAAAGGGTTAATAACATTCAGTACTATTTACAATCAAAAGCTTCCTACTTTAAGAGCACCATAAAAAAATTATCAGTCAATTTTTTTTTGATTAACAAAATTTTTAATTTTATCAATCATTTGTTATTTAAAAAATCTTCACCTGTTTTAAAGTATTAATAACACAGTGAAAGGAGTGCAGCCGGAAAAAAAAATGATCTATAGAGCTTAAAACTGTGCAATAAAAACAAAAACTCTGATGCTAAAACTTATATCGTAAACTCTTTGTCAGACCTAGTGAAAGCCTGCTTTTGCTTATTTTTCACAATATCATCTGGAGATGGGGTGGAAAAATCAAAGGGTTTAATAAAGTGATGCAACGTGTGTTTGTACATTGGAACTTTACATAGCTGTGCAGTGCACAAGAATTTGGGGTGTTTAACTCCCCTTTGTTTGACAGACGAAAATTGATCACTCTTTCTTTTCCTATATGGACCACAAAGAACTAAGCCAAAATAAGAAGCCTGCGAAACAAGACTAGTGTCTACTTTTTGAATAATGCTGCCTTTCATTAAGCCAGGGTGGACATTTACCCTTAACTCTTGAACAAACAGTCTTTCCTTTTTGTCTTGATCGACTTGTTTCAGGTGAGGACTTTTCAAGGAACTTGAATTTTTTGTTTTCAAACAGGAGGCCAGAGAGAAGCTATCAGGTAACACAGTAGATGCTGAAGATGATCTGATTACTGAATCTGTATCATGGGATTTGGATTTGTCTAGAGACAAGTCTTTAGTAAGACTGCTGAGACTTAGTGTTGCAACAAGACCACCAAGACTTAGTGTTGCAAAATCTTTCACAAATGGTGGAGATGTGGGGATATTTAAGTCAGTTTTATTTTTCTCTGACTGGGACACAGAATGCTGCTTTACCAGCTCTGACAAACTAGGTGAAGCAGTCTGTGAATTGTCCAATTTAGTTTTAACTGTTGGGTTGGACAAACTTACAAGAGACTGAGTAGCATAAGGTGATAAGCTGCCGAAAGATAAATCCTTTGTTGAAGAATTACTTCCCTTAGGATAATCAGCAATTAGGTCTGACAAGTTGGTGAAGTCCAAGACATGTGCTTTAGGGACAGAATTAGCTTGAGGAACAGATCTGACAGGTGAGATACCCTTTTTATCCTGCCTTGCCAGCTCAGTTAAACTAACAGAGTGATCTGATCGAGCCACTGGGTCATCAACTCTTTGTACGGTACTAGGAATACTTTTTTTTTCAACCTTCTGTTGTTGTTTTATCAAGTCTGATAAAGAAACAGTGGAACTGTTGTTTGACTTAAAAGAACTAAAGTTCATAGCTGAAACTAAATTCTGTGTGAGGCAAGTGACATGAATTAATTTTTGGCTGAAAAGTTTTATTTTTAGGCATAGGAATGAGATTAGAAAAGTGCCTAAATCAAAACTATGCGCTACACATTTTCCACCCCTTCAATTTCTGCTAATAAATTATCCAAATCTGTGGTATCAATATCATCTTACCTTACAACAGCCATCAGCAACAAGAGGAATATTCATGCCAGACACATTCAAATTAAATGAAGTTGGCGGAAGATGACAATGGATGATAACAATTGAATATGAAAAATAAAAAGGCAGCATGTTAGACGTTTACAGTTTAAAGGACACTTTAAATTTAATTGAAAAAAACAACTAAATAAAAAATACGTGTGTCACACTAGATCCAAAAACAAAGGAATCGAAAGTGTATAAGTTAAATATTCACCTTGGGTTCTATTTTTCCTCTGTCTGAGTTCACGCTGCAAGGTTTTGGTGCATCTATAAATGTTTAAAAGAGAATTTAACAAAGAGATTTGTAAAAAAAGAGACCAAAAAATAAAAATTGATAAAAAGTTCAATGACTGAGTAATGACTAATTACTTAGTTAGGTATAACAAGAACAGCATTTGATTGATGTTTACAGAGTTACCTAAATATTAAGGGTAAATGAGGCTTTTTTAAAAAAAGAATTACAAGATGATTAACTCAAGAACCAAAGAGGAACTTCTGTTTCATCTCAAAAAAAAAAAAAAAATTCTTTTAAAACAGGATCAAATGCTATGAAATAGACTTCTGTATAGCACAATATCTCCATAATAATTATGCCTTATTTGAGAACAACTTGCAAATCAATGATTATTTTGGTGAGCTATTAAAGCAAACTAGTGGTTAAGAACTTTTTAAAATAACCAACAACTCATAGTTCGATAAAGCTATTTTAAGCTAAATCCAGAAATGTGAAAAAAATTCAGTGCTTTTAAGCCTCTATAAACTACTTTTTGCAAAAGATGAAACCAAAAATTCAAGTAAATGTATTTCATTTACATTTTTCAAGCTATTAGAGGTGTTTTTATACATCAAGGAAATTTACATTAGTCTACTCATTTTCAAAAAATAGATTTAATAAAATGTTATATGGATAAATGTGTCACTGTTTGAACAATACATGTGTCAAAAATTATTATTGAATTATATTGCCCATCTGTATTATTCAATTTCAAAGTTTAGCTTAGTATAAGATAAGTTTTAACAAAGAATATACAGGAAGCCATGTGGTTTGCTTATTTAAAAAAAAATAAATCATAAATGTTTAGACAGATTTTAATTTTAGAAATTAATTGCATTAAAATAAAACATTTAAATAAATGATAGCCCATTATATTTATAAAATTTCAATCTGAAATTTTTAGATAAAAAGGTGTTTCATTTAGGGAATTAACATGAGAGTGCCATTTAGGCTATATCTTTATCCCTGCCTTTTGTATTCTAAAACAACAATTATTTTTTACATGTTTTATAAATTATTCATAACGTAAAACCTGTCAAATATATAGCTTGAACTTTTGGGCATATACTTTTTTGAAAATTTTATTAAAGTTTTGTTCTTTTCAATTCCCCATTTATAATAATATTGGACAAGTCAGCTTTTTTTTAATGTTAATTTTAATCAGCAGATTTTACAGTACATAAATGCAATGTTGGTAGATAAAATCTGCCAATAATCTAAATATATCAAAGTATTAATGAGGAGAAAAACAGAAGCTTATGAAACTATTACAAAGTTATGTAGTTTTGTTCTAAGAAAATTATTTTTTTTTTGGTCACATATTTTTTTTAATTCCTTATATAAAAATGACCCCACCTATAGACATGACAAAATGCATAACATTTTTTCTAATCTAATTTAGTGTCATTGGAAAACTCTATCAAACTGAATATGTTATGTTTTACTATTTTGAAATTTTATCGAACAACCACGACCAATGCATTAACCAATGATAAGGGAAACAACTGTCAGTCCATAGGTAAAATGTCAAATATTGATTTTGACCTGCTGTATGCACATAGGAAGAGCTGATAATTGTTTAGGGAAAGAAACGCTGAATTTATCCATCAACACTAACTACACAGTAAACATTATGAGATCTATCAGGAAATTAGTATCTTTTAAAACAGAAGCCAATAATTCAGACATTAAATTAAAACTTAAAAAGCCTAAATTTTGGACATCATATAATTTTCCAATTGAATGCAAAAATATAAGTAAACCACAAAAAAAAGATTAAAGCAAACTGCTATAAGGCTTAGAAGTATTTTTTTTAGTAAGTGGGCCTACATTATCTTAACACTCAAAAACTATACAAAAAAATATTCCATATAATGTTGAAATTTTTAATAATATTCATCACATACCTTGCTGAGAAAGGAGCTGATTAATAGAAGTTTCTAAATTGTAACCATTTTGAATAATAACAGAGGTCATAACAGTCTCTGATACAGAATCACCTAAAATGTTACGAGCCTCTTCCAAGCAACTATTCCCAACTTAGCTGTAATGATGAAATAGAAATGAATTACCACCTTACATTTTAACATTGTGTACACTGTACAAAATTTACACTGTACATTACCAGTATACCACTGTTATTACTTAGAATACATTGTCACATTTAAGTGTAGCATGCCTGAATACAGACTCTCAAATAAAATTTTTACAACTAAATGTTAACAATATGGTACATGTATTTAGATGAATATCTTAATTCTTCAATTCTGCTTTCATAATTCTATAGTTTTATCAACAGCTAGATGCCCTGGTCTGGAAGACTATGAAGTAAGTTCAAGTGTTATGTGATTATAATACAATATTTCTATAGGCCATCCAGTAATTTGTTTGCTTATATGCATACAGGTTTTGATTTGTCTGCTTTTAAACTAAGCTATAAAAAAGGTGGAGAGTAAGCTGTCTAATATGTTGACTGGACTTCATGCCCTGCTTAATGTACTTATTTGGGAGTTAACATGGTAAGTTATCCTTTTTTTTTTAAACCCAGTGATTCAAACACATAGCACAATCCTATAAGACAATGCAATAAATGCATTAGTGACCTATTTTTAACACTTAAACCAAAAAGTTTTCTTCCTGTTTTCTACATTATACATATTTATGATGATGTTAATATT
>JAGDYQ010000015.1:2947936-2967766 GCA_021962125.1 Bulinus truncatus | reverse complement strand
TTTTGGTAGTACGTCACAGTCCAAAAAGTTACATATGCTGGCCATAAACTAAAATGACATGCACTAAACATCTACATTCACTACATCACTTGAACTAAAATGCATCATCTTTTTATGAGCTACACCAAATTGCGTCATTTTATTCATTTCAAACCTGCATTTCTAATAAGACATTCCCAAACAGTAATTTCAAAACCAAGGATCTACAGTACAGATATTAAAAATACAAAAAGAATGACTCACCAATTAAAAATCATTACACATATATCTAAGAATTCTACAACGAAAATGACAGGTAATATGTGAAAAATATGAAAATAATAGACTGGGCGATTTCATAAGAAAAAAATTATAAAAAAAACGCATATACAGTATTGTGTTGACTTTACCAATTTACAAGGAGTGTAGTTCCAGACTTGTACCATGTAGTTAATTTGCGCTCTGTTGATGGTTTGGTTAGGTTTTCTCCATTAATCCACTACATGGGATAAATGAATATCAGATTCTTTGAAACCTGCCTGTTTGGTTAGAAACTGACCAATTTTTTTGGTAATATTTTCATAACGATCATAACTCCAGTCCACAGTGTCCATCTTATTTACAGCCACAATAATCTGACCAACCCCTGAAGACAGGAAAACTCTTTACAATTAAAAAGAAAAACCTTAATACAAATATGACATACGAAATCATTTTAACAAGATTAAAAAAAAGATTTTTTAAACAAACGATGCTGTCAATATTAAAAACAATAAACAATGTGGTATAATAAGTTTATTAGACAATGAACTATTTCAAAACCCTAAAAAAAAAAATGATCTCTGCTTTACTTAGGTTTGCTTTTTCTATTTTATAAAGGTGATTAAAAGATAAGTATTAAAATAATAATATAATTAATGTATAAGAAATAAACATGAAAATTCCATACTGTCATATATGTTCACTGACAAGTAAGCAAAGTAAGTTCCCAGCTTTTTTATATGGAATTCTATTAAAATCCACTAAGTAATATAAAAAACAACATAAATGTTGCTATATAAATCATATTATTAAAAAAAATGTTTGACTAATGCATAAATGCATTCATTACTAGACAAAAAAAACAACTTTTTTTTTACCTAATGACCTAGCTAGTAAAGCATGTTCTCTTGTTTGACCACCTGCATCAAATCCTGTTTCAAATTCCTCTGTGGGTGGCATTGATGACATACAATGGCAACATCAGAAATGAGATGCCCCTGTGATTGACGACAATAAAGAAATACTTGAATTTATATTGAAAAAAAAAAAAAAAAAAACAACAATGAAAAAAATAACATGTATCACTGACTTTAACCCCAAAACGAATTGGTTAGTGAACGTTGCGCTAATGTTGAATATCTATTAAAGCTTTTGTCACCAAATTACAATATGCAAATTATTGCTTCAATAACCATATTTTCACTGCCATCAAGTTAACTAATGCATTAATTTATTTACCTGTAATCATATTGGGTATAAAATCTTTATGCCCTGGAGCATCTAGTAAATGTAATGACTTCTTAAGCTGTTCAAAATCGAGTCTGATTAACATCCATTGTTACACCCTTTCTCTGTAATTAACACACCTGCTAAATGTATTGCTAGCTTATCCTAAATAAAACATGTTTTGTGAAGGATGAAGGGGGGGGGGAAGAATAATTCACTAAATAATGTCTGCTCAAGCCATTTTTTTAAACAACAAGTTTTAATAAAGGCTAGCATAAGACAACACAAGAGAGAGGCCAATAGACTGGAAAATGAAATGGACACATATCATTCACCTCTCTTCATCTGTTTCATCAAGAACCCAAGCAAAAGCAAATGGGCTTTTCCCAATCTTCCTTAGATTCTTGCTCATACTTGTGCATGGTTTTTTTTCATTGATATTATAAAGTTGGTACAACAGGTGACCCATAAGAGTGCTCTTACCGGCATCAACATGACCTGAGAGTAAAAATATTTTTATTAAAAGTTAAACAAGAAAATCATTCTGCAATCAAGTTTTACACCATTATATGCTTAAATCAACTTTTTGACATAATGTTTCTTCTGAAAAATGCACATTTTTTTACGAGACGACTTCATAGTTAGTTTTTTTTGGACTAAGTTGTATATTAAAAAGGCCAAATTTTGAATTTGTTTAGCTAGATCACTAACTTGCTGGATTTATTTTTTCGCTGTATTTCCATAAAGCACTATAAATGAGATAAACTCCATGTTTAGGAAATCTAAGTCAAGTTGTCAAATTCTCCTGTAGCATTGTGTGTGTGTGTGATAGGACTGTACAGTGGCTATAATCAGACACATAAAGTAATTGCTATGCCAGGTGAAAAAGGCAACCGATGTCATAGGGATCTAAACTTATAACCTACTCCAAGCTAACTGAACTTACCAACCATGCCACCATAAGGCATCCTTACAGTCACATTAAACAAATGTCTATCGTTAATTATTTTAAAGAAGGGAGCGGCATACAGCTCAAATTAAATCGAAGCCTTGTCACAGAGGTTTAGCAGCATGTAATTTTGTGTTAAATTGACTTTATTACACATTGTAGTTGTTGAAAGAATTACAGTAAAAGCAATGTTAAAATGAAAATGTAGAGGGTTAATAAAAATGTGATTACCAATAACGACTAGATTCAGCAGCTCTTTATTGCCATGACGCTTGGCATATTCTGTCATAATATCAATTTTGGATGCTTTACTTCTGAAAAATCACAGATAAAACCACATGCAGTATAAAGCATTATTGCTATATTGATGATAGGGAATTCAATTTTCGCCTATGTTGTAGTATCTTATTGTACAAGGTCAAGAGATATAAACAATTATACGAATCGTCAGCTGTGAATTATGAAGCTCCATGTCCAAAAATGGAAATTTTTCATCTGAAGCTACAGTATTATACTTTGTCGTAGTGGGCTCTATCTCCTTTATTTTTTATATTTTATTTTTTAATTAATTGATTTCATAACATTTGTTTTGTTTTTTTTTCTTTATATTTAAAAAACATAAACGTTAAATTTTATATTATTTTTTTTTCTTTTTGTGGTTTTTGGACACCTAGTTTTCTAATTTTGAGAAATAGTAAAAAAAAACACTGTGCAATAAAAGAAAATAAAATAAAACATGTTAAATATTTTTAATGCTTTTTTAACAAAAATCACCTTTAGTTAAACTGTTTGTTATAAATTAATGTAAAAGGAAATAAAAATTTCAAGCTAGTAAACATGTTACATTTCTAAAAAAAAAGACCAGCTTCAAAACCAAGGTAGGTTACTCACTTAGATTTAGGTGTTGCTGGAATAGGTTTCATAGCATCCACTGATGACTGTATTGTATCTTTGTCTCCCTCTAGACCCATAAATTCAACTGCGTTTCTCAAGTTACAGTCCATTGCGGTCTTTGATATTGCACCTTCTTCAGAAGTAACCACTTCTGATTTTTTTGACTCCATTTCTGACTGGCTGAAATTCAATAATTCAGATTTCATTGAGTTTTTCTTATTCCCTGCTGGCGATGCATCATTTCTTCTGTTCACTTGGAGGGTGAGCTTTTTCAAGCTGGCAGGGGATGAGGGTTGTGAGTTTTGTGTTTCGGCCTGAAGGAAACCAATGGTTATTTTGCTGGCTGATTTGGAAGGTGTGACTAGGGGAGTACAAGTGCTAATGACTTCAGTTTTCGGATGGAGATCTTGGCTGGCAGTTGTAACAGGTGGGGGGCCTTCAGATGCTAGAAATAGTGATTTGACATTTGTATACATGTGTGCATTTTCAGAACACAATTTGACAAGCATTTTCAGAACACTTTAGTTTCATTAGTCCTCACAAAAGAAAATAGAGAGAATTATCTCAATTATGCCGCAATGAAGTAAAGAAATGATAGTCCCTAGCAGCTAATATTTAACATTTTTTTGCAGGAAATGAATGTCTTTAAACAGTATAGGTAACCACAATCATTCTTTACCACTCAACCAAAAGAAAACCAGCCAACAAATAATTAAAATCTGAACCAAATAAAACATTAATTTATCATTTATTTAGTACGAATTCATGTTCTCATGATAGAAAAAAAATAATATCAAACATAAAAACAAAATAAGTGTGAATCCAAGAGGTTTTATAATTTTAAAATATTCCAATTAATTGATAAATGTGAAAAAATGCACTGAACAAAAAGCTTTCATTTTATACAAGTTTAAAAAAAAAATCTATGTACATTTTGTACAGGGCAACCAAAAAAAAAAGTAGATAAAAGAGTCTGGTAAGAATATATAACACCAATTACATGTCTCTAAAAGAATGTCTAAGAAAACAATTATAGGAAATATTTTTTTTTCTCTCACTGTTCCAAGCTACATCTTTATCACATCTTTATTTCTTACAATGATGCACATCACAGAAATATACGATGTATATAATTATTTATTAAAATGATGTCAGAATTTTCTAAAATAATATTTATTTTTTACAATTTTTATATCTTATTCATTATGTAAAACCTGTGAAATATGTAATTCCATTGTAACTGTCATGTCCTTCCAATACATATTATTTTTTATGTAATTGTGCAATGCTATGAGGTTGTCATCCTCTGATTTTTTTTTAATGCAGATGGGTGACACTTGTAGTCACCAGTACTGAAAATTTACTCTAAAAAGATTATCTCTTGGACAATATCGTTTGAAACTGTAGCTGGAAACATATTTATTTGTATGTAAAAACAGAAGGCATTACCCAAAATGTCATTAAAAAAAAATAGTGTACAAATATACAGTATAAGCAAAATGGTGATGGATATTTATATAAATTTAACAAAAAAAAAAACAACTTTCAATCAGGTTTTTGAAATAACTTAAAGGAAAATTAGCTAATAAGTAATAGTTAGAAATGAAGGCAGCCTCTCCATTATAATCCCAGACCCCAATGATCATTATAAAAAAGCTTTTATATACATAATCCTCATAACAGTTTCAAGATGATCCAAATTATCTCGTAAACTTCCCCACAAGACAATGCAAGTTGGTTAAAAGTCCATGTTCACCCAGCTTCAAATGGGTACCTGGCTTAAGTTGGGGAAGTAAAGGCGGCTTGGTGTTGTGCTAACCACACAACCCCTTTATGTGATGTGGTTAAAAAACAGATGAATTCTGCACTTCATCTGCCTCGATGGCCCTTATGGGATAAGAAAACTTTACTTTTTTTACTGTTACTTAAAGCACTTTGAGGATTATTAAAAAAGAAGCTTTAGGCCAATATTACAAATGACAAAATAATACACGCATAATTTGTGGCCAGCAATGAGTGATAGTTGCTGCTAAGCCTCTTGTTTTTAAAAAAAGATATTTTAGAATAATGGAAGAAAATAAGTGCTTGGTCTATCCAGTGAGTAAACAAATTCAATTAACAAATAAGAATAATAATGTAAAGAAAATAAACAAATCTTAAGGAGACCAATATAGTTAGCAAATTTCAATTTTTAAGTTCATGAACTATTATTGTATGAATGGATAAGCTTTTTGAATTGAATTACCAATTTTTAAAAGAATATAAGAAAAAAGTTTGAATGCCAAGCATATTTTAAAATCTTCCTGAAACAAGGCAGGTAAAGAATTGCCTCTTTATAATCCAAAGAGGATCATGCATTGTGTCTTCTCTAAATGAACTGAAAAACTCATGCCAGAATCTGCAAAATCCCACTTTTTGTCATTTCGTAAAATAACAATTTCCAGTACAACATATAGCCCTGAATATTTATAAAGATAGACAAGATAGCAGGCATTTTGGGAGAAAATCCTATTATATGTTGCTGCTCTTTATAACATACAAAAACTGGTATGTGGCTCTTAACAACCTCATGCATGGCCACACATAATCTAAATAATCATTAAATACAATAGGTTGCATTGGCAAGAGAATTCTATTCTCAAGTTTATCAGCTGTGTTTAAAAAACTATCCAACTCCAACCTTTTTTTTTAAGATACAGCCTTATTTATGATTCATTTCTGAACTAGTTAACTGTTTTTTTTTTTGGAGTAGTGTTATTTACTTCAATTTTTCCCTCTATGACTGCAAAGCTATATAGCCTTAGTTCTTCATAAAAAACTGACTCAGAACCACTAATCTTAGCCTATAACAGTGACAGGAATTAACAATTACTCATACCTCAGTATTATGTTATTGTAAATTTCTTAATCCTGTGTAATACATGTATTTCTATTACAACTTGAAGTAATTATAGTATGAAAGCTTGTCATGACATGTTTGCTGTGTATCACATAAAGACATCTTTAAATCTAAGTACCTATGGTAGGTCAAGCTAAATCAAATTTAATAGGAGAATTATTTTTGATGACAGTGATTCAAGTGTTAAAAAGATATAGTTACAACGAATAGCTTTTTCTGGTCCCAAATATTTTTTTGTAATGCCATTAGCAGAGGAATAGAGAATTATGACAAGGACACATTAGCTACAACTATAAAGGCTCATTACTGATATATAGGGTAGAGATCAAATGACACCCTAAACATTTCAGGTTCAGGTTTAATTTAATATTTAGCAAAAGAGGCTACAAAAGTTCATTTTTAATTCACTGTAAAGAATTGCACTAAGTAAACCACTGATTAAACCACTTATTGTTTATAAACCAAGTTTAGAAATCCAAAGCCACAGACAGGCATCTCACTAGCATACAAATAATAAATTTAATAACAATTAAATAAATAGCCATTAAATCTACCAAGTGGGGTGCGCTCAAAAATCAACATGAGGATCACTGGTTCTATTACATTTCAAAACAAAATCTAGTAGACAACCATCATGGGTTGAATTAAGAATGTTTAAAACAAATTTATAAAATTACTTTTTTATATAAATATTTTCCCTTATTTTTAGAAACAAAGAATTGTATATCTTCTTAATTTTTTATCTAAATAATTTTGAAACGCAAAAACATAGGACTCAATAATACAGTCCTTGCAATATTCAAGTAGTAACCTGCTAAATATGGGTCAAGATTTAAAACAATATTTAGATTTAACACAGTTTATGCCGAAATGTTGGCTAGATTAATATTTTAGTCAAAATGTTGGCTAGATTAATATTTTAGTCAATCACATTTATCAACTTATTCATTTAAGTAATAATTTTTTCATTACATCTTGAAAATTACTTTTTTTTCACTATGATTTTTAATGTAAACTTCACATTGCCAAAATGATGCATAATTTTTTTGTCTTGCAATAACAGAAATTTTTTTCCCCCCTGTTTGAAATGATAAGTTGATCACATGTTTATATTTTCAAGTGATGGGTATTTTTCTGAAGGCATGTGCATATAATTGGACGAATACATTATTTCAGTTTGTTTTAGATTATAAGTTTCCACAAAAAAAAAAGAAGGAATTATGCTTATTTGTAACAGATCAGTAGAATATGTAAAAATCTATTTTCAAGACAAAAATATAAATTAAAAAAAAATGTATTCATTAAGTCAATTTTTTTGATTAACAATTAAATAAAATATCAATTTTATCAATCATTTGTTATTTAAAAAAATTTTTAATTTTATCTTCACCTGTTTTAAAGTATTAATAACACAGTGAAAGGAGTGCAGCGCGAAAAAAAAAAAATGATCCTATAGAGCTTAAAACTGTGCAATAAAAACAAAAACTAAATTACGATAAAACTTATATCGTAAACTCTTTGTCAGACCTAGTGAAAGCCTGCTTTTGCTTATTTTTCACAATATCATCTGGAGATGGGGGTGGAAAAATCAAAGGGGTTTAATAAAGTGATGCAACGTGTGTTTGTACATTGGAACTTTACATAGCTGTGCAGTGCACAATTTGGGGTGTTTAACTCCCCTTTGTTTGACAGGACTGAAAATTGATCACTCTTTCTTTTCCTATATGGACCACAAAGAACCTAAGCCAAAATAAGAAGCCTCACGAAACAAGACTAGTGTCTACTTTTTGAATAATGCTGCCTTTCGACCAAGCTAGGGGTGGACATTTACCCTTAACTCTTGAACAAACAGTCTTTCCTTTTTGTCTTGATCGACTTGTTTCAGGTGAGGACTTTTCAAGGAACTTGAATTTTTTGTTTTCAAACAGGAGGCCAGAGAGAAGCTATCAGGTAACACAGTAGATGCTGAAGATGATCTGATTACTGAATCTGTATCATGGGATTTGGATTTGTCTAGAGACAAGTCTTTAGTAAGACTGCTGAGACTTAGTGTTGCAACAAGACCACCAAGACTTAGTGTTGCAAAATCTTTCACAAATGGTGGAGATGTGGGGATATTTGGGTCAGTTTCTTTATTTTTCTCTGACTGGGACTTCAGAATGCTGCTTTACCAGCTCTGACAAACTAGGTGAAGCAGTCTGTGAATTGTCCAATTTAGTTTTAACTGTTGGGTTGGACAAACTTACAAGAGACTGAGTAGCATAAGGTGATAAGCTGCCGAAAGATAAATCCTTTGTTGAAGAATTACTTCCCTTAGGATAATCAGCAATTAGGTCTGACAAGTTGGTGAAGTCCAAGACATGTGCTTTAGGGACAGAATTAGCTTGAGGAACAGATCTGACAGGTGAGATACCCTTTTTATCCTGCCTTGCCAGCTCAGTTAAACTAACAGAGTGATCTGATCGAGCCACTGGGTCATCAACTCTTTGTACGGTACTAGGAATACTTTTTTTTTCAACCTTCTGTTGTTGTTTTATCAAGTCTGATAAAGAAACAGTGGAACTGTTGTTTGATTTAAAAGAACTAAAGTTCATAGCTGAAACTAAATTCTGTGTAGGCAAGTGACATGAATTTATTTTTGGCTGAAAAGTTTTATTTTTAGGCATAGTGCAATGAGCATTAGAAAAGGTGCCTAAATCAGAACTGTGCGCTACACATTTTTCCACCCCTTCAATTTCTGCTAATAAATTATCCAAATCTGTGGTATCAATATCATCTTACCTTACAACAGCCATCAGCAACAAGAGGAATATTCATGCCAGACACATTCAAATTAAATGAAGTTGGCGGAAGATGACAATGGATGATAACAATTGAATATGAAAAATAAAAAGGCAGCATGTTAGACATTTACAATTTAAAGGATACTTTAAGTTTATTTGAACAAAACAACTAAATAAAAAATATGTGTGTCACACTAGATCCAAAACAAAGGAATCAAAAGTGTATAAGTTAAATATTCACCTTGGGTTCTATTTTTCCTCTGTCTAGGTTCACGCTGTGGTTTTGGTGCATCTATAAATGTTTAAAAGTTTAAAAAGAGATTTGTAAAAAAAGAGAACAAAATAAAAATTGATAAAAAGTTCAATGACTGAGTAATGACTAATTACTTAGTTAGGTAAGAACAGCATTTGATTGATGTTTACAGAGTTACTTAAATATTAAGAGTAAATGAGGCTTTTTTAAAAAAAGAATTACAAGATGATTAACTCAAGAACCAAAGAGTAACTTCTGTTCATCTCAAAAAAAAAAAATTTCTTTTAAAACAGGATCAAATGCTATGAAATAGACTTCTGTATAGCACAATATCTCTATAATAATTATGCCTTATTTGAGAACAACTTGCAAATCAATGATTATTTTGGTGAGCTATTAAAGCAAACTAGTGGTTAAGAACTTTTTAAAATAACCAACAACTCATAGTTTGATAAAGCTATTTTTAGCTAAATCCAGAAATGTGAAAAATTCAGTGCTTTTTAAGCCTCTATAAACTACTTTTTGCAAAAGAAGATAACCAAAACTTCAAGTAAATGTATTTCATTTACATTTTTCAAGCTATTAGAGGTGTTTTTATACATCAAGGAATATTTATCTATTAGTCTACTCATTTTCAAAAAATATATTTAATAAAATGTTATATGGATAAATGTGTCAATGTTTGAACAATACATGTGTCAAAAATTATTATTGAATTATATTGCCCATCTGTATTATTCAATTTCAAAGTTTAGCTTTGTATAAGATAAGTTTTAACAAAGAATATACAGGAAGCCACGTGGTTTTGCTTATTTAAAAAAAAATAAATCATAAATGTTTAGACAGATTTTAATTTTAGAAATTAATTGCATTAAAATAAAACATTTAAATAAATGATAGCCCATTATATTTATAAAAATTTCAATCTGAAATTTTTAGATAAAAATTGTGTTTCATTTAGTGAATTTCACCTGAGAATGCCATTTAGGCTATATCTTTATCACGTCTTTGTATTCTAAAACAGCAATTATTTTTTACATGTTTTATAAATTATTCATAACGTAAAACCTGTCAAATATATAGCTGAACTTTGGGCATATACTTTTTTGAAAATTTTATTAAAATTTGTTCTTTTCAATTTACATTTATAATAATATTGGACAAGTCGGCTTTTTTTTTAATGTTAATTTTAATCAGCAGATTTTACAGTACATAAATGCAATGTTGGTAGATAAAATCTGACAATAATCTAAATATATCAAAGTATTAATGAGGAAAAACAGAAGCTTATGAAACTATTACAAAGTTATGTAGTTTTGTTCTAAGAAAATTATTTTTTTGGTCACATATTTTTTTTAATTCCTTATATAAAAATGACCCCACCTATAGACATGACAAAATGCATAACATTTTTTCTAATCTAATTTAGTGTCATTGGAAAACTCTATCAAACTGAATATGTTATGTTTTACTATTTTGAAATTTTATCAAACAACCGACCAATGCATTAACCAATGATAAGGGAAACAATCCATAGGTAAAATGTCAAATATTGATTTTGACCTGCTGTATGCACAAGGAAGAGCTGATAATTGTTTAGGGAAAGAAACCTGAATTTATCCATCAACACTAACTACACAGTAAACATTATTTTGAGATCTATCAGGAAATTAGTATCTTTTAAAACAGAAATGACTAATTCAGACATTAAATTAAAACTTAAAAAGCCTAAATTTTGGTAATCATATAATTTTCCAATTGAATGCAAAAATATAAGTAAACCACAAAAAAAGATTAAAGCAAACTGCTATACGGCTTAGAAGTATTTTTTTTTTGTTAAGTAGGCCTACATTATCTTAACACTCAAAAACTATACAAAAAAATATTCCATATAATGTTGAAATTTTTAATAATATTCATCACATACCTTGCTGAGAAAGGAGCTGATTAATAGAAGTTTCCAAATTGTAACCATTTTGAATAATAACAGAGGTCATAACAGTCTCTGATACAGAATCACCTAAAATGTTACGAGCCTCTTCCAAGCAACTATTTAACTTAGCTGTAATGATAAAATGAAATGAATTACCACCTTACATTTTAACATTGTGTACACTGTACATTACCAGTATAGCACTGTTATTACTTAGAATACATTGTCACATTTAAGTGTAGTATGCCTGAATACAGACTCTCAAATAAAATTTTTACAACTAAATGTTAACAATATGGTACATGTATTTAGATGAATATCTTAATTCTTCATTTCTGCTTTCATAATTCTATAGTTTTATCAACAGCTAGATGCTCTGGTCTGGAAGACTATGAAATAAGTTCAAGTGTTATGTGATTATAATGCAATATTTCTATAGGCCACCCAGTAATTTGTTTGCTTACAGATTTTGATTAGTTTGCTTGTAAACTAAGCAATAAAAAAGGTGGAGAGTAAGCTGTCTAATATGTTGACTGGACTTCATGCCCTGCTTAATGTACTTATTTGGGAGTTAACATGGCAAGTTATCCTTTTTTTTTTAAAATCCAGTGATTCAAACACATAGCACAATCCTATAAGACAATGCAATAAATGCATTAGAGACCTATTTCTAACACTTTAACCAAAAGTTTCTTCCTGTTTTCTACATTATACATATTTATGATGATGCTAATATTGCAGTCAGAGGCGTTGCTAGGGGTTTGGGGGCCCGGGGGCTTGGCCTTTTTGGGGGCCCCTGCAATTTGACATGCGATATCATAACATGAGATAATGTACTTAATAAATGTATGTCTAAATTCAAATTAGTACAGTATATCAATAAAAATAACAAAAAATAATCATTAAAACTCTTTTAATGAATAATTCAATTATTTAGTGACGAGATAATGCACAAGTGACAAATCTCAATTCACATTGCCTCACGTCGTGCTTTCTGTGCAGTAAAGGCATTCATAACATCATCTAAATCAATGGTGTCTAATATTTTTGACTTCGCTGACATTAAAGCCATGCTTTTAAGTCTTTCTTGCGTCATTGTGCTCCTGATATACTTTTTGAGTGACTTGAGTTTTGAGACTGATCTCTCACACAATGCAATGGAAGTGGCCTGAGTTAGCAGTATTCGGATAGAGGTTGCAAGATTTGAGCACACATCATTACCATATGAAGCCAGCTTCCTCAATAAGTCAATTGGTGATTGTGGTACTGGTTTGTTGATTAAAGTGCTCGTGCATCAATGACACCATCGAAAAAGTGATTAGCCTGTATGTCATCATACAAACAGGAAAAAGTAACAGTTTTTCATCAACGTGTCATCATCCATAGAATTCAACAGCTGTCTTGGTTTAAAAAGAACTCCAAAGGTGCCCACATGGTTTTGCAACCTTTGGAATCTATCCTTCATCTCAATATGAAGCCTGTCCAGCACTTCTGTCGCAACACGTTTGAATTGCAGTTCTATTGACAGTCCTACATCAGAACTCAACTCCTTATCAAGTCTTTTCTTTCTTCTGGTTGTTTTGCCTACAAGAAATCCATATCATTCAATGCCTTCTTTTGCTCTTTCGATGGATTGGGTGATCAGTTTCGTCCGTTTCTCATCATTTTGCAGAAAGCATGAAAGGGTCTTAATCTCTTCAGCATCTTTGTCAAGATGCAAGTAAACTGACGACTTACCTTCTTCTCTTGAGTTCCACCATGTACTACTCTCCTTTTTTAGTTTCCCGGCTCCAGTTTATTTCAGTTTGGTCTATCTCTGGGGTGAATTGGAAAAGAAAGTTGAGCAATGCATGAAAAAAGGTGACAATTGCTAGATCTATCTCAGCAGAATGAAGAGCTGCCAAGTTGAGCGAGTGATTATCATAGTTCAGAAATGTTACGTTTGGATTTATGTCTAAGAGACGTTTCTGCCGGCCAGACCGACGGCCACTCATTATGGCTGCGTTATCATTGGTTTGATCTGTGCACAGATTAAAGTCTAGTCCAATGTCTTAAAGAGTTTTCAGAACTAGTTCTTCATTATGTTGTGAATCTGGCTTCACAATTTCAAAATAACCAAGGAATGACTCTTTTATTTCAAAATTCTCGACATCCAAGTAACGAACTTTAGGGATACTTGTTCTTTGAGAGAAACATCTGGAGTGGAATCAAACATCAGAGAAAAGTAACAAACTTGCTTGACTTTCCCAACAATTGATTCCCTATCTTTATTGCCCATCAAGCTTATGAACTAATTCTGAATTATTCAAGTGATGTTACGTAACTTCATAAAATTCTGCAAGAAATTTCAAAGATTCTAGAAAGTTCCCATGACTGGGAGAATCCAGTTCTTCTTTGTGGCCAAGTCAGATTGAGTCTGTTTTTGCTAAGTACTTGACAGAATTTGCTACACTGCTGTATCTTTGTATGAATTATCTGAATGGTGATACTTTTCTTCGCCATGTTCATGGTCTTTTTTGCTTTCAATGCTATTATCAGGTTTCTTCTTAAAAAACCCTTCAAATTTTCCTTGATTTTGCAGCCTCTCTCGTCTTTCTGTTGCATGCTTTTTACGTTTTCTAGCCCCACTCTTATAAACTCATTCTTTCGGCAAGAATAACATTCTTTACATTTCACAAATAAAAAATCTACAAAAAATTATTTATACTTGTTTCATCCGCCATGATTGTGAGATTTCATCAGTCGAATAGACATAAGTATACGAATTATGATCCTTCTATTTATGTCTCATAGATCAGATGAATTGTAGCATGGACAAAAAAAAAATGGAAGATAAAATGCGTCAAGATGACGTGTTTTACAACAACCGGAAACTATGTTTTGATACTTTTAGTAAACTTTTTACCAGTTTTTATTTGCGTGATGATTTACGTATTTCTGAAATCCTTGAATCTCTGTATGGAATACATGCAACAGTGCCACTAATTCAGTGGCATCACTATGGTTGGTGTCACCCGATACGGACAATTCAGGGTGTCACCCCCCTCCCATAAGACTTCCACCATGAACAATGGTACACATTTCGAATGTTCCTGCTCTATACCAGTGCTTCTCAAAGTGATAGGCCGAGGCCCCCTAGGGGGCCGTGGACTGTTCGTAGGGGGGGGGAGGCGTGGAATTTCGAAAAATAAAAAAATTTAAGCAATCTAAACCAACAAAATAGGGGGGCTGCGACATATTGATTGGCGTTCCAAGGGGGGCCGTTACTTCAAAAAGTTTGAGAAGCACTGCTCTATATGGTCTTTGCCTTAGAGAATTTACTTTAAAATATTCAAGCGATGAAAACGATAGTATTACTGACTGTATTTTAGAAATATGTATATTACTTAAATTCAACTGAGTTTATAAACTACGTCTCCTATTTCATAAAACCAAGTGACTACCTCTGTCCTTTTTTCTAGTGCGTTTATAAAAACTCCAGATTGATCCGAGCAGCTTTAAATTAGATTCATTTACCTAAGCTCCAGACGCTCTGCATGATGGCACCCTGTGCAACTGCTCGTATGGTGGCACCCTGTGCTACTGATCATGTTTTTGACTATGACCGGTTATAAAAATGACCATGCCAAGTTCTTTCTGCTATGAAATTTAGAACTGTTCATGTTGTTGTCACCCCCATGTTGGTGTCACCCGGTGCGGCCCGCTCCTTCCGAGTGACGCCTCTGCACTAACTTATATAACAACGTGCATAGCAAGATTACATGGCTTTGGCTTTATCTATATAAATAAAAATGTTAATAGGATTCACGCCTTGCTAATAACTTCTAAAGTTCTTCACCAATTGCCTTGAAATTTACACACAAAATTGCAGTAAATTAATAAACTGAATTAGAAAAGAAATTTTTCTCAATGCTTACTTTTTACATTAAAGTAGGTGTCATAGCTACTTGTATTATTAGTTATGCATTGTGAGTTCTTGTGACGATCTGTCTATGTCTTCTCTTCTCTGGTAGGGATTGACACTTTAAGCGTGTACTCAATCACATACATCACGAATAAATGATATAAACTGCCAGGTCCGGTTCATATACTTTATTTGACGATTACGCAAAATTTAATTTCAAAATATAAGTAGAATGAAACTATACACTGCAAGATCCATATTCACTGAAACATCACTACTCTATCCTGTGTGCTGCCTATTTTTGTCAAACTGCATGTCTGTTCTGTACCTCCCTGTTCTCCTCCTTTCTCCCCTTAATTAATTAACTCATCCCTGACCCAATGATCCATATTCTTGAAAACACAATGTTTGATCTATATCCTTGTAAATACAATGCTCAACAATGCTCTTTGTATCACTAATCAAGCACATGTAGAAATTTGGCGCCATGTATACGAAACCAGACAGTAGATAATTAGCTTATCACTGAGTTATCACAACATTTTTCTCTTGAAAATACAAGGACGCTTAGCTTTGCTTTTAATTCCAGCCTAACTAGGACATCTAACTTAACAGGTATGCGTCCCCTAAAAACACAAACTCTCTCTAAATGTGACCGTCATTGTACCTATGGCGCATTTCCAGCCATTCCAAAGTGTGTTATAAAGACATTACCGACTTGTGGTCGCTACAGAAGGCTTGGTCACGGCAGCGTGTGGCGGTTTCAGCTAGTATTTAATATTTAGTCTTAAAATAATTAATTGGAAACTCGTTTGGGGGCCCCTCTCAAGCGGGGGCCCGGGGGGACGATCAAATTTGGACCCCCTCCCCCCACCCTAGTTACGCCACTGATTGCAGTCTCCTTCAATATAACAGCTACCCCATATCATGTTCCCCCCTCATCCCCACCCCCCTAAGAGCTGTGGTCAGCAGAGCGAAAGATCAAAGCGACCATGCTGGATGAAGGTGCGACTTCGTACCTTTGGCCAATGACCGATAACGAAGCCCTACTGGACCCAGGGAAAACTTCTGAGTCATGCTTTAATGCCCAAACGCCATTCTAAACCCAACTCATTCAGGGGCCAGGAGTCCATCAAAACAGACGAGCTAGTTAGAGTTAGATATTAGAGTTTGAGAGAGGAGAGCAGTTACGAGTAGTTTAAATAAAGTTCCACTGAATTTATATTTCATTTTAACAAGTTTTTGAGTTGTTTATGTTATATGATTGTATTGTGTGTAATAAGAAGCCCGCAAAAGATGACTTTTCTTTAATCACAAGAGATGCATTTAACATCTATATGTATTTCAAAGCTACAAAGCGAAACAAAAAAGTGTCTGCTTAAATTTAATTTACCTTGATCAAGTTCTGATAGTCCCAATTGTGCGGATTTCACTGAATCATTGAAACTATCACAACCAGACTGACTAACATCCTCTTGTGTCTCTTCTTCTTCTTCATTTATTACAGCTTCTTGTCCCACGTAAGCAGCAAAGTCCATATTCTTTTCTCTAGTCCAAGTAAACTGGGCAGCTGGGATTTGAGAAAATATAATCATTCTAACCTAGTTTGAAACATTATATGATTTTCAATAAAAAAAATTACATGATAAATTCTTCAAGTATAAATGATTTTAAATCAATAATTCCATTAAAATATCTATAAGAGCCTCTACAAAAGATAGTGCAACCTAAACACGTCATGAGCCCTTTGGACCCCAATGGGTACAATAATATGCTATAAAATGACTTAGCAATGGGGAGAGTGTGATCATAGGGCACCAGTTGGTGGATATTGTCAGAGTCCCAAGATTAGCTGGTGGCAGCCCAGTAACAATAATACCTGTAGATGGTGATATGCAATAATTGTCTTCAACTGAGTGTGAGTACTCATCTTCTTCATCATAGTACTCTGAAAAAAAAAATTAAAATACTTAAAATTTTCCTTTTAGCAATATATAAAAAAAAATTTGCTTATGTCAAAAAGGCTTTATTGTTCATACAGCAAACTCTTATTTAATGCCATTATTGATTATTAATATAAATAATCTATATAAATCTGTATATAAAATAAATAAAACTATATTTGTTAGTGTCTTTATGTGTGGCTATAACTTTCATGGCCTTTAGAAATCTGCATCTTTGAACCAGACTTTAAACAAGAGTTCATTATATTAAAATGTTATTAGCTATTTAGTTTTCTTGTAAATTGTCAAGATTTAGCCAATTTTCATTTACATTTTTTAAAGAGATGAACACTGGATTGTTGACATCTTAACCGTGCATGATTTACAGTAATTGTAAGCTGATGTAATAGGAATGAAAAATAAATTATATTTTAAGATGTATTACTATCAAAAATTTCAAAAACTATATTGCTAATTATTAAGGTGGTCAAGGTGAAGAGCACATAACTGTCAACCTGAAGGTCCCAGGTTCAATCTTCTATGACAACCAAGGAAACTTCTCCAGGTTCAAGTGAAAGTGAAAATTTCAAAAACTATATTGCTAATTATTAAGGAGGTCAAGCTGTGAAGAGCACATAACTGTCAACCTGAAGGTCCCAGGTTCAATCTTCTATGACAACCAAGGAAACTTCTCCAGGTTCAAGTGAAAGTTGGTTGAAATAGCCCCAAGTTCACTCAGCTTTAGTCGGTACCTGACTTATAGTTGGAGAAGTAAAGGCAGCTGGGTGTTGTGCTAGCCACTTAACCTCTAAATGAGCCATGGCTGCAGAAAAAGATTAATTCTAGCTTCGTCTGTCCCAATAGTGAAAGGATCACAGGGGGCCTTTAATATTAATTATTATTTTATTAAATTATCTGGATCAGAATATTTAAGCATTTTAGTATTGAAGTGACATTCAATTCAAAGAGGTGACCAATTATCTTTCTTGCTTGACATGTTAGGTTGATAGATTGAGAGACATTGATACAAATGTTCAAAAACAAGCTTTGAACAGGTCAATTAAAGAGGAGGCATAATAATTTATCAATATAAATGAAAATTTTAAAAACTTATACAAGATAATGAATTTGGTATATGTTTAAGAAGATGTATTATAAAATGTGGCTGGATGGTGAAGTGGATAGTAAACTTGACTCACATACAAAGGGAACAATGCCTGGTAAGGCCAAAAGTATGCGCTGATTACTTGAGATGGGCACCACCAAGTCTATAAGCCCACAGAATGGATGTATAAAAGGACAATAGATATATTGTTCTGTCCAAACGTTACCCAAAACAAGCATATTGACTTGAAGTACAAACAAGCATACTGACTTGAAGTAAACATAACTCAAAAATGGAACCAATATTTATAATTATATAGAGTATTTGAAAGAAGAATCTTCAATGGGTGCATGGGCACAGATTAGGGTCACATTGAACATTTGTCACGTATCCTGAGGCAGCATAATCTTTTGTTAGCTGGTTTAAAGCCAATTATTTGACTGAGGATGTTTTCCTGACAGCAAATCCTATTCCTAGTGTATTTGTGGGGTTCCCACTATACCATCGTATACTATATTTCTTGGAGTGCTGCTATTTTTATTTTGCACTTTCTAAGCTGTTCAGTGAGGCGGGTTAGGGCTCCTGCTCTGTAGAGGCTTAATACATTCCAAGTCAATAGCCTGTAATCATGTCCATGATCATGCTGTTTTCATTTAGATCAGTCCGGTTTTTCAAACTGTTGTTTGGCTTTCGTAACCTGCTTTTTTTTTTTACATGACTGGGTAGTTAGCCCTGTGCACAACCACTAGGATGTTGCCCCTAACAGCCTTGTGGGTAGCTGTATTTGTTTAAGGTTAGGTCCCTTAGCCTTTGTGGATCCCTCCACTAACTACAAGGCAGTAGTTGCCTGCTTTGGTCCGCCCCAAGAATTTTATTTTATCGGCACTCACCATATCTGGCAATCTTTCCCCTATCCGCCAACTGGTGAGGCGCCCGATGGGAGTTCAGCCTCTCCAAATGGGTGAAAATACAAGGGGAAAGCTCAAGAGAATTTAAAGTAAACCAAGGACTTAGACAAGGAGACTCCCTTTCGTGCATACTATTCAACTTAACCCTAGAGAAAGTCATAAAAACATTCAGTTGGATAAGTGAGGAACTATAACACATTACCTCAAAAGTTAAAAAACAGGAACAATATTTACAGAACCCATCCACTACCTTGCATATGCTGATGATATAACATTGATAGAAAAGCGAAGCAAGGATATATAGCAAAAGCATTCATAGAATTAGAAACAGCAGCTCAGAAAGCAATTTAACAGTAAATGAATCAAAGACTCAATACATGCTCAACAGAGAAATGAAAAAGAAGGAAAAGAAAAATCATTCAAAATCAGTGATAGAGCATTTGAAAGAGTAGAAAACTGTAAATACCTGGGATCAACCATCAGTGAGAAAAATATAATGATAGAGGTCAAAAACAGACTAGATGTAGAGAACAGAATATATCACACACTGCATAAAATACTAAAAAACAGACAGATCTCCAAAAAACTTAAAAAAACCATATACAAAACAATGATCAGACCAGCAGTAATATATGGTAGTGAAACACGGACCATCAACACACAAGCAGAAAATATGCTTAACACTTGGGAAAGGAAAATATGGGCCAGTAAAGGAAAATAACGAGTGGAGAAGTAGAACCAATTCAGCATTGTACGAACATAAAATGAGAAGAGGCATAAAGGCAGACCAAG
>JAGDYQ010000015.1:2934031-2947436 GCA_021962125.1 Bulinus truncatus | reverse complement strand
TGGTCTGCCTTTATGCCTCTTCACATTCTATGTTCGTACAATTCTGAATTGGTTCTACTTCTCCACTCGTTATTTTCCTTTACTGGCCCATATATTTTTCTAAATATTTTCCTATTTCCCCAAAGTCTTCGCCATATTTTTCTGCTTGTTTGACTGATAGTCCGTGTTTTCACTACCATATATTCCTACTGGTCTGATCATGTGTTTTGTATATGGTTTTTTCAGATTTTGGAGATCTGTCTTTTTTTTAGTATTTTTTATACAGTTGTGTGATATATTCTGTTCTCTACATCTAGTCTGTTTTTGACCTCTATCATTATATTTTTTCTCACTGATGGTTGATCCCAGGTATTTACAGTTTTCTACTCTTTCAAATGCTCTATCACTGATTTTGAATGATTTTTCTTTTCCTTCTTTTTCATTTCTTTGTTAAGCATGTATCGAGTTAATTGAGTCTTTGATTCATTTACTGTTAAATTGCTTTCTGAGCTGCTGTTTCTAATTCTATGAATGCTTTTGCTATATATCCTTGCTTCGCTTTTCTATCAATGTTATATCATCAGCATATGCAAGGTAGTGGATGGGTTCTGTAAATATTGTTCCTGTTTTTTAACTTTTGAGGTAATGTGTTATAGTTCCTCACTTATCCAACTGGATGTTTTTATGACTTTTTCTTCGATTAAGTTGAATAGTATGCACGAAAGGGAGTCTCCTTGTCTAAGTCCTTGGTTTACTTTAAATTCTCTTGAGCTTTCCCCTTGTATTTTCACCCATTTGGAGAGGCTGAACTCCCATCGGGCGCCTCACCAGTTGGCGGATAGGGAAAGATTGCCCAGATATGGTGAGTGCCGGAGTAAAAATAAAATTCTTGGGGTGGACCAAAGCAGGCAACTACTGCCTTGTAGTTAGTGGAGGGATCCACAAAGGCTAAGGGACCCTAACCACCAAACAAATACAGCTACCCACAAGGCTGTGAGGGGCAACATCCTAGTGGTTGTGCACAGGGCTAACTACCCAGTCATGTAAAAAAAAAAGCAGATTCCGAAAGCCAAACAACAGTTTAAAGAGCCGGACTGATCTATAAATGGAAGCAACATGAGTCATGGACACTGATTACTGGCTAGTGACTTGGAATGTATTAAGCCTCTACAGAGCCCTAACCCGCCTCACTGAACAGCTTAGAAAGTGCAAAATAAAAATAGCAGCACTCCAAGAAATCAGATGGAAAAATTCAGACATACTAAAAACAATAGAGTATACCATCTTTTATAGTGGGAACCCCACAAATACACTAGGAACAGGATTTGCTGTCAGGAAAACATCCTCAATCAAATAATTGGCTTTAAACCAGCTATCGAAAGATTATGCAGCCTCAGGATATGTGACAAATGTTCAATATGACCCTAATCTGTGCCCTATGCACCCACTGAAGATTCTTCTTTCAAATACTCTATATAATTATAAATATTGGTTCCATTTTTGAGTTATGTTTACTTCAAGTCAATATGCTTGTTTGTACTTCAAGAAGTCAACTATGCTTGTTTTTTTGGGTAACGTATGGACAGAACAATATATCTATTGTTCTTTTATACATCTTTTCTGTGGGCTTATAGACTTGGTGGTGCCCATCTCAAGTAATCCAAACGCATACTTTTGGCCTTGCCAGGCATTAAAACCTGAACCCTCAATATTTCCTTTGTATGTGAGTCAAGTTTACTTATCCACTTCACCATCCAGCCCTTTACATTTTTATAATACTTCTTAAACATATACCAAATTCATTATCTTGTATAAGTTTTTAAAATTTTTATTTATATTGATAAATTATTATGCCTCCTCTTAAATTGACCTGTTCAAAGCTTGTTTTTGAGCATTTGTATCAATGTCTCTCAATCTATCAACCTAACATGTAAACCAAGAAAGATAATTGGTCACCTCTTTGAATTGAATGTCACTTCAATACTAAAATGCTTAAATATTTTGATCCAGATAATTTAATAAAATAATAATTAATGTTAAAAGCCCCTGTGATTCTTTCACTATTGGGACAGACGAAGCTAGAATTAATCTTTTTCTGTAGCCATGGCTCATTTAGAGGTTAAGTGGATTTTAAGCTGAGTGAACTTGGGGGAATTTCAACCAACTTTCACTTGAACCTGGAGAAGTTTCCTTGCTTGTCGTAGAAGATTGAACCTGGGACCTTCAGGCTGACAGCAATATTCCCTCTAAGGTGTGGTATGAAGTGAGCAAAAAATTTTGTCTTTGAGCGACATTTTGTTTGAGGTCAAAATTTGTGAGCGATGTCATCCGTCGGAGTGAGCGATCGTACATGTAGTGTTAGCGATCGCTCACGCGCTCAGCTTAGAGGGAACATTGGTTGACAGTTATGTGCTCTTCACAGCTTGACCACCATAATAATTAGCAATATAGTTTTTGAAATTTTTGATAGTAATACAGTGCCACATCTTAAAATATAATTTATTTTTCATTCCTATTATGTCAGCTTACAATTACTATAACTCATGCACAGTTAAGATGTCAACAATCCAGTATTCATCTCATTAAAGAATGTAAATGAAAATTAGCTAAATGTTGACAATTTACAAGAAAACTAAATAGCTAATAACATTTTAATATAATGAACTCTTGTTTAAAGTCAGTTCAAAGATGCAGACTTCTAAAGGCCATGAAAGTTACAGCCACACATAAAGACACTAACAAATATAGTTTTATTTATTTTATATATAGATTTATATAGATTATTTATATTACTAATCAATAATGGCATTTAATAAGAGTTTGCTGTATGAACATTAAAGCCTTTTTGACATAAGCGCATTTTTTTTACCTATATTGCTAAAAGGAAAATTTTAAGTATTTTAATTTTATTTTTCAGAGTACTATGATGAAGAAGATGAGTACTCACACTCAGTTGAAGACAATTATTGCATATCACCATCTACAGGTATTATTGTTACTGGGCTGCCACCAACTTATCTTGGGACTCGGACAATATCCACCAACTGGTGCCCTATGATCACACTCTCCCCATTGCTAAGTCATTTTATAGCATATTATTGTACCCATTGGGGTCCAAAGGGCTCATGACGTGTTTAGGTTGCACTCCCTTTTGTAGAGGCTCTTATAGTTATTTTAATGGAATTATTGATTTAAAATCATTTATACTTGAAGAATTTATCATGTAAATTTTTTTTATTGAAAATCATATAATGTTTCAAACTAGGTTAGAATGATTATATTTTCTCAAATCCCAGCTGCCCAGTTTACTTGGACTAGAGAAAAGAATATGGACTTTGCTGCTTACGTGGGACAAGAAGCTGTAATAAATGAAGAAGAAGAAGAGACACAAGAGGATGTTAGTCAATCTGGTTGTGATAGTTTCAATGATTCAGTGAAATCCGCACAATTGGGACTATCAGAACTTGATCAAGGTAAATTAAATTTAAGAAGACACTTTTTTTGTTTCGCTTTGTAGCTTTGAAATACATATAGATGTTAAATGCATCTCTTGTGATTAAAGAAAAGTCATCTTTTGCGGGCTTCTTATTACACACAATACAATCATATAACATAAATAACTCAAAAACTTGTTAAGATGAAATATAAATTCAGTGGAACTTTATTTAAACTACTCGTAACTGCTCTCCTCTCTTAAACTCTAATATCTAACTCTAACTAGCTCATCTGTTTTGATGGACTCCTGGCCCCTGAATGAGTTGGGTTTAGAATGGCGTTCGGGCATCAAAGCATGACTCAGAAGTTTTCCCAGGGTCCAGTAGGGCTTCGTTATCAGTCATTGGCCAAAGGTACGAAGTCCCACCTTCATCCAGCATGGTCGCTTTGATCTTTCGCTCTGCTGACCACAGCTCATGAGGGGGGAACATGATATGGGGTAGCTGTTATATTGAAGGAGACTGAATATTAACATCATCATAAATATGTATAATGTAGAAAACAGGAAGAAACTTTTGGTTTAAGTGTTAAAAATAGGTCACTAATGCATTTATTGCATTGTCTTATAGGATTGTGCTATGTGTTTGAATCACTGGGTTTAAAAAAAAAAGGATAACTTACCATGTTAACTCCCAAATAAGTACATTAAGCAGGGCATGAAGTCCAGTCAACATATTAGACAGCTTACTCTCCACCTTTTTTATAGCTTAGTTTAAAAGCAGACAAATCAAAACCTGTATGCATATAAGCAAACAAATTACTGGATGGCCTATAGAAATATTGTATTATAATCACATAACACTTGAACTTACTTCATAGTCTTCCAGACCAGGGCATCTAGCTGTTGATAAAACTATAGAATTATGAAAGCAGAATTGAAGAATTAAGATATTCATCTAAATACATGTACCATATTGTTAACATTTAGTTGTAAAAATTTTATTTGAGAGTCTGTATTCAGGCATGCTACACTTAAATGTGACAATGTATTCTAAGTAATAACAGTGGTATACTGGTAATGTACAGTGTAAATTTTGTACAGTGTACACAATGTTAAAATGTAAGGTGGTAATTCATTTCATTTTATCATTACAGCTAAGTTAAATAGTTGCTTGGAAGAGGCTCGTAACATTTTAGGTGATTCTGTATCAGAGACTGTTATGACCTCTGTTATTATTCAAAATGGTTACAATTTAGAAACTTCTATTAATCAGCTCCTTTCTCAGCAAGGTATGTGATGAATATTATTAAAAATTTCAACATTATATGGAATATTTTTTTTATAGTTTTTAAGTGTTAAGATAATGTATGCCTACTTAAAAAAAAATACTTCTAAGCCTTATAGCAGTTTGCTTTAATCTTTTTTTGTGGTTTACTTATATTTTTGCATTTAATTGGAAAATTATATGATTACCAAAATTTAGGCTTTTTAAGTTTTAATTTAATGTCTCAATTAGTCATTTCTGTTTTAAAAGATACTAATTTCCTGATAGATCTCAAAATAATGTTTACTGTGTAGTTAGTATTGATGGATAAATTCAGCGTTTCTTTCCCTAAACAATTATCAGCTCTTCCATGTGCATACAGCAGGTCAAAATCAATATTTGACATTTTACCTATAGATCTGACTAGTTGTTTCCCTTATCATTGGTTAATGCATTGGTCGGTTGTTCGATAAAATTTCAAAATAGTAAAACATAACATATTCAGTTTGATAAAGTTTTCCAATGACACTAAATTAGATTAGAAAAAACGTTATGAATTTTTTTCATGTATAAAGGTGGGGTCATTTTTATATAAGGAATTTAAAAAATATGTGACCAAAAAAATAATTTTCTTAGAACAAAACTACATAACTTTGTAATAGTTTCATAAGCTTCTGTTTTTCCTCATTAATACTTTGATATATTTAGATTATTGGCAGATTTTATCTACCAACATTACATTTATGTACTGTAAAATCTGCTGATTAAAATTAACATTAAAAAAAAAAGCTGACTTGTCCAATATTATTATAAATGTAAATTGAAAAGAACAAACTTTAATAAAATTTTCAAAAAAGTATATGCCCAAAGTTCAGCTATATATTTGACAGGTTTTACGTTATGAATAATTTATAAAACATGTAAAAAATAATTGCTGTTTTAGAATACAAAGACGTGATAAAGATATAGCCTAAATGGCACTCTCAGGTTAAATTCACTAAATGAAACACATTTTTATCTAAAAATTTCAGATTTAAATTTTTATAAATATAATGTGCTATCATTTATTTAAATGTTTTATTTTAATGCAATTAATTTCTAAAATTAAAATCTGTCTAAACATTTGATTTTTTTTTTTAAATAAGCAAAACCACATGGCTTCCTGTATATTCTTTGTTAAAACTTTTCTTATACTAAGCTAAACTTTGAAATTGAATAATACAGATGGGCAATGTAATTCAATAATAATTTTTGACACATGTATTGTTCAAACAGTGACACATTTATCTACAAAATCTATCTGATAGATATGTATTCCTTGATGTATAAAAACACCTCTAATAGCTTGAAAAATGTAAATGAAATACATTTACTTGAAATTTTGGTTATCATCTTTTGCAAAAAGTAGTTTATAGAGGCTTAAAAAGCACTGAATTTTTTCACATTTCTGGATTTAGCTTAAAATAGCTTTAGCTATGAGTTGTTGGTTATTTTAAAAAGTTCTTAACCACTAGTTTGCTTTAATAGCTCACCAAAATAATCATTGATTTGCAAGTTGTTCTCAAATAAGGCATAATTATTATGGAGATATTGTGCTATACAGAAGTCTATTTCATAGCATTTGATCCTGTTTTAAAAGAATTTTTTTTTTTTTTGAGATGAACAGAAGTTCCTCTTTGGTTCTTGAGTTAATCAACTTGTAATTCTTTTTTTAAAAAAGCCTCATTTACCCTTAATATTTAGGTAACTCTGTAAACATCAATCAAAGGCTGTTCTTGTTATACCTAACTAAGTAATTAGTCATTACTCAGTCATTGAACTTTTTATCAATTTTTATTTTGGTCTCTTTTTTTACAAATCTCTTTGTTAAATTTTTAAACATTTATAGATGCACCAAAACCACAGCGTGAACTTAGACAGAGGAAAAATAGAACCCAAGGTGAATATTTAACTTATACACTTTCGATTCCTTTGTTTTGGATCTAGTGTGACACACGTATTTTTTATTTAGTTGTTTTTTTCAATTAAATTTAAAGTGTCCTTTAAACTGTAAACGTCTAACATGCTGCCTTTTTATTTTTCATATTCAATTGTTATCATCCATTGTCATCTTCCGCCAACTTCATTTAATTTGAATGTGTCTGGCATGAATATTCCTCTTGTTGCTTATGGCTGTTGTAAGGTAAGATGATATTGATACCACAGATTTGGATAATTTATTAGCAGAAATTGAAGGGGTGGATATGCCTAAAAATAAAACTTTTCAGCCAAAAATTAATTCATGTCACTTGCCTACACAGAATTTAGTTTCAGCTATGAACATTAGTTCTTTTAAGTCAAACAACAGTTCCACTGTTTCTTTATCAGACTTGATAAAACAACAACAGAAGGTTGAAAAAAAAAGTATTCCTAGTACCGTACACAGAGTTGATGACCCAGTGGCTCGATCAGATCACTCTGTTAGTTTAACTGAGCTGGCAAGGCAGCATAAAAAGGGTATCTCACCTGTCAGATCTGTTCCTCAAGCTAATTCTGTCCCTAAAGCACATGTCTTGGGCTTCACCAACTTGTCAGACCTAATTGCTGATTATCCTAAGGGAAGTAATTCTTCAACGAGGGATTTATCTTTCGGCAGCATATCACCTTATGCTACTCAGTCTCTTATAAGTTTGTCCAACCCAACAGTTAAAACTAAATTGGACAATTCACAGACTGCTTCACCTAGTTTGTCAGAGCTGGTAAAGCAGCATTCTGTGTCCCAGTCAGAGAAAAATAAAACTGACTTAAATGTCCCAACATCTCCACCATTTGTGAAAGATTTTGCAACATTAAGTCTTGGTGGTCTTGTTGCAACACTAAGTCTCAGCAGTCTTACTAAAGACTTGTCTCTAGACAAATCCAAATCCCATGATACAGATTCAGTAATCAGGTCATCTTCAGCATCTACTGTGTTACCTGATAGCTTCTCTCTGGCCTCCTGTTTGAAAACAAAAAATTCAAGTTCCTTGAAAAGTCCTCACCTGAAACAAGTCGATCAAGACAAAAAGGAAAGACTGTTTGTTCAAGAGTTCAGGGTAAATGTCCACCCTGGCTTAATGAAAAGCAGCATTATTCAAAAAGTAGACACTAGTCTTGTTTCACAGGCTTCTTATTTTGGCTTAGTTCTTTGTGGTCCATATAGGAAAAGAAAGAGTGATCAATTTTCGCCTGTTAAACAAAGGGGAGTTAAACACCCCAAATTCTTGTGCACTGCACAGCTACGTAATGTTCCAATGTACAAACACACGTTGCATCACTTTATTAAACCCTTTGATTTTTCCACCCCATCTCCAGATGATATTGTGAAA
Source organism: Bulinus truncatus (assembly GCA_021962125.1). NCBI lineage: Eukaryota > Metazoa > Mollusca > Gastropoda > Planorbidae > Bulinus > Bulinus truncatus. Next base: position 2,939,410 of record JAGDYQ010000015.1, on the reverse strand, counting down.
AATAAGCAAAAGCAGGCTTTTACTAGGTCTGACAAAGAGTTTACGATATGAGTTTTAGCACCAGAGTTTTTATTTTTATTTCACAGTTTTAAGCTGTATAGATCAATTTTTTTCGGCTGAACTCCTTTCACAGTGTTATTATACTTTAAAACAGATGAATATTTTTTAAATAACAAATGATTGATAAAATCAAAAATTTTGTTAATCAAAAAAAAAAATTGACTTAATGAATAGATTTTTTTTTAAATTTACATTTTTGTCTTGAAAATAGATTTTTACTTATTTTACTGATCTGTTACAAATAAGTATAATTCCTTTTTTTTTTTTTTGTGGAAACTTATAATCTAAAACAAACTGAAATAATGTATTTGTCCAATTATATTACTTAGGGTTTTTGGGAATATGCACATGGCTTTAGAAAAATACCCATCACTTGAAAATATAAACATGTGACCAACTTATCATTTCAAACAGGAGGGAAAAAAAGTTCTGTTATTGCAAGACAAAAAAATTAAGCATCATTTTGGCAATGTGAAGTTTACATTAAAAATCATAGTGAAAAAAAAAAGTAATTTTTAAGATGCAATGAAAAAATAATTACTTGAATAAGTTGATAAATCTGATTGACTAAAATATTAATCTAGCCAACATTTCTGCATAAACTGTGTTAAATCTAAATATTGTTTTAAATCTTGACCCATATTTAGCAGGTTACTACTTGAATATTGCAAGGACTGTATTATTGAGTCCTATGTTTTTGCATTTCAAAATTATTTAGATAAAAAATTAAGAAGATGTACAATTCTTTGTTTCTAAAAATAAGGGAAAATATTTATAAAAAAAGTAATTTTATAAATTTGTTTTAAACATTCTTAATTCAAACCATGATGGTTGTCTACTAGATTTTGTTTTGAAATGTAATAGAACCAGTGATCCTCAGGTTGATTTTTGAGTGGACCCCACTTGTTAGATGTAATGGCTATTTATTTAATTGTTATTAAATTTATTATTTGTATGCTAGTGAGATGCCTGTCTGTGGCTTTGGATTTCTAAACTTGGTTTATAAACAATAAGTGGTTTAATCGGTGGATTACTTAGTGCAATTCTTTACAGTGAATTAAAAATGAACTTTCGTAGCCTCTTTTGCTAAATATTAAATTAAACCTGAACCTGAAATGTTTAGGGTGTCATTAGATCTCTACCCCTGTATATCAGTAATGAGCCTTTATAGTTGTAGCTAATGTGTCCTTGTCCTAATTCTCTATTCCTGTGCTAATGGCATTACACAAAAATATTTGGGACCAGAAAAAGCTATTTGTTGTAACTATATCTTTTTAACACTTGAATCACTGTCGTCAAAAATAATTCTCCTATTAAATTTGATTTTCTTGACCTACCATAGGTACTTAGATTTAAAGATGTCTTTTTGTGATACACAGCAAACATGTCATGACAAGCTTTCATACTATAATTACTTTAAGTTGTAATAGAAATACATGTTTTACACAGGATTAAGAAATTTACAATAACATAATACTGAGGTATGAGTAATTGTTAATTCCTGTCACTGTTATAGGCTAAGATTAGTGGTTCTGAGTCAGTATTTTATGAAGAACTAAGGCTATGTAGCTTTGCAGTCATAGAGGGAAAAATAACACTACTCCAAAAAAAAATACAGTTAACTAGTACAGAAATGAATCATAAATAAGGCTGTATCTTAAAAAAAAAGGTTGGAGTTGGATAGTTTTTTAAACACAGCTGATAAACTTGAGAATAGAATTCTCTTGCCAATGCAACCTATTGTATTTAATGATTATTTAGATTATGTGTGGCCATGCATGAGGTAGTTAAGAGCCACATACCAGTTTTTGTATGTTATAAAGAGCAGCAACATATAATAGGATTTTCTCCCAAAATGCCTGCTATCTTGTCTATCTTTATAAATATTCAGGGCTATACGTTGTACTGGAAATTGTTATTTTAAGAAATGACAAAAAGTGGGATTAAGTAGATTCTGGCATGAGTTTTTCAATTCATTTAGAGAAGACAATTAACCTGGCACAGTGCATGATCCTCTTACTATTATAAAGAGGCAATTATTTACCTGCCTTGTTTCAGGAAGATTTTAAAATATGCTTGGCATTCAAACTTTTTTCTTATATTCTTTTAAAAATTGGTAATTCAATTCAAAAAGCTTATCCATTCATACAATAATAGTTCATGAACTTAAAAATTGAAATTTGCTAACTATATTGGTCTCCTTAAGATTTGTTTATTTTCTTTACATTATTATTCTTCTTTGTTGATTGAATTTGTTTACTCACTGGATAGACCAAGCACTTATTTTCTTCCATTATTCTAAAATATCTTTTTTAAAAACAAGAGGCTTAGCAGCAACTATCACTCGTTGCTTAAGCTACAAATTGCATTATATCGAGAAAGATTATTATGTATTATTATTTTGTCATTTGTAATATTGGCCCAATGCTTCTTTTTTATTAATCCCTCAAAGTGCTTTAAGTAACAGTAAAAAAAAGTAAAGTTTCCTTATCCTCTAAGGGCCATCGAGGCAGATGAAGTGCAGAATTCATCTGTTTTTTAACCACATCACATAAAGGGGTTGTGTGGTTAGCACAACACCAAGCCGCCTTTACTTCCCCAACTTAAGCCAGGTACCCATTTGAAGCTGGGTGAACATGGACTTTTAACCAACTTGCATTGTCTTGTGGGGAAGTTTACAAGATGATTTGATCATCTTGAAACTGTTTTGAGGATTATGTATATAAGCTTTTTATAATTATCATTAGTCTGGGATTATAATGGAGAGGCTGTCTTCATTTCTAACTATTACTTATTAGCTAATTTTCCTATAAGTTTTTTCAAAAACCTGATTGAAAGTTGTTGTTTTTTTTAATTTATATAAATATCCATCACCATATTGCTTATACTGTATATTTGTACACTATTTTTTTTTAATGACATTTTTAAGAATACCTTCTGTTTTTACATACAAATAAATATGTTTCAAGCTACAGTTTAAAATGATATTTTCAAGAATAATCTTTATAGAGTAAATTTTCAGTACTGGTGACTACATGTGTCACCATTCTGCATTAAAATCAGAGGATGACAACCTCATAGCATTGCACAATTACATAAAAAAATAATATGTATTGGAAGGACATGACAATTACATTGGAATTACATATTTCACAGGTTTTACATAATGAATAAGATATAAAAATTGTAAAAAATAAATGTTATTATAGAAAATTCTGACATCATTTTAATAAATAATTATACACATCGTATATTTCTGTGATGTGCGTCATTGTAAGAAATAAAGATGTGATAAAGATGTAGCTTGGAACAGTGAGAGAAAAAAAATTATTTCCTATAATTGTTTTTAGACATTCTCTTAACTTGTGGTGTTATATATTCTTACCAGATTCTTTTATCTTACTTTTTTTTTTTGTTTGGTTCTGTACAAAATGTACATAGATTTTTTTTTTTAAATTTGTATAAAATGAAAGCTTTTTTGTTCAGTGCATTTTTCATATTTATCACTAATTGGAATATTTTAAAATTATAAAACTTCTTGATTCACACTTATTTTGTTTTTATGTTTGATATTATTTTTTTTCTATCATGAAAACATGAATTCGTACTAAATAAATGATAAATCAATGTTTTGTTTGGTTCAGATTTTAATTATTTGTTGGCTGGTTTTCTTTTGGTTGAGTGGTAATGAATGATGGTGGTTACATATACTGTTTAAAGACATTCATTTCCTGCAAAATTTTTTTAAATATTAGCTGCTAGGGACTATCATTTCTTTACTTCATTGCGGCATAATTGAGATAATTCTCTCTATTTTCTTTTGTGAGGACTAATGAAACTAAAGTGTTCTGAAAATGCTTGCCAAATTATTCTGAAAATGCACACATGTATACAAATGTCAAATCACTATTTCTAGCATCTGAAGGCCCCCCTCCTGTTACAACTGCCAGCCAAGATCTCCATCCGAAAACTGAAGTCATTAGTGCTTGTACTCCCCTAGTCACACCTTCCAAATCAGCCAGCAAAGTAACCATTGGTTTCCTTCAGGCCGAAACACAAAACTCACAACCCTCATCCCCTGCCAGCTCGAAAAAGCTCACCCTCCAAGTGAACAGAAGAAATGATGCATCGCCAGCAGGGAATAAGAAAAACTCAATGAAATCCGAATTATTGAATTTCAGCCAGTCAGAAATGGAGTCAAAAAAATCAGATGTGGTTACTTCTGAAGAAGGTGCAATATCAAAGACTGCAATGGACTGTAACTTGAGAAATGCAGTTGAATTTATGGGTCTAGAGGGAGACAAAGATACAATCCAGTCATCAGTGGATGCTATGAAACCTATTCCAGCAACACCTAAATCTAAGTGAGTAACCTACCTTGTTTTTGAAGCTGGTCTTTTTTTTAGAAATGTATTATGTTTACTAGCTTGAAATTTTTATTTCCTTTTACATTAATTATATAACAAACAGTTTAACTAAAGGTGATTTTTAAAAAAAAAAAGCATTAAAAATATTTAACATATTTTTTTTTATTTTCTTTTATTGCACTGTGTTTTTTTTTTTACTATTTGTATAATTGTTTATATCTCTTGACCTTGTACAATAAGTTGCTACTACATAGGGGAAAATTGAATTCCCTATCATCAATATAGCAATAATGCTTTATACTGCATGTGGTTTTATCTGTGATTTTTCAGAAGTAAAGCATCCAAAATTGATATTATGACAGAATATGCCAAGCGCCATGGCAATAAAGAGCTGCTGAATCTAGTCGTTATAGGTAATCACATTTTTATTAACCCTCTACATTTTTATTTTAACATTGCTTTTACTGTAATTCTTTCAACAAGTACAATGTGTAATAAAGTAAATTTAACACAAAATTACATGCTGCTAAACCTCTGTGACAAGGCTTCCGTTTAATTTGAGCTGTATGCCACTCCCTTCTTTAAAATAATTAACGATAGACATTTGTTTAATGTGACTGTAAGGATCCCTTGTGGTGGCATGGTTGGTAAGCTCAGTTAGCTTGGAGTAGGTTATAAGTTTAGATCCCTATGACATTGGTTGCCCTTTTCACCTGGCATGGCAATTACTTTATGTGTCAGATTATAGCCACTGTACAGTCTATCACACACACACACACACACAATGCTATGAGAGAATTTGACAACTTGACTTAGATTTCTAAACGTGGAGTTTATCATTTATAGTGCTAAGGAAATATAGCTAAAAAATAAAACGAAAAAGAGATCTAGCAATGTAAATTCAAATTTGGCCTCTTAAATATACAACTTAGTCCAAAAAATCACTATGAAG
>JAGDYQ010000015.1:2904309-2933531 GCA_021962125.1 Bulinus truncatus | reverse complement strand
CATCTGTCCCCTGTTTTCTCACTGGTAACACTCACCATTATAACATAAATATTTAAAACAAATAATATAAAGTATTAAATACATTTCATAAAATATTTTTTAATATTTTTATTTATTTAACGGATTGAATTACACCCATCCTTAGAAAGTGCACTACCCAGATGATGGATGGGACAATCTGATTCAAAACTAATTTACACAGTGTATTTAAAATCATATTCACAAACATGTTAAAATAATGAATGCATTTTTTTTTACTACAGCATTACCTAAGTTTTTCCCAAGTACAATAACTCTGTCTTTGTATTTAGCTCTCTGGCACAGGGGATTCCCAGAGAGATCCAGACGAGTAAGAAACTGCCAGGATAACAGAAGCTCTGCCAGTTCTTTCATGTCCCCTAGCTCATTTTCTGCTGCCATCAAATGGGTTAAATTCGGCAAAAGTTTGAGATCTGCAATGCTGGTCAGGTGATTGCCAGACACATTCAGTACTTGCAAAGTTGGCTGAAAAAAACAAAGGAAAATCTATTAGATGTTTTGAAAAAAGTATACATATATATGTATATGCAGTTACCTCATATAACCATGGTACATATATATGCAGTTACCTCATATAACCATGGTACAGATATATGCAGTTACCTTTTAAGTGCCGTGCCTTCCTAATTCAGATGAAGACAAAGGTGACTCAAAAAAAAAAAAAGCTAAGGATGTAGACTAAATGTGCACAGAGAAATTAAGGGTTTGGGCCATAGTATACAAGTTATCTATGGGTGTCTCAAGGGCAAGTGCAGCCTGGGCTATTAATGGAGTTTTGGAAGAGCATGGTAAAAAAGTAGTAACAGTTTATTTATAGAATCAAGTGATAAATATCTTATCCAATCAAGAAGACATAGGAGTAAATAAAAATCAAATAAAATCAGAGGTGGGACAGATCAACCAGTTTAGAATGGAAAATATATTCCTAGAGTTTAATACATAAAAGACACCCAGTGGTGAGTTTATAATCTGGAATCAAAGTGAAACAGTTTTATATAAAAGTGTCACCCAAAGCTACTCACATTAATCATTTAATAGCCTGAAAAATTTGTCGTATAATAAAGCATTCATGATATGAATATCTTAGGCCCTACTGTGTCCTTGATCAAAATCACAATACAGAGAGAGGAATGGAGAGACCATACCAGTGTCCCTGACAACAAACATGTTAACGGACAAATGATGATCATAGAACGGGCAATATGCTGCTACATAATAACACTAGACGATGAATCAAGATAAAAAATTTCACTTCAATAAAGGAAAAATTTATGTCTAAATAATGCCATAATTACTGTTAACAACGAATCACCAGCTGAAAAAACTTGCTCCTCAAAAAAATACTTCTCTAATATACCATGAGGAAACTCAAATTCAGACTTATTCTGAAAGAAGCTCTGAAAGTGTTAAAGTTAATTCTAAATGAAAGACTTACCGCCAAGGCTTTCAATGTACGTGGATCCAATAAAAGCTGCTCTCCATTCGGTAATCTTTGGTTTTCAACATGTAGCTCCTGTAGTTTTCCCAACTTGTCCAAACCCTCTATAACTGTTATAGTGTTGCCACCTAAAAAACTGGCATTGGAAATGTAAAAAAAAACAAAAACAATAATGAATAATAGCATTACCGTCCAAACGCTTAAACATTAAAAAAAAAAAAAAGAAACCAATTAGGTTGTGCATCAATTATATAAAAGAAATGGCCTAACAAATTTGCATAAAATATTCTTTCAAATTGTTTTAAAGTGGGAGATGGCTAGATCAATGTAAAACTGTTAGATTACATTGTGGAGATACAGATCTTGGTGGGACGGATGGCCGAGTGGTGTAGATACTCGAATGTTGACCTGAGAGTCCTGGGCTCAATCCTTGGTGAGACCCATGGAATTTTTCCAGGTGAAATTTGGTACAAAGTCCACCCAGCTTTAAATGGGTACCTGACTTAAGTTGGGGAAGTAAAGGCGGCTGAGCATTGTGCTAACCACACACCCCTTCACATGCATAGGTTATAGAAAAAGATGTATTCTACACTTCATCTGCCCCAAAGGCCTGTTAGGGCTAAGGGAACTTTTACAGATCTCAACCTTGCTGATAAGGCTAACACTGAAGGAACAGTATGATGCCCTGCTTCATTGGTAACTCTTTTTATGTTAACTAATGGGAGTTTTATACTAAAGGACAAATTAAGCCAGATAATATCATACACGTCATGACAACACCAACTTATCAGAAATATCAGTTCTAGAATTCTTTATAGGAGAGTAGAATATGATATGCTATGAGTTAATAAATAAATAAAATCAAACATTTACAGTTTCTGAAGATGCTGAAGTGGAGATATATTTTCAATAGTAGTGATGTTATTATTTTGTAAGTAAAGATGTGTCAGTCCTGCGCTACTTGAAAGACATGGGATATGGTTGAGCTGATTATCATACAGGTACAAGACTGTTAAATTTCGGCATAATGGCAAACAATCACCCTGAAATCAAAATGAGGTAAAATTATTTTCCCTTCTTTGAATGCCAGATTCACTAACAGCAACAAAAAATATTTTTACTAGATAATGTTTGAAGTACATGTCTTAAAAAAAAAAAACATAATATGCACAAAACAAATTTGTTTGATGAAATGAAAAAAAATTTTTTAAATCCATAAAGGGAAAAAGAAATAATAATGCCAAATAAGAATTTTAAATACATGAAAAATAACAAGGCTGATATAGGGTTTGATTGAAATAAACTTAAAAAAAAAACAACATTTTACCACATCATCTATGTTTTTGTTTTCCAAATACAAGTGGGTCTGTCGTCCAATAAATTGCTGTATTGTTTCATCTTTTTTCTTTTTGGAGTAACCTGAAGTTCCCCTGGCAATAAGTTCAGCTGTTAACTTGACCATTATCTAAAGGACACCTCTCCATAAATTAGGAAATAGGGTTATTCTAGTAAACTGGCATAAAAAATGAAAAGGAACAAAAAAAATAAATCTTCTATTTAAAAGTTCTATTGTAAATATTATACTTTTAACATAAATATTTTTTTTATATATCTAAAACAAGAAATAGTTGTGCCTCATAAAGGCAACAAAAGAATAACAATTAATGTAATATGTTAAATTACTTAATCTGTATTATTCAATTTATTGTTTTTTCATAATCATTAGTTTACTAAGTTTAGTAATTATTGCTGTATTTAAGCAGTAGGTGATAATAATTTATAACTGTTTTGTGAATCAAGAATAAATTTAATCAATTTAAAGTTGATTTGATGTAAATTTCTTCAGGTGTTCAAGACAAGTCAAATGTAATTCAATCACTAATGAGTCTAATCAGACTATTCAGTCAATGTCATTGGAGTCCAATTTGGACTCATTAGTAAAGTAATGAGTCAAATAAGACAAATGTATTTTAGGTGAATCATACTTTTACGACAAAGCCAAGGTGATTTTCAAATGAGCACTCACATTTTAAACAATTACATTATTTATACATATTTTCAAGATTAATCACCGCATCGGTGCTTTGTTTCCCCATAAAAATGTGCATTTGTTAGCGTTGCTAAGGCCGTTGCCAAGGAAAGGAGCTATCGATAATGCTAAAATAAAAGTAACGAGCATTCAAATCTAACGCTAAAAATTCTGTTAATAACAACATATGACTGGTATATCATTAAAAAATACGTACTAAAATATATGATTACTGATGATATCTAGAAGCCACGACACTAGCCTCTGGCCAAAACATCTCTCAACATCACCTCATGTACATTTTATTACGATAAAATTAGCGCCCTTACGGGAAGGAAGTGCCAGCATCGAAAAAACATAAAAATTGTGATTGTTGTGAATGTGATAAAATGGAAGACGAAGCACCTGTTATATATGGATTGGAGTTTCAGGCAAGATAATATATAATAATAACTATTAAGAACAGTGACCAATAAGAATAAAATGTATTATTGTCTGATGATATGATCTATAAATCACTAAAAACGTTAAAGTCTGAGGATTCGTGAAAAAGTAACGGAAATTTTAGTTACTCAATAATTGTAATTTAGCCTTAGGCAATTCTGTTACTTTTCACAAAGAAGAAAAACTGTTTCCAAATATTTCATGTTGTGATAATCCTAACACTTTGTTATTAAATAAAGTATCAAACCATAGTTTAATGAAAGAACAACTTAATGATATATGTTAAAGTAAAAAATACAGGCTTTATTTGGCCAGGTTTTAGGGCTAAAATTGCACAGTATGACAATTAAAAAAAGGAACAAAAATCTCCAAGAATTAAATTTGTGAGGATAATAAAATTATGATGGTATTCAGGGGGGGTATCTGGCTGACTATAAATAAGAAATACAAAGTATATCATTGTAAAAAATAACTAATTATGTGTTTTTGGCCTAGTTTTTGGTTAACCATTGTACAAAATTTGACAAAATGAAAATAATTACATGCAAAATAATTTCATGTGAGAACTACATTCAGGAAGAAAAAAGAACTACATTCAGGAAGAAAATAAAATCTTACTGGCTACTTTTTTTTCTAGCTAATAGGGTATACTATTGGTAGGCACATCAGTTAACATGTCCTTAATGTTTGCTAAATCTTCTATCCTTTAAGTAAGTCTAAGTTAGCCATTGTCTGGCATAGTCTGTGATTTACTTCCAACCACTGACGGCGGAGCAGGGGGGGCAGGGGGGGCAGCGGTCCCCCCTAAAACTATTAAGGGGGGGCGGCGCCCCCCCCCTTGAATTTCCAGTCTGCCCCCCCTAAAATTTTAACTTTTTAACTTTGTAATTCATTTTAGTTTATATGTATCATTTTCATAATTCATTTGATTTATTTCTTAAATTTAATATTTGAAAGAAAATATAATTAATTGACATTTTACAGTAATCACATTATTGAGAGTTGTTGTGGCATATTTTAAAATTAGTTGTAAGTACCCGGCTTTGACCGGGTTTAAAATAATGTTTTCAGTTTTTTTAAGAAGCGTAATTTGACGTTTAATTAAGATTTAAAATAAGACGCGTAAAAAAGGGTTTATTTGCATGCAAATTGCAATAAAAGGGTACATTTGTCTTAAAGCAATGTGATACACAACATTTTTGGCAGTTCCTCTCTCTTTCCCTCCCCCTCCCTCTTTCCCTCCCTCTTTCCCTCCTCTTTCCCCTTCCTCCCTCTCTCCCTCCCTCCTTCCCTCTCTCTCTCTCCTCCCTCCCTCACTCTTTCCCTCTCTCTCTCCCTCCCTCCCTCTTTCCCTCCCTCTCTCCCTCTTCTTTCTCTTTTAGGCATGACTGTATCAAAAGATGACAATTCCTATGGATGAAGGAATGGAATGTAATAATGTAGTAAGTAATGTGATATTTGGTTCCCGATCATATTTATAGTAAGTTAATGTGGGAGAGAAGCTCGTAAAACCTGAAATCGGGGTAAAAGTTTGCCAATTTTCATGTCTTTGATATCCAAAATAATTAATTACAATTAAAGTACCCATTGAGATGGAACGAAACCTGTTTAAGAACATTCCCCATGTAATTTTGTGTACGTGTACCCAGTGGCGCAACCAGCAAAAAATGCTGGGGGGGGGGGGGGCTCACATATTGAAAAAAGACAGTTTGACAGTTTGACAGTCTTTTTTGTAACTTTATAACGTAAATTATGTATTGATGATTTGGCCTGGGGGTCGGCTCAAGCCCCCCCCCTCTGCCCCCGCCCGGTTGCGCCTCTGCGTGTATCAAATTTCACGTTATTTGGTCTGGATCTTGAGTTTTAAGGGAACAGACAGACAGATAGCAAATGCGTCTTATAAGTTTAGAGAAGTATTGCCATCTACCGAATGACAGCAAATGTAATTTTTTAAGAAAATACAATTATTTATTATCTTTTCATAAATTACTTTTTGTTTATTGAGTTTCCCATTTCCGGTTTCATATTCATCATCATTCATGATAATTATCAGTAATTTTCTGATCTAATTTCACTATTAAATTTGTAAACAAACTGACATTACGAATCAGTTGACGACAGAAGTGCTCAATGTTCATTTTTATCTTTTTTAATATATTATTTTTAATAATATCGATTAAATACTTGCTACATAATTACTATATTCTATTATAGAATTAAGGGGATAAAATATGTCCTTAGGTCATATTATGTCTTGCCCCTCCTTAAATTTTCAAGGGGGGGCGGCGCCCCCCCTTGAATTTTGGCTTGCCCCCCCTTAAAATATTTCGTTCCGCCGCCGGTGCTTCCAACTGCATGATTAGAAAAGGAGGGTGCTTTATTCGGGTTATGAGTGGTGTCTGATTGTTACAACATTCAATGTTAGCTGATTTCCTTATGTAAACTAGTCATAGGACAAAGTCAATAGTGCTGGTACAATTGATTAGTGAAGATAGAAATGTTGAGTTAACCAAATGATTCTCAAAGACACATAGACTATGATAGACATAGTCATCGACTTTAATCATCATATTATGTCCGGTTATTCTTTTTTAAATGACCACTGCACTCACCCTCCAGCGCACTCTGTTTTGGGAGGCCTATGTCAGATTCCCCCATGGTTGGTTGCAACTTTTCGCAAGACTTTCTCCAAGTGGTCTTTGGGCGGCCAACCTTTCTCTGGCCTTGGGGATTCCCCCTTTAGAGCTATTTTTGTAATGTCTTCTTGAGGCTTCCATCTCCATTTCCTTCTGGATATATTCTGGGGTCTTGGTTTGCCAGCTGCCAGAGATCTTCATTTCTTACGTTTTCTAGTCACTTAATCTTTAGGATGCTCCTGAGGCAACCATTTAGGAACGTCTGTAGTTTGTTGGTCAATGTTTATATTTGGTTGAGAGAGGAATGTTTTCCACACAGGCTTCAGAGAGATAGAGCCATATCTTACCTTGCCTTGCATATTCTGGCTTTGACATTTTCACCTGATCCGCCTGTAGCAGAATGCTACAGGGGTAGGTAAAGTGGTCCTCTTCTCTCAGATGTTCATCGCCAAAGGTGATCAGTGATTGTATTTCGCTAAGTAAGGCAATGAACATAATTTTATTTTTTTAAAGATTAGTGACAATGTTTTACAACTGTTAAAAAATATACCATTCAAACAAATAAATTCCATAGTTTATATTTAAATATTATTTTAAACAACAAAAGGCTTCCAGCAAAAATTGTCTCCCCTTGTTTATTTTCCTATTAAAGTAGGGCACCACAGAAACCTCCCCATTAGTGGTTTATAGGATCTAAGAGATCAATATTGCATGCTTACAGGCACTTGCACTAAAAAAAAATGATTAGTGTGAAAAAAAATCTCGATAAAACTGCCTAGAAAAAAAGAAATTGTGAAAAAAAGGATCATGCTCTTTAACTGCATTGACCATAATATATAATGACTTATCTGTTCAACTTTTCTACTATTAGGCCCGATCTCTGTGTGCGCAGGAATCAGAGTCTGATAGGATAAGATTTCTAGTTGGCACCCAGTCATTGAGATCTGAAAATCAGGTATTTACTAATTATTTAAAGCTATTTCCTAATTAGTGTCTGCTTGGGGGGGGTTGCTTGAGTAAATGACATTATTTTTTGGAGCGCATATTTTTTTTTTAAACTCTACCTTCTTTTCATCCACCTGTATAAAAGTACAAAAAAAATTAGTTTGACATTTCATACTGTTACAGCAAAGTAGTAAGTGTGAAGATGAATTGAGTTATGAATTGTGGGCATATGGACATGTCTTTGAATGACCGGGCCAGTTTCCTTGCAAAGTCGTTCAATGTCCAAGTGCAACCTGTGGGTGGGGACAGGAGCTCACTTAAGGATGCGTGTGGCAAGATCAGAGAATTTGAGCGAACTCATTGATTCTCGAGTTGGGATGATGGGGTGACGGGCAGAAATGTCCCAGTCAAAGGTAGCAACAGTCTATAACTTACCGGTGGTGTGGGTTTAAGAAGTTAAACAGGCACATATTGCCCAGTTCCATACTGGGCATTGTCGTATAGGTGCATACTTTGGGAGGTTGGGGCCCAATGTTGATTCCCTTTGCAGCCACTGCAGAGAAATTGAAGAAACCTTGGAACAATTGCTATTGGAGTTCTTCCTGCTGGCTTGCTTGCTATTAGCTTTAGTCCCCAGATGTTGAGGAACACAGCAAGTTTGATTTCACTGGCTCTAAGAGACGAAGTCTTTGCCCACAGTGTCACTAAGAGAGTTCAGAGAGTACAAAACCACCAAACAATAACATTCTTAGCTTCGTGTTTGTGTGTCTTCATACTTCATATTTAAAATTTTGTTTACTCTTGGCTACTTCTCATATGTGTACTTGTAAATGTTTTTTTGTGGGTTGGTCTGTTAAATTTTTTTGTACCCAGCTGACTTGTTATGCCATCAAAATTTGTGCACAGGTTCATTATATAGACTTTGATGATGAAAACAATATCATCAATAAAACGATATTTCTACATCGTGAAGGTGAAATATGGAACATAAGCTCATCCACATGGGATGCGTCTCTGTTTGCCACCTGTTATAATAAAAGTAAGTTGTTTAAAAAGATGGACTACCACAATAATAATACAATAATACAATAATATTTTCATTTCAGTACATTTAATTTTTTTTTTGTTGTTTTTTTTTGTGTCATATTAAAAAAATATTTTTTTTTTACAGTAAGATCAGTATATTTTTTTGGTTATTCAAACATTTTATATCCCACGTTTTACTCTTGTGTATATTGCCAGCATCAGATACCAAGTCTGAACTGAAAGCTGCAGTATGGCAGATTCCTGAAAATACAGACACTTTCAATTCAGCTGGCGACGATGCTTCCAGCACTCACCCGCACCTGCAGCTCAAGACATACCTGACTCCAGAAGAAAATGGCGATATCAAAAGGTAATTTATTTTTTTTTAAATCAAACGATCTTGTATTTTAATGTTGTTTAATGCTGCTTTAACTTTTCATTTGCACCACTGTGTTTTGTGTTATTGTTAAACAGTAACAGGTGATTATTAAAAACTGTCTGCCTAGTTTGGATGATTCTAGTTAACAAATTATTAATACATGTAACACTATTTTTCATGTCATTTTACATTTTTTGTCTTTTAACAGCATTCTGTGGCATCCGGCTGGAGACAGTCACTCTGTAGTTGGACTCAGTGAAGATAAAATTGTTTGCTGGGATCTAGATACAGCTTCATCAGCTGCTAAAGTTAGTTGACCTATCTTGCACAATCTTTAACAAACATTTTGTTGAATTTTGGGAGTATAATCATTTTCAGATAGATCACTGCACGCTTATTTGGAAAATTACAAAAGAATTTATCATAAGCAGAAAAATTTATTTTTTCTAGAATGATTGTTCATTTTTAAGCAGTGATTGGCTGTTCATTTTTACCAGGTGACCAGCACCATAAATGTTGAGGTCAGAGGACAGCACAAACTGACCTGCGGACGGTGGAACCCACATCATAACTGTAATCAGATCGCCACAGCCAATGACACTTCCATCAGAGGGATCGACCTGAGGACTATGAGGTGAGTGCGTTGGTGTGGGCCAAGCCTGGCCATTAACAACTGACCCTTTGCTGCCTTGTGATCTTCTCCTCGGTGTCATAGGTCCAGCCCCCCCCCCCCCTCCCGCTTAAAAAAGAAGAAAGAGAGGAAAAAATAAAGAAAAAGTAACTAAAACGAGAAGGCTGGGTATTGGTGCCCCCCTGCTTACTTTGACCTGGCTACAGGCCTGCATAGGTCATTGCCTATTTCTTTCTGTCTCCATGGCTTTAGCAGACTTTGCTTTGAATGATGGTCGCTACTTGATGACTGTAGTCATAGATTCAGTGCAGGTTAAAAAAACATTCCATCGTTTAATGGACATTAAAAGTGTGTCAGAAATCTTTTATAACAAACATTCTTGCTAAAGCTAACGTATATTTCTATTAAATATAAACACTTTGTTAATTTAAAATGTTTTATCTCCCTTTGGAAACAAAAAAAATAAAATCTAGATGAAACTTCATTTTTTCATTAAAATAATTTTTTCTTCATTGAATATCTTAATATTATGGCATCTAAAGAAATTCAATTATAAATGGTTTACTTTTGGAGATATTTTATACTAAAGTTAGCACTATACATGTATAAGTTCTAGGAATAAAATTGTTGAAATTTTAAAATCATATCTTACTAAATCTAATGCATGTATTACATTTTGATTGCAGTTTTCACATTTTTTAAACAAATATTTTTATTGAGAATAAATCTTGATACTAATTATCACCTGTAACAATAATTATTGTTATAACAGTTAAGTTCCATGCACATACACGTATGGCCATTTTAAAACTCATCTTCTTGAAAGACATTTCCACTAAATTTTTTGTCATGTATAAAAATGTTTTTATCAATGTTTATTTATTTGCTGTTTTAGTGTACAGTAGCACAGTTATGCTTTTAAAACATCTTGCATTGTGTTGTTTAAAAATGATTGTTTCTACTCGCTCCGCAGTACTGTCTACCAGATTGAGTCAGCCCATGGACAGCTTGTTAGAGATATTGACTTCAACCCAAATAAGCAGTACTACCTTGCATCTTGCGGGGATGACTGCAGAGTAAAATTCTGGGACACACGAAATGTTTCGGAACCTTTAAAAGTCCTGTCTGAACATTCTCACTGGTCAGTTGATAAGGAATGAGTATTATATTTCTCTAAATATTTGAACTTTTTTTTTAGATGGGGCAAAACCAAACTGAAACAAAAAAATGCATTACTGATATTGAAATAATGTGGTCTGAATTTCTTGTAGGAGTGACTGTTTTATACTTAATATTGTACTCTGATTGGTGTGCAGTGAACATTTTATTATAGAATAGGACCCCCCCCCCCCCTCCCCCAATAACAATGTTTTTGAATTTCATGTAAATTCATTTTTTTTTTGTAGAACATTTGAACCGGTGCTACATTTAAAACGAAAAAAAAAAATTTTAGAATTTGGTTTTTTACATAAAATATCTATTCAGTATTTTATTATTGAATAACATAAAGAAAAGTTTAAAATGAACCCACATAAAACATTAGAATGATTATAATAATTATCTAAATACATTAAAAAAAGCAATTGACATGAATTAACTTCTCCTGAAAAAAAACAACCCTAGCTGATTCTGGTTTCCTTTTGTGAGCTAAAAGTTGTCCGGTCTACTCATCTGATTTGAATACTTCAGTGAATGAATTTTTGTTACTTAAATTTTTTTACTTCTAGTTTTTGTTACATTTTGTAAAAAAAAATGTTGAAAGGTTTGAATTAATTAATTGTGCACAATGTGGGATGAAATCAACGGCTGTGAATGTTATAATTTTTGTAGGGTTTCCTCCCCTATGTTGGTGGAGAAAAAACTCAAAAACAACTGGAGCTAATAATTAATTAAGCAAATTGAAATGCCAGAGCCTCTGATCCACTTAATCTGTTTGATTGAATTAATTTTATTTTTTATTTCTCTGCAATAACATTAATGTCATGGATGGTTTAGAAGTAATCACATGTGCATGTAATGTCGAGTTTTTTTAATTGATGTCGTTCGTCTTTTTTAGGTTCCTATGATCTAAAGTATCTGCTTCAATATATTTTGTTGTACAGGGTGTGGTCGGTCCGCTACAATCATTTCCATGATCAGCTGGTCCTGACGTCCAGCAGTGACAGCCGCGTAATTTTAAACAGCGTGACTTCACTGTCATCAGAGCCCTATGGTCATCTGTTAGAGAAAGATGAAAATGAAGATGGTGACACGGACAGCCTGAATGAAGGGTACAATCAATTTTATTTACCTTGTTTTTATAACTTAGATTTTTATTTATAATTTTTAAATGCTTTGCCAATGAAAGCTTTAAAAATGATTGTAGAATAGCTACGATGGAATTGGTTTCATATCATAATTGTAGAAAAAAAAATGTTTTGTCAAACTGCACAATAGTTACAATGTAGTATATCATTAAATATATTCATAAAATATATAGCATATTGTAGCAGTTTTGAAACTTAAGCATGACCTTTCTGCATGTTGTGAAGTAAAGATTTCCTTTTAGTGCTATATGGGTCAGATGAAATGTGTATGAAGTCCCTCTAAGTATGGGATGTTTATCTCTTAGATTCTATAAACGACTAATGGGACTGTTGTTATGGTGCCCTCCTTTCATCCCCACCCTGTAGCCGATAGTGTAATGGCCCTAGGGGTGCCGGGGAGGATACAGGGGGAGACTTTCTCCATGACTAGAAGTACTCATCGGCCCTCGAAGTAGATTATCTTTACCACATGGACATGTAGAGTTGATCCGTTTCTTTAGACACACATATTCGTTCTATGGGATTCTTTGGCCAGCACTCTCCTTAGAAATTATCAGGTACTCATTTTAAAACTGGCTGGACTTCACTGGCCAGATAGATCAAAGTCAGAACAAGTCACGGTACTCATTGAGGGCCCAAACCCAGGTACTCAACCACACGGTCATCTCTTACTGTAAAGGGGATTTAAGTGTATACATGATGTCACTACAGAGACCAATGATAACTTTCATCATTTGGGATTTGAACTAGTGTCTCACACAATGACTACCGGGCATTTAACCACTGAGTCACCCTTTTCTAGACCCGACTGGACAGTCATAGGTGGCCGTGACATAGCCGCTGGTTTGACCACACATGGAAATTTTTTTTTTTTTTTTTTCAAATTCCAGAGTAGCATTTAGCCATGTGAGTATAATAGTGCAGAAGAGATTAAATTTTTTTTTGCAGTCTATTTGTCGCATGTATTGATTTGGTTTTTTTTTATTTCGTCTTTGTTTAGAGATCGTGAGCCTGTAAAGGATGGAGTCATCGCAACCTACGAAGAGCATGAAGACAGCGTCTACGCTGTAGCCTGGTCCTGCGCTGATCCCTGGACATTTGCTTCCCTCAGTTATGACGGTCGCTTGGTAATTAACCGGGTACCACGTTCAGAGAAATACAAAATTCTGCTGTGAACTCAATTAGTGGGATTTATTGCTTAGTCAGCTGTTTAAAATATTGGTTTTGAAATTTTTTTTGAAATAATTTTTTTGTTTTATGTCCATGAGCGGGTAATACTGAAATGTTTTAAAAAAAATTGGGTCTGTGTTAGAAGCGATTTTGTGAACTTATTGTGAAGTTACTGTGTATTACTATAGTCTTGTGAAGATGTCATCTTTTGATCCTTGAATCAAACCATGAGCCACAACACAGACAGCTCAGTTAACCCCCTTTGTACATTCCTACAATAGTTGTGACTGCTGATATCCAACCAACACTATGGCCTTCCCAAGACACCTGCCAGGTCACTTTAGCCTCTGGTACACAGGGCCTTGAAACTTTTACCTGCTAGTCAGGCTAATGACCTCATTAAAGACAGTTTCTTTACAATTAGCATACAAAAGCTATCACTTTCAGTCGTGCGTTGCCTGGTATCATTTTATTTAGTCTTTTTGAGTTAAACGGTAGGGAAGAAGTTTTATTCTTGAATCTTATACGGTGCTTAAGCTCACTTGTAGGAGTTTTATTTCAATGCTATGCCTTTACATTCAGCTTTGGCCACAAATACTGTGTCCATCCTGACATGTATTGCTTGTTGGCAGAGATGAACAGCATCTCTGAGATTCAAACCCATACTCTGCATTAAACCAGTCAGTCCGGCAACCCCCCACTATTGAGGGTTGAAATTGACTTAACCCCTCCCATCACTTCCCCGATGAGTATTTATTTCATTTGTGTGCTGTTTCTTCTGTTGCTTGGGATCACTAGATAATTATGTCTCACATACAGCAAAATTTCCATTATCCCAACTCCAGTTAAATGGATCGGATCTCGTCTCAATTAATGGGAGTCTTACTGTACTGTATCATCTGGTGTTGAGAAATGTCAAATTGCGCAATGATTTATTCTATTTTTTTTTTAAGCCAAGCTGGCATGAAATTTTTTTTTTTTTTTGTTTTATTGTTACTGGGAATGATGAATATCTGTAACATTTATCTTTTCCTAAGCTCAGCATAAACGGAGATAAATCCTGTAACAAACCCCAATATTTAGAAACTGAAAATTTACTTCACAGACAATTAAACAATTTTTTTTTTTAGACAGGGAAAATAAAAAATGAAAAACAAAATTTGACTGTAGAAAGGCTGCAGGAAGTATTTTAATGAAACAATCCAAAGAGAGGGCATGAAAAAAACCAAAATGTGGTGCTTAGGGTTACCAGATTTTTTTTTGTTGAGGAATTCATGCCAAAATATATAGGAAAACAAGCTAGAGTTAAGTGATATTTTCTTGACAACCCAGTCAATAATTTTCCCAGCCATGAGTCATTTGAAACTTTCACATTTTCGCTCATTCACAGCAAACTAGCAACATTTGTCACATATATAGAAAAATTAAAAATTTTTTTAAAATAATAATGAATGTGTAATTGTAATAGTTATAAAGTTAAAATTTTTTGTATGTACATCAAATAATTGTATACATAAAAGCTTTAAATATAAAACATGTGTAAAAAGGGAAATTCGTTATTATTATTATTTTTAGATAATGTATATATATAAATATTCTTAATTTCCTGGTCGGATGTTATTTATTTAATTTTTCATCACATGATCACGGCATGAAGTAATCATGCACTTTAATGATTAAAGTCTGGGAAAAAAAAAGTTTTTGTTGAATGCACAGGTTTGGGTTTTTCTAATCTTATGTTTTCTCCCCACCCCCACCCCCACGCCAGCAACATTTTTTTTAACAAGGCCAGCTTAGCATTTTGTTGATCTGATGTTATTAAAATAATTCCATTTGGATCACAGTTGTGGTGATTTGTGGCAGTAAAATGTCACAGTGCACAACAAGAGTCTCACAGAGTCTCACAGAGTCACACAGAGTCTCACAGTCACACAGTCTCACAGAGTCTCACAGAGTCTCACAGAGTCACACAGAGTCTCACAGAGTCACACAGAGTCTCACAGAGTCACACAGAGTCTCACAGAGTCTCACAGAGTCACACAGAGTCTCACAGAGTATTTACAGTGTCAAGTTAAAGCTCCAATTCCACTTTGCTCTTTTTTTTTAAAATTAATTTTGATACAAGGCTCAATGAATAATATGAGAAACTAAACTACAATCATTCCTTTTCTAAGATGTTAGGGTCTCATATGTCTATGGTAGAGAAACTAAACTACAGTAATTCCTTTTCTAAGATGTTAGGGTCTCATATGTCTATGGTAGAGAAACTAAACTACAATAATTCCTTTTCAAAGATGTTAGGGTCTCATACGTCTATGGTAGAGAAACTAAACTACAATCATTCCTTTTCTAAGATGTTAGGGTCTTAAAAGTCTATGGTAGAGAAACTAAACTACAATCATTCCTTTTCTAAGATGTTAGGGTCTCATATGTCTATGGTAGAGAAACCAAACTACAGTAATTCCTTTTCTAAGATGTTAGGGTCTTAAAAGTCTATGGTAGAGAAACTAAACTACAATCATTCCTTTTCGAAGATGTTAGGGTCTCATACGTCTATGGTAGAGAAACTAAACTACAATCATTCCTTTTCTAAGATGTTAGGGTCTCATACGTCTATGGTAGAGAAACTAAACTACAATCATTCCTTTTCTAAGATGTTAGGGTCTCATACGTCTATGGTAGAGAAACTAAACTACAATCATTCCTTTTCTAAGATGTTAGGGTCTCATATGTCTATGGTAGTCAATCTCCCATGGTCTCTTTCTTTCCACTATAAGATTCAGCCAACAAAAAGATGATAAGAGGACTTGTTTTGTACCGTATAGCCAATGTTTGGTACTCACTGACCTATATAATATATCTCATTACCAGTATTGCCAGTGGTTGGTATTCACTGACCTATATAATATATCTCATTACCAATAAAACCAATGTTTGGTACTCACTGACCTATATAATATATCTCATTACCAATATAGCCAATGTTTGGTACTCACTGACCTATATAATACATCTCATGGCCTATATCAGAGGTCAATGAGGGATGCATTCTGGATTTTACAAATAATAAATTACTTTCAAGAGCAGTACCATAGTCAGCTAACAATTTTTTCGTCAATGAAAGTACTTAAAAGTATATTTAAAAAAAAAATACCTCATTTAGAGCTGCACAAAACCCACCGAACAGCCAGACTTTGCCTCCCCTAACCTGCACCTTTCTTGTTGGGCCCAGGCCCTTTACTCTTCGGATTATTCATTTGGCAAGTTGTCTAGGATCCCCATCCCCTCCCTTTTTATAACTTGCTTTGGACTTCCGAATACAACCAAACTATTGTAAATGTTGCTCCTGATTATTAAAAAGTGATTAGATTCTCATTTTTTACTTATATTTGAAAAAATAGGCTACAATTTGTGGAACAAGTAATTGTTTAAGTTGATTTCTTAACTTGTTGAAAAAAAAACATGTGAGATGAAACATTGGCATGCTAGCAGTCATGGGATTATTCATCAATAATCATTAATAAAATATACAAATATTTTCGCATTATATAATTCGAACATTTTACAAAGAGATTTAAATTAGTCATTTATAAACATTTGTATTGGTTGCAACAAATATCGACAAAACAAATGTGATTGGTCAAAATGTGGGTCATCGTTACTGTACAGATTTCATTCAACCAGAACAGCGGTAGGGGAGCAATAAAAAGCTCTCCAAGAGGCGGATCTATGGACCGGCGCAGCTGGTGCGTGCGCAGGGCCCCGAATATTTAGGGGGCTGCAAATTAAAATCCTTTGATAGTGCCCTTAACAACAACTGACCTAAGCCCACACATGTGTACACTCCAATAATATAATAATAGCGATTTGGGCGCTGCGTTAAATCGAAAGTAAAGAATTAATATAACAGTATTCCAGTTTAAAATACTAACATGAAAAAAAAATCGGATCTGCCCGAAACCAAAAATAACCTCGCCAGCCGATCAAGCCTAAGGGGATATAACTCTATGCAAATGTTTTGCAGGGTACACCCCAATATATATAATTTGCATTCTATATAAATTAATATTAATATTTTTTTTTCAATGCGTGTCT
This sequence comes from Bulinus truncatus, assembly GCA_021962125.1. Taxonomy (NCBI): domain Eukaryota; kingdom Metazoa; phylum Mollusca; class Gastropoda; family Planorbidae; genus Bulinus; species Bulinus truncatus. Next base: position 2,916,393 of record JAGDYQ010000015.1, on the reverse strand, counting down.
ATTTTTATCGATTTGCGTGAACTTGAATGATGTCTTCATTCGCACACATATTCCATCGGACTGATTTATTATGATTTAACAATTGAATGGTTAGGAAAGAGGTTATTGTTCATTTGTTTTACAAATTAAAACATTAAACTTATTCTAAGAGTAAGAATTTAAAAAAAAAAAATTGTATCCAAGCTAATAATTTCACTGTGTTTAATAATTATCGCCGTTTGAAAAAAAATCAAAGATTTCTAATGCTGCTTTTTTTCAATTACTAAAATAAACAACCACAGGTTCCTGTATATATTGTTTATTTTGTGTGTATTCAATTCTGTCTCTGTTGACAACACGGAAATACCCGATTTCCAGGAAATAGCCAAAGCTACCGAGTTTTGCAAAGGGCACGGATGGTCATGCGGTCAAGTCCCCGGTATGTCTTCCGTGGTGCCTCCATGGCCATTGCACTATCGGCTATGGTGGTGGATGAAAGAAGGGCACCATAAAAACCGTCCGATTAGTGGTTTACAGGATATAAGAGATTTCATCTTATCATTGCAGGGACTTCACACAGAGTTTTGCGAAAAAAATGTCGGACAAACTAAACATTAGCTTTGAGGAATTTATAAAAGTGTGATCCAAGCTTTTTTGATAGAGCAGAACAACACACAACTAAAAGACAAAGTTAAATAGTGGGTGGGGGGTGGTGAATAAAAAGGTTCTAACGAAAGTTGGTGGGAAGTTCAGATAATTACTAGCATTGCTTCGTCGACGAAGACACAATACAGAACAGCAAAGTGAAGTTTCGTTACGCCTTTTTAAATGGCAATGGTGAAAGTCCTGACCCTTGGGGGTGAGGGTGGTGGGGGGAGGGGGGCTTTCTTCAGTTAATCATTAGACTCGGACAAGCAGGGCCGTTCCTATACATTGGCAAACTAGTGACTCGATCAGCTCTAGCCATTATTCGAAACCCGCAAACCCAACAAGACCGGTGTGACGCGAAAAAAAATTAATTATCATAGAAAAAGAGTATTCAATCAACATCAACATTCTCCAACTGATTCGCCGCTGTGACTCACTCTGTATGATCCTAATCACAAAACGTTTCACGTCAACAGTAAAAGTCAACCCACAGGAATCTAAGACGTCATTAACAAAAAGACATCATGAAATAAAACTCTACTCATTCAAAAATTTAACATAAAAAAGATACGGACAAATCTAGAAATAAAAATTTAAAAGGCAGCTATCAAAATCATAGCGTGGGGGGAGCATTGTTCAATAAGTTGTTATTGTTTTTTTTTCCGCTGCTTCTTTTTTGTTTTTCTTGTGCCAAATATATAATCATAAATTACATTTTCAATTTATGCCTCGTCATCGACACGCTCCATTTGACGTCATCACTTTTTGCTGATACGAACCACCACTTCTAAAAGAATGTATTATTATTATTATTTGACATTTTCCAGGGGGAAAAAAAATACGCGTGTCATTCTGTGCATGAAACTTTTTTTTTTAAGATCGATAGTTACAGCAAAGTCGCGACTTCAGACCAAAACAGAACAGTCGCCTCTTTATATTACAATTTTTTTTTTATGTATGGTATTGTTGTAGCGGGTATCGCTCTGAACGACTACACGGGCTATAATGACGAAATCGATTGCTATATTGTAGTTTGTTTTTTTTTTGCGATGTTGCTAACCCACCACCCCTCACCATATATAACAACTCATTTGCCTCGTTTTGATATTGGATACTGCCTTGATTGTGTAACATTACACGGCTTTGCTCGGGTGTTTTGAATCGAGGCAGGCACGATGGGGGGGGGGGGATGAGCAATTTTAATTCAAATAACAAATGACATAATCATGAGCTACAGAGCCGACCATAATATTGATGGAGCACTAGACATGCTAAGACAATAAGCTCTTTTTAAAGCAATATTACTCAAGGAATTTAGTGACGGTCTTTGTGGGAGGTGGGGTGGGGGTTGGGTTATAGAACAATAGACACAGACCCCCGCATCAGGAACGCCGTGGGGGGGGCAACCCAACCACTTGTCAAAGCCCCTCCCTCCAAACGTTGAGGGCCCTGTCTCTTTCTTCAACATATTTACATTTATTAATTTTGATGAAAATATTTAAAGAAAAAAAGGGGGCGGGGCAGATTGTCGCCCGTTGTCATCGTGTCTTAAGGGCCCTGCCCGCTCCTCAGAATAGATCCCTGCACAGGCCCACCGACAGAAATTTCGGGCCCTCTAGACAGATAATAACATTTTCAAAAGTTGATTGGCCAGCTCAGTCCGGGCCCCTAAAACTCGCCGGGCCCCTGGGCATTTGCCCCCTCTGCCCCCCCTCTCGGCGGCACTGCCCCAGCAATATAAACGATGTAGTGACGTTCATAGCCTATACCCGAGGCCCCCGCATGTAGCACTCGCCCGAATCCCCCGGGGCCTTTGTTGAAATACTGTTGGGCATCCACGAGAATAATGCCCCTTCCTTTGTTCGAGTTCAAGCGAGGGCAGGCACCACGCCTATACGGCTAGCTATTTCAACCCGCTGCTATTGGTTTGAGAGGTAAAAATCCTCGATCCGTCACACGAGGAACTTGGTCAAATATTGTGTAGCAGTGATAGTGGCCTCACAATTAGGTCACAGCTACAGCAACGGACACATGAAAGAAATCGCATCCAAGCCGGCCTTGGCCTTTTAGAAGTCTTAAACAGTTTTCTTGTGTATGCCAGGATGTAGTAAATGACTATTTCATTGTCTGTTCAAATAATTTGTATCGCTCTAGCTGCGCCTATATCCCCAATAGCAATCTCAGCTTCTGTTGTCGCTAACTGTCGTGCTTCTATTTTCACTAATTGTCTCACTTCTATCACCCCATAACTGTCTCAATTCTATTGTCTCTTGCTGCCACTAATCTATTGCCACTAGCCGTCTCACGTCTATCACCCCTAGCTGTCTCAGTTCTATTGTCTCACGCTTCCATACATCTATTGCCACCAACTGTCTCAATTCTGTTTGCCTAAAGCTGTGTCATTTAAATAAATCGCGTGTTATGCTTCTTTATTGTTGTGTTTAATTAGAATATAAAGTGTTGTACATGATACGGTGTGATTGACTTTCAGAAATAATAAACTCACACCCATGACATATTCCTGGACACACGAATATTGTGTTTGTGACATTTTCCTCCGTAATTGGATCTAGTAGACACGTTTCTCACGGAATAAAAGATAAACGACCTTTCGCTCTTATGAAAAAAAACACGCATGCACGCACAAACACACACACACATACACACACACAAAGTGATTACGTTTGAGACAAAAACAGAAAGCGTGTGTCATTCTTCCCAGAAAACTACACGACCTTTGAGACATTTTCTCTCCCAAAAATTTATATATTTTTATGAAAGGAGGAAGTTTTCTCTTGTTCTCAGATTTCCTGTTATTTTTTGTAATTTTTTTTAATCATAAATATTGTTTGTTTTTTATTATGTGAGTTTGTGTGTGTGTGGGGGTAATCACATTACATTCAATCAGTGTGTTGTATCAGTGTGTTGTATCAGTGTGCTCTATCGGTGTGTGTATCAGTGTATTGTATCAGTGTAGTGTTGTATCGGTGTGTTGTATCAGTGTGTTGTATCAGTGTGTTGTATCGGTGTGTTGTATCAGTGTGTTGTATCAGTGTGTTGTATCAGTCTATTGTATCAGTGTGTTGTTGTATCAGTGTGTTGTATCGGTGTTGTGTTGTATCAGTGTGTTGTATAGGTGTGTTGTATCGGTGTGTTGTATCAATGTGTTGTATCAGTGTGTTGTATCAATGTGTGTTGTGCCAGTGCATTGTATCAGTGTTTTGTATCAGTGTTTTGTATCACTGTGTTGTTGTATCAATGTGTTGTATCAGTGTGTTGTATCGGTGTGTTGTATCAGTGTGATGTATCAGTGTGTTGTTGTGTCAGTGTGTTGTGTGTTGTTGTATCAGTGTGTTGTATCAGTGTATTGTGTCAGTGTGTTGTATCAGTGTTGTTGTATCAATGTGTGTTTTATCATTGTGTTGTATCAGTGTGTTGTATCATTGTGCTTATCAGTGTGTTGTATCATTGTGTTGTATCAGTGTGTTGTATCAGTGTGTTGTATCATTGTGTTGTATCAGTGTGTTATATCATTGTGTTGTATCATTGTGTTGTATCAGTGTGTTGTATCATAGTGCTTATCAGTGTGTTGTATCATTGTGTTGTATCAGTGTGTTGTATCAATGTGTGTTGTGTCAGTGTATTGTATCAGTGTGTTGTATCATTGTGCTTATCAGTGTGTTGTATCGGTGTGTTGTATCAATGTGTTGTATGAGTGTGTTGTATCAATGTGTGTTGTGTCAGTGTATTGTATCAGTGTGTTGTATCAGTGTGTTGTATCATTGTGCTTATCAGTGTGTTGTATCAGTGTGTTATATCAGTGTGTTGTATCATTGTGTTGTATCATTGTGTTGTATCAGTGTGTTGTATCATTGTGTTGTATCATTGTGTTGTATCATTGTGTTGTATCAGTGTGTTGTATCAGTTTGTTGTATCATTGTGTTGTATCAGTGTGTTGTATCATTGTGCTTATCAGTGTGTTGTATTATTGTGTTGTATCAGTGTGTTGTATCAATGTGTGTTGTGTCAGTGTGTTGTATTAGTGTGTTGTATCAGTGTGTTGTATCAATGTGTTGTATCATTGTATTGTATCATTGTGTTGTATCTCTATAAAGAAAGAGAAAGACTTCGATATGAAATTAAAACGTAGTTACCGTGTTTGTTACTATTTATTATTGATTGTATTCAATTATATAAGCTAGTTTTTTTTTTAAAACATCATTTGCAATATCTGACTGTATAATGGGGGTGGGGCCCTGTAAGAGACCCTTATCTCAGGGCCATTCCAAGTTACGTTTTTGCCTATTTATAGCTATTTTTTTTACAAGTTGTAGATAGCTCTAGTGAAGCGAGACGTGTAAAATAAGATGTACTGTTAAAAAATAAAAAAAAAAGGTCAAACTTTACATTTCATTTTCAATAAGCCACTTCACAAGACCCAATAGGGGGGCCCCATTTTATCACACACACTCGCCATTTTTTTCAAGCAGATTACTGCACACATAGGGGGCCCCGAACGCTAGTTTTTTTAAAGTGGTGCGTGAGGGTGGGGGGGGGAGGGGTTCTACCAGATCATACCTCAACAAAGAAGAGTCACTTTGATAAAGTACTACGGGCTGGTTGTGAACTCAGACATAAACTTTGACCCCGGTAAGAATAGAAAAAATAGAGCTTAACTCGCGCCCGGGGCACAATACATTTTTAATACCTTTTTAGCGGCCCCACCCCCATTCGAAAACCATATAATATTATATTTGGCGCCTCTTAGTGAGTAGCGCCCGGGGCATGATGCCCCTCCCCCCCTTGCCAAGCAAGTTTGTTTCATTCATTTTTTTTTTTCTCTCTCTGATAAAATGTAGAAATCTCGCTCCCTGAGACAAACAGATTTAGTTTGAGTGATGTTGGGCTATTTTTAATCTAGTCACGTGATTCATCTGGTGGTATTGGGGTCAAAAGGTGTTAAAACAAAAAGTAAACAGTAACAAAGAATTGAAGTAAATGAAACAGTGTAATTGACTCTACACAGCGAAGTGTGCACAGATGGTCACAGCCAAACCTCAACATTGTGTCCCATACATGTGTCAAAGCACGAACATTGGCCAAACGAATCGCAAGTGATAGCAAGTCACACACACACACACACACACACAGTCTCGCACACACACAAATAGGATAAGGTCTCAAACGATGATTTCATATTTAAACCAAAAAAAAACAACTTTTTTCTGTTCAACTCTTATTACTAATTAAAACCAATAGCATCGGTAGACACAGACACACAAACAAACAGACACACACACAGACACACACATATAATTACACTGCCCACCCCTGTACCAGGTCGGGAAGAAATGTCTGTATCACAACCAGTCCAAGATGTCAGCAGAGATTTGATTATTGATTGGAATCTGAGGGAAGATTTTTTTCTTTCTTTCTTTCTATCTCACTGGTCTTTACATAATGAATTAAAGTGACAGAGGCAGATACAGGATAGAAAGAAAAAAAACAGATAGAGAAAGAAGAGAGAGAGAGAGAGAGAGACAGAGAGAGAGAGAGAAAGTGTTACACAGAGACTGATAGAAAGAGAGAGGAGGGAGGGAGGGAGGTAAATAGATCGGCGGAGAGGTTGAACAGATCCATGTAGGTCATTGGTCCCTGGGGTGGGGCTAAATGAAAAAACAAAAACCCAGGCAGCGTAGTTAGACAGAATTCTTTTTTTTTTTTAACATTCACCAATACACAGGACTACACTTACTGGCAGTGCCACAGGGTAGGAGATTGGCCACGGGGTAGGAGATTGGCCACAGGGCTGGAGATTGGCCACAAGGCTGGAGTTTAGCCACAGGGCTGGAGATTGGCCACAGGGCTGGAGATTGGCCACAGGGCTGGAGTTTAGCCACAGGGCTGGAGTTTAGCCACAGGGCTGGAGATTGGCCACAGGGCTGGAGATTGGCCACAGGGCTGGAGATTAGCCACAGGGCTGGAGATTGGCCACAAGGCTGGAGATTGGCCACAGCGCTGGAGTTTAGCCACAGGGCTGGAGATTGGCCACAGGGCTGGAGATTGGCCACAGGCCTGGAGTTTAGCCACAGGGCTGGAGATTGGCCACAGGGCTGGAGATTGGCCACAGGGCTGGAGATTGGCCACAGGGCTGGAGTTTAGCCACAGGGCTGGAGATTGGCCACAGGGCTGGAGATTGGCCACAGGGCTGTAGATTGGCCACAGGGCTGGAGATTGGCCACAGCGCTGGAGTTTAGCCACAGGGCTGGAGATTGGTCACAGGGCTGGAGTTTAGCCACAGGGCTGGAGATTGGCCACAGGGCTGGAGATTGGCCACAGGGCTGGAGTTTAGCCACAGGGCTGGAGATTGGCCACAGGGCTGGAGATTGGCCACAGGGCTGGAGATTGGCCACAGGGCTGGAGATTGGCCACAGCGCTGGAGTTTAGCCACAGGGCTGGAGATTGGCCACAGGGCTGGAGATTGGCCACAGGCCTGGAGTTTAGCCACAGGGCTGGAGATTGGCCACAGGGCTGGAGATTGGCAACAGGGCTGGAGATTGGCCACAGGGCTGGAGATTGGCCACAGGGCTGGAGATTGGCCACAGGGCTGGAGATTGGCCACAGCGCTGGAGTTTAGCCACAGGGCTGGAGATTGGCCACAGGGCTGGAGTTTAGTCACAGGGCTGGAGATTGGCCACAGGGCTGGAGATTGGCCACAGGGCTGGAGTTTAGCCACAGGGCTGGAGATTGGTATCAGAGCTAGGGAAGGGGATCAGCGTACAGGTTGGAAATAAACTTCCACCACTTCCTCCTTTCCTCTGGGCTATAATTTGTGGGGCCCAACTGTTAATTGATCAAGGGGGGCCCCTATATGGCCAGTCCTCCGTTGACTATGACACATATACATGTAGAGATACTGTTTAAAATGACAATAGAATATTGATTGTGTGTGTGTGTGTGTGCGCGCGCTAAGAATCAATCAATGATTCATGTTAGATACCCTCTGATGAAATAGGATCACTCCTCTATATATCGAGGCTTCTTCTACTTGATTACACATTTCCCTAATCTTTCAGCCAATTAAAGTTCACCTAGTTGCTCATCTACCTACAAGTCTCTGTTCAAACCCTATTCTGTCTGGTTCAATATTATCTATCACACATTTTCATTTCACAATTATTTACATTAAAGTCAACAAGTTATCACATTGTGTCTTGTAATTTGTAAAAAAAAAAATAAATAAAAATACGTAAAAGGAAATAACAAGTGGGCGGGGCGGTGTGATAGTGACATCAATATAATGAATAATACGTAGATCAATAGACAATCAATAGACAATCAATACAATACATTGTGCTTTAAAAAACATAATCATGTAAATAGTCTTTTCCCCAACACCAATGGAAACACCGTGTATATGAACAAAATGGATTTAAAGGGGTTTTAGGTATATTGGCTTGTAAATACAGATAGAGCAAAATCATGTTTACAAAAATATAGAATACAATTCACATCTCTTTGCTTTACAATATATATTTGTTTAAAAAGATATATATCTATTTATATATTAGGCGAGGTTTACACTTCTATTTTTGATTGATTGTTATGAAAAAATAAATGCTGTCTTTGGCAACATTTTCAAATGAAGTTCACCAAACAGTGTTTGTGTGGAGAAATAGAATGATTCTAACTTGCGGGAATTCAATGGGTTAAGCGAGTGAATTCAATGCACAGATGTCTCGTTCTGGTCTTCTTCTGGTAGCTTAATTATAGGAATGGATCGGTCTTGGATAGTCAACGACTGCATCTGCCGCTGCGCCAGTGTCACGGGTGACTTCCTTTCGGAATTCGACCAAGCGGCAATGCGTCGTGTATGGAGCATCTCTTCATCTATCTCATCTTCTTCCTCCTCTATGCTGTCCTGCGGTGATATTCTCCTCGCCGAGCTTGCGCTGCTGTCGCTACCTAAACTGGCGCTGCGCATGCTCGGAGCCAAACGATCTCGCCGGCTGGCTCGGTCCTCGCATAACATTGCCGGCTCCGTGTGTTTCCGCTGCAAGCGATGACGGCTGAGCCTCGGGGATTTCCGAATCCCGAATCGTCCGGCCGCCGTCGAGTCACGCCCAGCCCCCGCCGCGTCGCGTGACGTCGTCGGGATTTCTTGCCTGACGAACTCGTTGAAGATGGAGTTGGTTTTCTCGTCGATGCTGTAGTCTCTAACCAGGTATCGGCTTCTGTGCCCACGGGTGTGGGACTTGAAGAATCTGGCAAAGACGGAAATTTTGTTTGGGATGGAGCTGTCCTCGAAGCTGTCCCCGGAATGTAGGTCAGACCTCGAGTCTGTTTCCGGCTCGTTTATGCTCTCGTACACCTGCACCGTCTGTCGCTCCCTGGAGTACTCGCGTCGTTTCTTTGAAGCCGTTTTCCCGTTGCGACGATCAAAGTACGTCGTCGAAGAGGGCGGAGACTTGCGCTGGGCGTCGATTTTCTGGATGACGAGATTTCCACTGCTCCGCCTGTCACGGTGAACAGATGCGGATTCCAGCACGACAGCTACGGCCGCAGCGCCAGAGTTGAAACGCTCCTGGTGTAGACCTTCGAGCCTTTCTATTTCCGCCTTGCTGCTTCGCCGCATAGCGAATCCCACAGCGCCGTCCACGGTGGGCTTGCTGTCACGGCGGGCCGAGATCCCCTCGCAGCAGTCGACGCTCATTCGTAAGTCCCACTTGGCGACCTCTTGCTCCCCGAGCTCTTTCGAGTTCTGCTGTTGAGTCTCCAGCGACTTGTAGCCGCTGTCGGCCTTCATCTGCCTGAGCTTGCTGGCCTGGCTCTCCGTGGTGCTGTCCGTGTTCTCTGTTGTTGTCGTGGTGGACGACTCGAACGAGGTGGTGGTTACCTCGTAGCGGGACGTGTCCGAAACGTCACCGTCAGTCTCCACGCTGTCGAAGCTGTTCTCTACGCTGGTCGACTGGTTGTTCCTCTGGAACCTGTGGTTAAGGACATTGCGGTAGTTCTGGCGCCTGTTCTCGTAGTTGGGGTGGAGGAAGTTGGCCTGGTGGCCGTGCCTGGACGTGGTCGTGCTCTCGAACTGTATCCCGCTGTCCCTGTGGTCGCTCGGACACGGGTCGCTCTGGGCGTTGGACTCGAAGGAGGTCGTGTTGGGGGTCACCTGCTCCCTATCCGGCGAGTCGTCAGGCGACGTGATGTCCTCCATCCGGACGTTGTCGCTGCATTCCTCGTCCTCCTCCAGTGTCGCCCGCAGCCTCCACAACGCTCGGTACTTCCTCGTCCCGTTCAATGTCTCTGCGCTGTCTTCCGTGTCTTCGGAGTGCTCGTTCTCCTTCTTCTCTTCCACCATGGTGATCTCGTCCGCGTCCAGCTCCGGACAGAACTCCCCCTCGTTTAGCTGCTCCAGGCTCCCGGTGTCGTTATACCTGACCTTCGACCCGGTGGGGGACCCGAGCTCGAGGATCAAGTCGTAGTCGGAGTTGTAAAAGGGGCCCCTGGAGAATTCGGTAATTTTTAGGACGTCGTGGTCTTCAAGGTCGTCGCCGTAACTTTTGACCTTCCTGCTGTTGCGGTAGCGCGTCTGTTTCGACGGGTTGGCGGACTCGAGGCTGTGCGAGTAAACGGTCTTCTGCTGAACCTTGCTGCGCAGCAGCGTCGCGCTCTTCGGCGGGGTGTATGTCTCCGTACACGACCTTGTCCTCTCCATGCGGCCCTGCACAGGCTTGTGTGGCTCATCGCAGCTCGTCTGAGTGCCGTGAGAATGCTGCGGCCCAGCGTGCTGTGAACCGACGTACGAGTGCAGCGAGGCCGCCTGGGCGTGCGGGGTGCTGCCGTACAGATGTTGCGAGCAGCCGTGCTGCGGGTTCACAATCTCCACTGAGACTTGGGTCCTGGAGGACTTGAAAGTAGGCGAGGGCGTGCTCCCCAGACTAGCCATCTCGTTGATGGGTCTGAACGGGGATGGCGGCGAGTTTTTCAGGCCCGGCTCCCTCGCGGCGAGAGGGGAGCAGCCCGGGGGACTGTCCTGGATCGGCCTGAATGGGGGCGACGGCGAGCTTTTGTTGGCAATGTCCTTGACAAAGTTGAAGGTCGGCGATGGGGAGTTTTTCAATCCCTTCCTGTAGGTGGGGGAGGGAGAGTCCCGCAGGCTGGGCTTGAGCTGGTCAAGGGACAGGCGGGAATCCCTGGAGTGCTTGGGGGAGCTCTCTCGGTCCGTGCTCGTCCGGCGCAACTCGCGAGCCTGCTGCTGCTGTTGCTGTAACTGTTTCTGCTGCTGGTTTTGATGCTGTTGCAGCTCCACATGGTGCAGCACGGAGGTGTGCACGCGCTGTGCGTCGTGGCCGGTCGAGGAGGCCAGGAGAAACGTCTTTCGCTCATCGAGGGAGCAGAACCGAAACTGAGGATCGTCCAGCAGTGACCTGCCTGGGACGTTGGACCCGGCGCCGCCCATGGAGAACTGGCGAGGCAAATTTTTGCCGATCTTTGAGTGCTTCAGATGGTGATAGTCACCTTCAATGTACCTGGAGTCAGGATGAAAAAAACAAACAAACAAACAAAATCAATAAAAACAGTTTGGCACTGGTGTAGAACACAAGCTAGTTTATTTAATTGCACTAAAACGCAGCGAAATGTAATCCTTTAATAAGCGACATGGTATTAGCGAAACTCTGTGGTTAAAGAACGTAGCAGAAGGGAAAAAAACATTAAAACATTTAAATATAATATTACATTTTATAATGTTCGATGCAGCGAGACTAAACCTGTCAAGTCAATCAACATAAATTAAGTAGTAGAGTGAACAGAATACAGTAAGCATTCCGCAATAAACAAAATAAATCATTGATAAAGAAAAGTCCATCGCACACTTATAAATCAAATAATTGCAATTACTTCGAAGGCAGAAAGAGTTGTATGACTTTGTTGTACATTATATTTTTTAACTTTATGAATTGAAAAAAAAAATTATTTATCAATTTTGTATTTCAATTAATTTCTCTGTTAACTTTAAAAAAATGTTAACTCTTTAGTTAACATTGAGTTAACACTGTTTGAAAAAAAAATCACAACTAACAAAAACATTATTGAATACATTTTAAATGTTACAATTTTAATTGGTTCATTTACGCTTTTCCAATAATAAATGACTTCAGTTGCCGTCTGCACGAAAACAATATAAAATGTGTGTTACTGTCATTCTAAATACTAATATAAATGACATGGAGCTATTGTGACCTAGATACGATTGATAGAATATAAAGCTGAGGGTGTCGCTTACGAAAATAAAAAAATAAATTATCATCTATAAAGTGTTAAAATAGATTTTAAAACATAAATACATCGAGTTGATTAACAATTTCATAAATTATTTTTGAGCACGTGGAAAGGCGGGTAAAAAATAAAGCGGCGAAGAACGGGTTGGCGTGCTGGCGTCATTTAGTGTAGGCACTC
>JAGDYQ010000015.1:2858674-2903809 GCA_021962125.1 Bulinus truncatus | reverse complement strand
GCCACAGGGCTGGAGTTTGGCCACAGGGCAGGAGATTGGTATCAGATCTAGGGAAGGGGATCAGCGTCCAGGTTGGAAATAAACTTCCACCACTTCCTCCTTTCCTCTGGGCTATAATTTGTGGGGCCCAACTGTGTATTGATCAAGGGGGGCCCTCTATGGCCAGTCCTCCGTTGACTATGACACATATACATGTAGAGAGACTGTTTAAAATGACAATAGAATATTGATTGATTGTGCGTGTGTGTGTGTGTGTGCGCGCTAAGAATCAATCAATGATTCATGTTAGATACCCTCTGATGAAATAGGATCACTCCTCTATATATCGAGGCTTCTTCTACTTGATTACACATTTCCCTAATCTTTCAGCCAATTAAAGTTCACCTAGTTGCTCATCTACCTACAAGTCTCTGTTCAAACCCTATTCTGTCTGGTTCAATATCTATCACACATTTTCATTTCACAATTATTTACATTAAAGTCAACAAGTTATCACATTGTGTCTTGTAATTTGTAAAAAAAAAAAATAAAAATAAATAAATACATAAAAGGAAATAACAAGTGGGCGGGGCGGTGTGATAGTGACATCAATATAATGAATAATACGTAGATCAATAGACAATCAATTGACAATCAATACAATACATTGTGCTTTAAGAAACATAATCATGTAAATAGTTTTTTTCCCAACACCAATGGAAACACCGTGTATATGAACAAAATGGATTTAAAGGGGTTTTAGGTATATTGGCTTGTAAATACAGATAGAGCAAAATCATGTTTACAAAAATATAGAATACAATTCACATCTCTTTGCTTTACAATATATATATATTTGTTTAAAAAGATATATATTTATATATATATTAGGCGAGGTTTACACTTCTATTTTTGATTGATTGTTATGAAAAAATAAATGCTGTCTTTGGCAACATTCTCAAATGAAGTTCACCAAACAGTGTTTGTGTGGAGAAATATAATGATTCTAACTTGAGGGAATTCAATGGGGTAAGCGAGTGAATTCAATGCACAGATGTCTCGTTCTGGTCTTCTTCTGGTAGCTTAATTATAGGAATGGATCGATCTTGGATTGTCAACGACTGCATCTGCCGCTGCGACAGTGTCACGGGTGACTTCCTTTCGGAATTCGACCAAGCGGCAATGCGTCGTGTATGGAGCATCTCTTCATCTATCTCATCTTCTTCCTCCTCTATGCTGTCCTGCGGTGATATTCTCCTCGCCGAGCTTGCGCTGCTGTCGCTACCTAAACTGGCGCTGCGCATGCTCGGAGCCAAACGATCTCGCCGGCTGGCTCGGTCCTCGCATAACATTGCCGGCTCCGTGTGTTTCCGCTGCAAGCGATGACGGCTGAGCCTCGGGGATTTCCGAATCCCGAATCGCCCGGCCGCCGTCGAGTCACGCCCAGCCCCCGCCGCGTCACGTGACGTCGTCGGAATTTCTTGCCTGACGAACTCGTTGAAGATGGAGTTGGTTTTCTCGTCGATGCTGTAGTCTCTAACCAAGTATCGGCTTCTGTGCCCGCGGGTGTGGGACTTGAAGAATCTGGCAAAGACGGAAATTTTGTTTGGGATGGAGCTGTCCTCAAAGCTGTCCCCGGAATGTAGGTCAGACCTCGAGTCTGTTTCCGGCTCGTTGATGCTCTCGTACACCTGCACCGTCTGTCGCTCCCTGGAGTACTCGCGTCGTTTCTTTGAAGCCGTTTTCCCGTTGCGACGATCAAAGTACGTCGTCGAAGAGGGCGGAGACTTGCGCTGGGCGTCGACTTTCTGGATGACGAGATTTCCACTGCTCCGCCTGTCACGGTGAACAGATGCGGATTCCAGCACGACAGCTACGGCCGCAGCGCCAGAGTTGAAACGCTCCTGGTGTAGACCTTCGAGCCTTTCTATTTCCGCCTTGCTGCTTCGCCGTATAGCGAATCCCACAGCGCCGTCCACGGTGGGCTTGCTGTCACGGCGGGCCGAGATCCCCTCGCAGCAGTCGACGCTCATTCGTAAGTCCCACTTGGCGACCTCTTGCTCCCCGAGCTCTTTCGAGTTCTGCTGTTGAGTCTCCAGCGACTTGTAGCCGCTGTCGGCCTTCATCTGCCTGAGCTTGCTGGCCTGGCTCTCCGTGGTGCTGTCCGTGTTCTCTGTTGTTGTCGTTGTGGACGACTCGAACGAGGTGGTGGTCACCTCGTAGCGGGACGTGTCCGAAACGTCACCGTCAGTCTCCACGCTGTCGAAGCTGTTCTCTACGCTGGTCGACTGGTTGTTCCTCTGGAACCTGTGGTTAAGGACATTGCGGTAGTTCTGGCGCCTGTTCTCGTAGTTGGGGTGGAGGAAGTTGGCCTGGTGGCCGTGCCTGGACGTGGTCGTGCTCTCGAACTGTATCCCGCTGTCCCTGTGGTCGCTCGGACACGGGTCGCTCTGGGCGTTGGACTCGAAGGAGGTCGTGTTTGGAGTCACCTGCTCCCTATCCGGCGAGTCGTCAGGCGACGTGATGTCCTCCATCCGAACGTTGTCGCTGCACTCCTCGTCCTCCTCCAGTGTCGCCCTCAGCCTCCACAACGCTCGGTACTTCCTCGTCCCGTTCAATGTCTCTGCGCTGTCTTCCGTGTCTTCGGAGTGCTCGTTCTCCTTCTTCTCTTCCACCATGGTGATCTCGTCCGCGTCCAGCTCCGGACAGAACTCCCCCTCATTGAGCTGCTCCAGGCTCCCGGTGTCGTTATACCTGACCTTCGACCCGGTGGGGGACCCGAGCTCGAGGATCAGGTCGTAGTCGGAGTTGTAAAAGGGGCCCCTGGAGAATTCGGTAATTTTTAGGACGTCGTGGTCTTCAAGGTCGTCGCCGTAACTTTTGACCTTCCTGCTGTTGCGGTAGCGCGTCTGTTTCGACGGGTTGGCGGACTCGAGGCTGTGTGAGTAAACGGTCTTCTGCTGAACCTTGCTGCGCAGCAGCGCCGCGCTCTTCGGCGGGGTGTATGTCTCCGTACACGACCTTGTCCTCTCCATGCGGCCCTGCACAGGCTTGTGTGGCTCATCGCAGCTCGTCTGAGTGCCGTGAGAATGCTGCGGCCCAGCGTGCTGTGAACCGACGTACGAGTGCAGCGAGGCCGCCTGGGCGTGCGGGGTGCTGCCGTACAGATGTTGCGAGCAGCCGTGCTGCGGGTTCACAATCTCCACCGAGACTTGGGTCCTGGAGGACTTGAAAGTGGGCGAGGGCGTGCTCCCCAGACTAGCCATCTCGTTGATGGGTCTGAACGGGGATGGAGGCGAGTTTTTCAAGCCCGGCTCCCTCGCGGCGAGAGGGGAGCAGCCCGGGGGACTGTCCTGGATCGGCCTGAATGGCGGCGACGGCGAGCTTTTGTTGGCAATGTCCTTGACAAAGTTGAAGGTCGGCGATGGGGAGTTTTTCAATCCCTTCCTGTAGGTGGGGGAGGGAGAGTCCCGCAGGCTGGGCTTGAGCTGGTCAAGGGACAGGCGGGAATCCCTGGAGTGCTTGGGGGAGCTCTCTCGGTCCGTGCTCGTCCGGCGCAACTCGCGAGCCTGCTGCTGCTGTTGCTGTAACTGTTTCTGCTGCTGGTTTTGATGCTGCTGCAGCTCCACGTGGTGCAGCACGGAGGTGTGCACGCGCTGTGCGTCGTGGCCGGTCGAGGAGGCCAGGAGAAACGTCTTTCGCTCATCGAGGGAGAAGAACCGAAACTGAGGATCGTCCAGCAGTGACCTGCCTGGGACGTTGGACCCGGCGCCGCCCATGGAGAACTGGCGAGGCAAATTTTTGCCGATCTTTGAGTGCTTCAGATGGTGATAGTCACCTTCAATGTACCTGGAGTCAGGATGAAAAAAAAAACAAAATCAATAAAAACAGTTTAGCACTGGTGTAGAACACAAGCTAGTTTATTTAATTGAACTAAAACGCAGCGAAATGAAATCCTTTAATAAGCGACATGGTGTTAGCGAAACTCTGTGGTTAAAGAACGTAGCAAAAGGGAAAAAAACACTTAAACATTTAAATATAATATTACATTTTATAATGTTCGATGCAGCAGGACTAAACCTGTCAAGTCAATCAACATAAATTAAGTAGTAGAGTGAACAGAATACAGTAAGCATTCGCAATAACCAAAATAAATCATTGATAAAGAAAAGTCCACCGCATACTAATACATCAAATAATTGCAATTACTTCGAAGGCAGAAAGAGTTGTATGACTTTGTTGTACATTATATTTTTTAACTTTATGAATTGAAAAAAAAAAGAAAATATTTTTCAATTTTGTATTTCAATTAATTTCTCTGTTAACTTTAAAAAAATGTTAACTCTTTAGTTAACATTGAGTTGACACTGTTTGAAAAAAAAAATCACAACTAACAAAAACATTATTGAATGCATTTTAAATGTTACAATTTTAATTGGTTCATTTACGCTTTTCCAATAATAAATGACTTCAGTTGCCTTCTGCACGAAAACAATATAAAATGCGTGTTACTGTCATTCTAAATACTAATCTAAATGACATGGAGCTATTGTGACCAAGATACGATTGATAGAATATAAAGCTGAGGGTGTCGCTTATGAAAATAAAAAAAAAATAAATTATCAACTATAATAAAGTGTTAAAATAGATTTTAAAACATAAATGCATCGAGTTGATTAACAATTTCATAAATTATTTTTGAGCACGTGGAAAGGGGGGTAAAAAAACAAAGCGGCGAAGAACGGGTTTGGCGGGCTGGCGTCATTTAGTGTAGGCACTCAACTGTCGACGTGAAAGTCAAAGGTTCGATTCTCCCGATGACCGTTGGTTCGTTGAGGTGCCTGCAATACTCCTCCCCACACCCCATCCCCAGGTCAACCCAGCTGAGACCGGCGCCTGGCATTGGTGGGGGAGGGGGGAATGGGGGGGCTGTACCGGTCACCCCCATGACCATCGCGATCTCAGCCATGGGGTGGTTGAAAGAAGGGCCGCATACAGACCGGCGTATAGGACAAAAGAGACAGACATCCGCCATCTCTTCAGGAACTTAGAAAAAAACGGAAATAAATTAAAAAATAAAAAATAATGCGAACCATTAATGTATTTAAAGCATCGATATAAAATCAATCAATAAATCAATCCTGCACCCTTGTGTTGTTTGACCCTAGCGTCCGAGGCGTGGCAGGACTGAATAACTAACAAATAACGGTGGGGGGTGGGGGTAGAACGTTGTGGGAAGGGGAAGGAGTAAAAGGAGGGTGACTATTAGGAACGGCAACTGCGCTGAGCACAACTCTCCCGACTACCAGTTGCCGGCCCTTGTTAAATAAAACGCTCTGTGTGTGCGTGTGTGTGTGTGTGTGTGTGTGTGTGTGTGTCTTCAGACTTGTTGCTGCTTGTATATTCTTCAATCGATGATCAGATGATGGTCAGGAACATGTTCATCTGCATACGAACACAATGAAACATTTCATTTTAACATTGACTTTGACTAATGATTAGTAGCCGACCAGCATTTATTAATCCAGGCCTGACTCCCCCCTCCCCCTCTCTTGATCGTGGTGATGTCACCCTCCGGGCAAACGGACGTCAAGTTGTTGCATTCTCACTGGGAAAACAATAACAGTTAGTGACTAGACAGAACGTTTCTCTGACGTGGACAGAACGTTTCTCTGACGTGGACAGAACGTTTCTCTGACGTGGACAGAACGTTTCTCTGACGTAGATAGGACGTTTCTCTGGCGTGGACAGAACGTTTCTCTGACCTTGACAGACCGTTTCTCTGACGTTGACAGAACGTTTCTATGACGTGGACAGAACGTTTCTCTGACGTGGACAGAACGTTTCTCTGACGTGGACAGAACGTTTCTCTGACGTGGACAGAACGTTTCTCTGACCTTGACAGACCGTTTCTCTGACGTTGACAGAACGTTTCTCTGACGTGGACAGAACGTTTCTCTGACGTGGACAGAAAGTTTCTCTGACGTAGCTCACACATTCGTGACGTCATCATGGGCATTGTGTCACGCGAGTTGAGAATCGTCAAACATCGGCCATGATGAAATCGCCCTCAAACATAATTGATAAATGCCGTTTTTCCTGGATGTTTTTTTTTTCTTCATTTTGTTGTCGACGTAATTTCCTTCTTACGTCCCCTGTTTTCTTCCCCGTTATTGGCATTGTCTCCCCCTTGATTCAAGGCTAGCGCTCCGGCCATCCGCCTGCTTAGCATATCCAGGAAATGGGACCGCATTCCTGAATGGCGTCCTCCTTTTCTGTAGCAGGTCATGACCTTTGTGTTATTCAAAGTGGCTACTTGTTATATTTACATATAAAAACATCAACGAAATACCAGCCAACATTTTACAAACTTCAAGAGTTAGGCTACACCGAGACTAACTACATTCTAGACAAAAAAATAATTTATTTTTCTTTCTAAGTTGTTTTTCTGGAAGACTTAATAAAAAAAAAAGGTTGTTACATTTGATTATAGGCCGCATCGAGAGTAGACGGTTGAAGGGTTTTTACAAATAATTATCAAATGTACTTAAAATGAAATACGTGGGCAGACGGCCTGATGGGCCATACGTGACCCACGGGCTATAGTTTATCCACCGCTGATCTAAGAGATTAAAAAGTACAAAATGATAAAAGAAATACCAATTGCATAGAATAATTGGAAATGGTTTAATGGGACGGATGGCCGAGTGGTGCAGATACTCCTCTGTCGACCTGAGAGTCATGGGTTCGATCCTCGATGAGAACCATGGGAATTTTCCTTTGTGTTATTTTGGTGTAAAGTCGTCCCACAAGTCCACCCAGCTTTAAATGGGTACCTGACTTAAGCTGGGAGAAGTAAAGGTGGCTGGGCGTTGTGCTAACCACACAACCCCTTTAAATGCCGAGGTTTTAGAAACAGATGAATTCCACACTTCATCTGCCCCGATGGCCCCAGTAGGACTAAGGGAACTTTTTTTTTTTAAAATGGCCGTTGGGTAAAATAGTTACTGTACGCATGGTGGTAGTGGTCGCCGGTTCGAGACTGTGGACTCCACTGGCGGCGGAGCAGGGGGGGGGGCAGCGGTCCCCCCTAAAACTATTAAGGGGGGGCGGCGCCCCCCCTTGAATTTCCAGTCTGCCCCCCCTAAAATTTTAACTTTTTAACTTTGTAATTCATTTTAGTTTATATGTATCATTTTCATAATTCATTTGATTTATTTCTTAAATTTAATATTTGAAAGAAAATATAATTAATTGACATTTTACAGTAATCACATTATTGAGAGTTGTTGTGGCATATTTTAAAATTAGTTGTAAGTACCCGGCTTTGCCCGGGTTTAAAATAATGTTTTCAGTTTTTTTAAGAAGCGTAATTTGACGTTTAATTAAGATTTAAAATAAGACGCGTAAAAAAGGGTTTATTTGCATGCAAATTGCAATAAAAGGGTACATTTGTCTTAAAGCAATGTGATACACAACATTTTTGGCAGTTCCTCTCTCTTTCCCTCCCCCTCCCTCTTTCCCTCCCTCTTTCCCTTCCTCCCTCTCTCCCTCCCTCCCTTCCCCTCTCTCTCTCCCTCCCTCCCTCACTCTTTCCCTCTCTCTCTCCCTCCCTCCCTCTTTCCCTCCCTCTCTCCCTCTTCTTTCTCTTTTAGGCATGACTGTATCAAAAGATGACAATTCCTATGGATGAAGGAATGGAATGTAATAATGTAGTAAGTAATGTGATATTTGGTTCCCGATCATATTTATAGTAAGTTAATGTGGGAGAGAAGCTCGTAAAACCTGAAATCGGGGTAAAAGTTTGCCAATTTTCATGTCTTTGATATCCAAAATAATTAATTACAATTAAAGTACCCATTGAGATGGAACGAAACCTGTTTAAGAACATTCCTCATGTAATTTTGTGTACGTGTACCCAGTGGCGCAACCAGCAAAAAATGCTAGGGGGGCTCACATATTGAAAAAAGACAGTTTGACAGTCTGTTTTGTAACTTTATAACGTAAATTATGTATTGATGATTTGGCCTGGGGGTCGGCTCAAGCCCCCCTGCCCCGCCCGGTTGCGCCTCTGCGTGTATCAAATTTCACGTTATTTGGTCTGGATCTTGAGTTTTAAGGGAACAGACAGACAGATAGCAAATGCGTCTTATAAGTTTAGAGAAGTATTGCCATCTACCGAATGACAGCAAATGTAATTTTTTAAGAAAATAGAATTATTTATTATCTTTTCATAAATTACTTTTTGTTTATTGAGTTTCCCGTTTCCGGTTTCATATTCATCATCATTCATGATAATTATCAGTAATTTTCTGATCTAATTTCACTATTAAATTTGTAAACAAACTGACATTACGAATCAGTTGACGACAGAAGTGCTCAATGTTCATTTTTATCTTTTTTAATATATTATTTTTAATAATATCGATTAAATACTTGCTACATAATTACTATATTCTATTATAGAATTAAGGGGATAAAATATGTCCTTAGGTCATATTATGTCTTGCCCCTCCTTAAATTTTCAAGGGGGGGCGGCGCCCCCCCTTGAATTTTGGCTTGCCCCCCCTTAAAATATTTCGTTCCGCCGCCGGTGGTGGACTCTAGTGGAATTAGATTTCTTTTTTTTTTTTGGTTACACAATTTGGCATCTTTAATATCTTGGCCATCTAGGAGTACGCAAGAGCTTTCAGATACTTTCTGTCAGCTCCGGGTTTCATCACGACGTAAGTCATTTCATACATTAATTGAATTCATTTAGAGAAATCCTGATCCAATCTTTTTTTTTTTAAAAAAAGGACACATTTACAATTTAATCTGTTAAGGAGTACAGGATATTTTTTTTTTTTAGACAGTTCAAGTTTGAGCTCAAGGCTGATAAAAGCGCGGGAAAAAAAAAGAGAGAGTAGAGAAATGATCTTGATGACGTAATGGAGATGGATAGGCATACGACGTGAGACTGATGCAAAAGAGTTTTTATAATGAACGAAGCTGATGTACAGGGGCATGGAGATATTTCAAAGGTTAACGTGGCCCAGGCTTGGGCACACAAAGCTGGTAAAGAGGTCACTGGTTGGCCGAATGTACAGATGTCGGAAAAGGGGGCGCTTCAAAGATTCTCCCGAATTTTCAGGGATGTCGGTCAGTAAGTCATGGCTCTCGGTCAGTAAGTCATGGCTCTCGGTCAGTAAGTCATGGCTCTAGGTCAGTAGGTCAGGGCTCTCGGTCATTAGGTCATGGCTCTCGGTCAGTAAGTCAGGACTCTCGGTCAGTAAGTCATGGCTGTCGGTCTTGATTAATCAAGAATGTAAACAATAAATTGTAGAACATGTTTTTTTTAAAGGGGGACGAATGGCCGAGTGGTGTAGAAGCTCGACTGTAGAGAGAGAGAGAGAGTCTTGGGTTCGATCCCTGGTGAGAACGAAAGAAATTAATTCTGGTCCTGGTTAAAGTTGCTTTCAAAGTCCCATAAGTCCACACAGCTTTGAATGGGTACCTGACTTACATTGGGGAAGTAAAGCTGGCCGGCCGTTGTGCTTACCACACACAATTCCTTTTTTTGCGTGTCGAGGTTATAGAAACACGTTCTCTGCCCCAATGGAGGTTATAGAAACACGTTGTCTGCCCCAATGGAGGTTATAGAAACACGTTGTCTGCCCCAATGGAGGTTATAGAAACACGTTGTCTGCCCCAATGGAGGATATAGAAACACGTTGTCTGCCCCAATGGAGGTTATAGAAACACGTTCTCTGCCCCAATGGTGGTTATAGAAACACGTTGTCTGCCCCAATGGTGGTTATAGAAACACGTTCTCTGCCCCAATGGTGGTTATAGAAACACGTTGTCTGCCCCAATGGTGGTTATAGAAACACGTTCTCTGCCCCAATGGTGGTTATAGAAACACGTTCTCTGCCCCAATGGTCCTTTAGGGCCTAGGGAACTTTTAAAAAAAAAAAAAGAATTATATTTTTTTGACGAAAATAGTACAAGTTTCTTCATGGCTAGCTCATCACTAAAATTCGAGAGCCCCGTATATAGAAATTACAAATATAAACAAACAAACAAAACAAATAATCAATATGGCGATGAACGCACATATCTCCCCCCTCCCCCCCCCCAATCCCATTTTAAAAAAAAAAACTTATTATCATGTGTCATGTTTTATTCTAATTATTTTTTTTTAAAGTTGGGGGGGGGGGGGAGGGGTGGGGGGGGGGGTAAAACAAAACAACAACAAAATGCATAATTGAGCAGACGCCCACCGAGTTACACCCCGCCCCTTACATCGATGTTATATCTGAGATAAAATAAAAAAAAAAACCAGATAAACAACTGATGGCCGGAACTATTTTGCCTTCTTCCATCACTGACGCCACGACGGCCGAAGCGCAGCTTTTTGAAAATTAATCCGCCATTTGATGCTGAGTGTTACTTTATTTAGCAATGATTTCGCGGGCCATCGGGGCAGATGAAGTGTTGAATAACCTCGTCTTATGGAGGCATTGTTTGGTTGGCACAACACCCCGCGTCCTCTACTTCCCAAATTTTAGTCAAAGACTTTGAAACAAATTTCACCTGGGGAAAATTCCCTTGGTTCTCACAGAGGATCGAACCCAGGACTCTCAGGTCGACAGTCGAGTGTATTTAGTAAGCAGGATCTGTATCTACATACTGTAATACTGAACGTATCTGTATCTACATACTGTAATACTGAACATATATTGAACATTAATAAGAAATATAGTAAATACAGTAAACGGTTTTTTATACATCGATATGCTGGTCATAGGTCTGTAGGCGATTGGGTAGAGGTTTTCAGTCATTACATTGGTCCTAGGCAAATCTATCAGTCTGTGAATTGATAATATTTGATTCGACTGTAAGAGATCGATTAACTTGTATTTTGTAGCCCCCCCCCAGGGGACACTTTGAGATATTTAAGGGGTTTATGTAAAAGTACCTGTTCGGGGTCAATTGGCAGTTGGGGGAGGGGGGTCGGTGCCACGCTTTTACTTCGTTTACCTATGTGTAAGAATTGTTCTGCTTGTCAGTGTGATGGAGGTAGCAATCATGATAGGTGAATGTTAAATGTGACATTTCATCACTATCTCTCTCTCTCTGGGGGGGGGGCAAAAATTTTCCAGGGTGGGGGGCAAATAACAACTTTATGACATTTTTTTTAAATGTAAGGGGGGGGGGGAGGAAATGCCCCCCTCTTATATGACATTTTTTTCAAAATGTAGTAGGGGGGGGGACAAATGCCCCCCCCCGTTGCACCCCCATGAATAAGCACATGGCTACAGCAAAGGCAAACATTATGAAACTTTCATTATTATTAGCACATTGGAAATTCCAAGAGTCAATGGAAATGAGCAACAAAGTCCGTTAACAGAGGCGGCACTTAGATTCAGGCCTCTGGGGGAGAAGTAGATAGTAGGTCCCTAGAAATGGAGAGGGTAAACAATTGGGGGCTGTTTTTCAAGTGTGTGCATGGCCTCATATCTACCTGTCAGGTAGAGGAAACAAAAACAATTCACTATACATAATAGGTGAGGGGGGGCAGGGGTGTGTGTGTGTGTGTGGGTATCGGGAAGGGGGCCTAGATAACTAGGGGCCCGCTAGCCACGCCCAGACGTCAAGGCTGTTTGTTCCGGCCCTTTCTCTGCTCCCCTCCACTCGTTCACATCAAAGACCTTCAAATCGGAGTTTATATATCATCTCATTTGAACGCCTATAAAGTCCCACCGTTCTGTCAAACTCAAGAACCCAACGCAGACCGCGGTTCAATCATTTTGTCCCCCCCCCCCAACCCCCGGTCTAAACTGTCGCCTAATTTGCCTATGTCTAAAAAAAAAAAAAATAAAGGCACTAGTTCCGAAGCAAAACATTACCAAGCAAGTAATTAAGATAAAAATTATTATAACCAGTTATAATTTCTCACGCCCACTGTCGCTCACTTCCTGGTAAAAAACTTTCACGTAGCAAGGGGAATTAACTCTTCTTTTTTTTTAAAAAAAAAAAAAAGTAAAATTAAGCAGACATGGTGGGGAGAAAAATAATTTTAATTCTGTCAGCTGATGTTGACATTTTTGTTCAACCCGCTCAAGTGGAAAACAATCAAGGAAGCAGACGTACCGATGGAGAGACAGAAAAGGATAAACAACGTTAAATAAAAGTATCTTTGATGTTCAAACAGTTTAGTATTTACAAACGTGCCGGTTTTTTCTTCGAAGTAGGAAATAATTGTGCCAGAGAAACATTTAAAAGACGTGCCTCCATATTTTTGTGCCTACAGATAGAGATTTGAATAATATATATATAGATAGATAGCGGAAGTAGCCACTGCAAGAGCATGCGCACTGCAGCGCACACCTTCGAACTTTGAACTCCACGGTGGAACTTGAACGCATCGGACTCTCCAGCTGGAATGATACTCGCCTACTTCCGCCTCCATTTTGACTTGACCTTGATGCACCGGATCCGACCCCTGCAGTGGAAGCGTCCGTTTCGTTGACCGTTTGGGTGTAGCAGCCCTGCTGGTCACTGTAGTCATCTGTTCAGACAGAGTGAAAAACAATAAGATAATACATATAATACATTCCTGTATCTACCTGTCTCTGTCTATATCGATCGTTTTATCAATCTATCTATCACTGTATTCTTTTGTGTGTCTATTTTCATGTATACAAATCTGTCAAATCTGATAGTCAGTCTGTCTGTCTATCCATCCATCCATCTATCTATCTATCTATCTATCTATCTATCTATCTATCTATCTATCTATCTATCTATCTATCTATCTATCTATCTATCTATCTATCTATCTATCTATCTATCTATCTATCTATCTATCTATCTATCTATCTATCTATCTATCTATCTGTCTATCTGTCTATCTGTCTATCTGTCTATCTATCTATCTATCTATCTATCTATCAGTGTGTGTGTGTGTGTGTTTGTGTGTTTGTAAATCCGTGAATCCATGAAAGGGTGAGATAAAACCTCTTAGATCATAAAAAATACTGATGAGACGGTTTTTATGGTGCCCTCCTTTCATCCCCACCATAGCCGATGGTGCAATGGCCATGGAGGCACCACGGGAGATATAGCGGAGACTGAAAAATCCATTGGCCTCACCGGAGATCGAACCAGGGACCTTCAGGTCGACAGTCGAGCGCTTTAACAGACGACCATCTGTCCCCACCATCTATCAGTCAGACTATCCACAACAGGGCCGTGACTTTGGACTCTGGCATAGGGCACCAAAATATCTCTGGAAGTCTTTGACTAGGGCAGCGGTCGGGGAACCGGGGGGTAAATTACCCAAATGGGGTAAAAATGAAACTTTTTTGGGGGTAAAAATGAAACTTTTGTGAGTAAAAAGTATACATTTTTAATTTGCTATGTATCAACTTACACAAAAATATTTTGGGGTAAAGATTAAAAATGTCCCCGGCCGCTGGACTAGGGCCTCAAATGATCTAAGAACGGCTATCCAACAATCCTGTCTTTTTACGTTATAGTTTTTTGGGTTTTTTTTTTGTTTATCAATGTTTATATTGATACACTTGCAGACGATATGTGACGTCTCAATATGGCCGCCCGTCTCACGTATTGAATGTACACAATTTAAAAATATAGATTATGAAATTGAAGGGGAAAAAAAAATCACGAAGAAAGTAAATGTTCTAATTATCAAGGGGAGGCTAGTCAAGTGGGATGTATACGTCATCCGTTGCTAGGGAAAGTAGGTGTGTGTGTGTAGTGGGGGATACGCCCATCTACGTTTGTGTGTGTGCCTGTGTATGTGTGTATGTGTGTATGAGTGTGTGTGTGTGTGTGTGAAGTGGTCGAGTTTGTGTAGAAAAATGTATCCAGTTTTAATAAACGCAACTAGTGCACCGTGGGTCATATTTCATTTACAATTTTTTTCATCATCTCGATTGTGAAATGAAGTGATTTTGCGTGGCGTATTCCAAGAATTCTATCCAGTAAGATGGTGACGTTTACAGGCTCACGCGTCACCGATGAATGACGCCATCGATGACGTAGACAGACCATACAGCTGCTTGCGGCATGTCTTGGTCATGGAAGAGGAAAAATGGCCTGGATTGTGGGCGTTATTTGCGTTAAAAAAAAAAAGTCCCATAACTTTAAAGTCAGTGGCGTCGACATAGGTAGGGCAAGACCTGCAGCGGTTGTGCCGGTGTGTGTGTGTGTGTGTGTGTGTGTGTGTGTGTAGGGGGGTACTCTTACCAAACAAGGGCCCAGCAAGTATAGCTTATATGAGTGGTTGTCGTATAAACTCAGGATATGGTGTGCCCTTAGGGGGTGGTGGTGGTTGTGGTGTTTGGGGAGGGGGGTGGCTGTTGAGACGGATCTACCTCATACACTATGCAAGAAACCCCCCCCCCCACCCCATCCCTTCAACCCGAAGTCGTCAGCTCCTCCATTACAGGATGATGGATCGAGAGTAAACGGAGGTAGAGAAATGGATATATGGATAAATAGATTGAGAGATATGTAGATGGGCTGTTAGATAGCCATCATAATCAACAAAATCCCTTGTATTTGGCTAGCCATACCCACCCCCATCCCCTCCCTCTCCCCCCCACCCCTCAATACATTAACTAATAATGTTTACTTCAATAAGCAAACTTCCCAATCCACCAAGATTAAAGGAAGCATATTATTTTTTTTTTATTTATAATGCAGTACAGAGAAAAAAAGTGCGGGTAAAAAAAAAACGTTCACGCGGCGTAGGGATATTAGTGAAACTGAAAGTTTAGTTAACAGTGAACACGGGTAAGAAAATATAACTACCAGATGAGTTTTCAAAGGGACTAGCTGTACCTTGCAAAACCTTTGCATAGAGTTATATTCCCTTAGGCAGGCTAGGTTATTTTTTGGTTTCGGGCAGATCCGATTTTTTTTCATGATTATATTTTAAACTGGAATACTGTATTAAATCTTTACTTTCGATCTAACGCAGAACCCACACCGCTATTATTTATATAAATTATTTTGATTTATATAGAAAAGACACTTAAAAAAAAAAAAAAAAGCTTTTATTAAAATGTTTTCAAAAGTTAAACATAAAAATATAAAAAAAAAACAGGTTCGTTGTGTCTTACCAATGTAAACCTGTTTTCAAAGATGATTAGGGGGGGGGGCCAATATCTGAAAAAGGCGGCCTGGACAGCATTTTTTGCATAGGGTGATGTCAACTTTCCTTAGCCTAGGGCCCCCCAAATACACCTCAGCTAAGCGCCCCCCCCCAAAATGTACCTTAGCCTAGGGCCACCAAATGTACCTTAGCCTTAGGCCACCAAACGTACCTTAGCCTAGGGCCACCAAATGTACCTTAGCCTTGGGCCACCAAATGTACCTTAGCCCAGGCCCTCCAAGTGTGACTTAGCTTATGCGGCCCCCAAGCGTACCTCAGCCTTGGTTCTCCGAAAGTACATTAGTCTAGAAAGGCTCTGCTAAATTTTATCTTTAACATTGTTTCACCATTTTTATTTTTGTTTGTTTATCCTAATTAAGATGAACTTCTAAAATTTTTACAGCGTGGGTGTGTTCAATATGAACTTTTACATGAAACGTTATATAAGTTAAACGGAACATAGAAAAGTTCATTTAAAACCTCTGATCCGTACAAATTTTTTTTTTTGTAAAATTAACTTTAAAAAAAGTTGGCCAGGAAATATAATCCTGACCCATATATAATAATTGTACAAGACGAAGTATTGGAAAAGCCAGAAATATTAAGCCAGTATATAATAATGTTTTCATTATAAGGCTGAGATATAAAGTTACATTATTTACCATGGATGTCGTGATACTGGATCATTTTGCATTCTAACGTCTGAGGTTTATCTAGAATGTATCTTTAATTTCTAAGAATAGTGATATTTACTGTAAAGGTTGGTTACATTAAAGGCAAATTGTCGGAGCCGTTTAAAGGGATCTAGCTACTTTACTACATGAACCTACTTTAGTACATGTACCTACATGTACCTACTTTAGGTGTAATTTAATAATAGACGCCCACAGATTAACTGATTCGCTTATCAATAAGCCTGTCAATCAATCCATCATATTGCGAATCTATCTATCTATCTATCTATCTATCTATCTATCTATCTATCTATCTATCTATCTATCTATCTATCTATCTATCTATCTATCTATCTATCTATCTATCTATCTATCTATCTATCTATCTATCTATCTATCTATCTATCTATCTATCTATCTATCTATCTATCTATCTATGTCCGTCTGTCTGTCTATCTATCCATAACATATATAGCTATAAATAAACAAACTAATCTATCTTTCATCTACCTGTTTATCTGTCTGTCCATCTGTTTGTCTGTTAGTAATCTTTCTGTTTTCCTTCTTTCTGCCTTTTTTTCAGTAAGAATGTAATTAGGCATGGCCTTTGTTGTGTGTGTGTGTGTGTGTTTGTGTGTGTGTGTGTGTATTAATTTCACAACGGACCTGTCTCTTTGAGTCAGGACAAACAACTGACCTTTGAGAAACTCTGACCTCAGGTTTGTTGACTCCGTGACGCCGTCTTGGTCAGTGACTCTGTCTGTGAGTCTGCAACAGGAGTCATGGGGGAAAAGGCAAAGCGTCAATAGTCAGAAAGCAGCGAATTTGTGTTAAATGGATGAACAGGTTTGACATTGATGCTATAAGTAACACTGTAACATACACCTGGTGCTGGAGTTCAAATCATTGTTAATGAACTGCAGTCAAACATTCTTTTTACCTGAACTCTACGGTTTTTCTCGGGGTCTGGGGGAGCCCGTCGAAGGAGCAGGTGCTGGGGTCCGAAAAGATGTCGGAGTTTATTGTCTCATATCTGTGGAGGGATGATCGTAAGGGCTCATGAGGAGCGCTCTCTCTATTCGGGGTTCTGAAAAATAGAATCGATAATAAGAGGTCAATTGGTTTAAAAGTAACATGATAGTGTAAAACTCGTGCATGTCCATTGTTGAAATAAACAGCACTATGAGTGGCCGAAATGTAGTGAACACACATGTCCATTGCTGAAATAAACAGCACTATGAGTGGCCGAAATGTAGTGACCGCACATGTCCTTTTCTGAAATAGACAACACTATGAGTGGCCGAAATGTAGTGACCACACTGTTGACCACACGAGAAAGAGATGAATGAAACAGGACTACCGCAAATGGGGTGTGGGGGGTACAATCCAAACACATGTGCCCGCAGGGTGCAGAATTTACCTTGAAATGTCTCAACAATTGGTGGTTACGTGTGATCGTATGGGCCCCATTTGGTTAAGAGTATCAGGGGCCCCAAGATAACCTGGTGTCAGCCTTGTGGGGACTAAATATAGTCAACTGCAGTGCCCATGAAGTTCCACTTAGAACAAAATTTGTCCAAGGGCAAAGGAACGAATCAATAACGATGCATTACGTGGTTTTACAATACAGTTGTTTGACATCAATGTATGCGTACATTGGATATAACAAATGCATGATACAATTTAACTACAATAGAATATCATTAATAGCATATTATGTTAATTAAACATATTGCAATATATTATAATAACAGCAACACCAATGCGTTGCAGCTCCCGCGAAAAAAAATATTCTATTCACTGGCGTCGGAAGGGTGCAGCGGGTGGTGCGTTTGCATAGGGCGCCGAATTAGGAAGGGGTGCCGAATTAGAAAGGGGCGCCGAATTAGGAAGGGGTGACGAATTAGGAAGGGGTGCCGAATTAGGAAGGGGTGCCGAATTAGGAAGGGGTGCCGAATTAGGAAGGGGCGCTGAACTAGGAAGGGGTGTCGAATTAGGAAGGGGTGCCGAATTAGGAAGGGGTGCCGAATTAGGAAGGGGCGCTGAACTAGGAAGGGTTGCCGAATTAGGAAGGGGCGCTGAACTAGGAAGGGGTGCCGAAAGAGTGATGTTAAATGTTTTAGTACTTTTCAGTTTGGGCTAAAACGTGTAACTCACACAGGGCGACACACTAGCCAGCTACGGCCCTGGTTCCATTATTTCACAAAATTGTGACATTCAGTCTCGTTGAATTGACTAAGTTGAGCGTCTTGATTTAGTTTTTTTGTTTTTCTCTCTAACCGAAAAAATTGAATTCAGCTTCTGATTGAACATATCATGGGTCGTCCCTCTCTCCCTACCCCCCACCCCCCTCACCAATCAATCAATCATCGGTGCCCCCTCCCCACCCCCTACTTTCTCCCCTTTTTACTGTTAATGCTTTACTTCGCAGTTAGACTCATATTACGGTACAGGATTACAACAACATTGTCATACTTGGCTGACTAAGTTATCAAAACAATGCAGTCTACACATCTCACCAATTATCGCTTGTTAACTTCCGCAATGAAACGATATAACCCCCACATACATTTATAATAACAATCACATTGTTAGATAATACCGTGCAATAATACAAATATTATTTTATATTTAAAAAAAAAACGCTTTCAAATTATGTCAGGTGTGAGATTCAAACCTTCCCCAATACATCAGTCAGGATAACACACTAGACAAATTAATAATTACATTCGGAAACAAAACCTTCATTCAGACCGTCTGTAATAAAACAATTTACAATCGATTAAGTCGGATTCCTAAGATTGATTATTATTTCATTATTCCTGCATTATTGTATTATTTTCATATCAGGGTTATTCAGATTTTCAACGTGGATATTTGATGAATCGCTTGGATCTCTCCGTTCCTCCCCCGTTGTTTCTGCCTCTCTCCAGTTGTTACCGGTTTGATGTCACGTGATAACCCTCTCACCCCGGCTCCACACAGTACATAAACAATCTTACACCATTTCAAAAAGAAATTATATTTGTCTTCAAAATCTGTCCATCTTCACCTAAATGGACTTGTCCGAACAAAATGAAAAAAATTGGTTTAAATTTGGCCGATAATTTTAGAAAAAAAAATTGGTTAACAATGAGAGCGGAAATCTGGCCAAATGCCAGTTTGGTTGCAACGGGCTCCCCCCACCCTTTTTAAATTTAGTCTGGGAACACCCTGAAGGCAAATTTTCTTTCCATTTCGCCTCAGGATGAAAAAACAAAAAGTCAGTTGAAATATTTTGCAGAAGAATTAGGATGAGTGTCATTGAAGGAAAAAAATCATGAATGTTTGAAAGTGTTCTGATAAAGGGTCAAATGTAGACTTGGGTCAAGTCAAATATAGACTGGGGTCAAGTGTACACCATGGTCAAATCCAGACTGGGGTCAAATGTAGACTGGGGTCAAATGTAGACTGGGGTCAAATGCAGACTGGGGTCAAATGTAGACTGGTGTCAAGTGTACACCATGGTCAAATCCATACTTGGGTCAAATGCAGACTGGGGTCAAATGTAGACTGGGGTCAAATCTAGACTGGGGTCAAGTGTAGACCATGGTCAAATCCAGACTGGGGTCAAATGTAGACTGGGGTCAAGTGTAGACCATGGTCAAATCCAGACTGGGGTCAAATCCAGACTGGGGTCAAATGTAGACTGGGGTCAAATGTAGACTGGGGTCAAGTGTAGACCATGGTCAAATCCAGACTGGGGTCAAATGTAGACTGGGGTCAAGTGTACACCATGGTCAAATCCAGACTTGGGTCAAATGCAGACTGGGGTCAAATGTAGACTGGGGTCAAATGTAGACTGGGGTCAAGTGTAGACCATGGTCAAATCCAGACTGGGGTCAAATGTAGACTGGGGTCAAATCTAGACTGGGGTCAATTGTAGACCATGGTCAAATCGAGACTTGGGTCAAATGCAGACTGGGGTCAAATGTAGACTGGGGTCAAATGTAGACTGGGGTCAAATCTAGACTGGGGTCAAGTGTAGACTGGGGTCAAATCTAGACTGGGGTCAAGTGTAGACTGGGGTCAAATCTAGACTGGGGTCAAGTGTAGACCATGGTCAAATCCAGACTGGGGTCAAATGCAGACTGGGGTCAAGTGTAGACCATGGTCAAATCCAGACTGGGGTCAAATGCAGACTGGGGTCAAATGTAGACTGGGGTCAAATCTAGACTGGGGTCAATTGTAGACCATGGTCAAATCCAGACTTGGGTCAAATGCAGACTGGGGTCAAATGTAGACTGGGGTCAAATCTAGACTGGGGTCAAATCTAGACTGGGATCAAATGTAGACTACAACATAATATTCCTGTGACATTTCATTGTGTTGCGTCTGATAGATGCCAAAATTGATTGGATGATTGGAAAACACACAAATAATAGTCATACTTTGGCTATGAGGAGACTTTTAACTAATAGCGTTATTAGCGTTTGTTGCGCCATTGGAGGACTCTAACGATGGGGGCCCAAGCCCGGGTTAAATATATCCCTGTGGTGAAGATTCCACCTTTTTCTAGTAACAATATAGTGGCCTCCTGGGGGGGGGGGCGCCCTACCCTAGCTTCGCCACTGTTCGTAACAGCGTAACCAGAACACTGCTTTTAATAAGGACTGAAATAAAGCTGTATGTCTTTTGATCTAAATAAAGCTGTCTACAGAAATGTCTTTTGACCTAAATAAAGCTGTCTACATACATGGCTATTTACCTAAGTAAAACTGTCCAAACATATGTCTTTTGACTTTAATAAAGCTGTACAAATATATATCTTTTAACTGAAATAAAGCTGCCTTCAGAGATATCTTTAGACCTAAATAAAGCTGTGCACAGTTTTGTATTGAGAGTTTGTTTATGTGTTTGTCAATATTTCTATTTGTCAATAGATCTACCTATCTGCCGTACATCAGTCTATTTATAAATCTGCCTGTGTATCAGGGTATCTCTTTATCTGAATGTCTGTGTCAATTTGTATGTCTGTTTGTCCACTTATCTGTTTATCTATGTATCGACTACCCCCCCCCCCTGTTTATTCAATTGTCTATGTATAAATGTATTAGTCTGTAAAGTTTTCTGCATGTACACATCTTCGTCTCTGTGCCCGCATATCTGTCTGTCGATAGATCGTCTATATGTCACGTGAAAACGTCTGTCTGTTTATCATACGGACCATTATAGTCAAGTGCGGGTCTGAAACGAAATAAATACAAATAAAGCCTACATCAAATCAAGTCTTAAATAGACATTTTTTCATTCACTTTTAATGGCTTAAAAGTCTGAACACAACAGAATCTTTTAACGACGGAACACAACAGAATCTTTTAACGACGGAACACAATCCTCCCATTTATTAAAAGGTTAAGTCGTCGTCTCGTGACGACTTTTATGACGCAAAGCCCCTCCCCCCCTCTCTCCCTCCCCCCACATCCCTCCTCCCCCCCCCCCCCACTCATTGGCTCACGCATACATCAAAGAAAGATATTTATTCCCTTTATTTAAACCTCAAGGTTGTTGTCGTTTTTCCCCCCAGCGGTGGTGTTGGAGGTCTCCATAGTAGTGGCCGAGACTTATGTTGACCATTGTAAACAAACAAATATTGATTATAAATCAGTATTTTTTTTTTGGGGGGGGGGTCAAATGTCGGTTTGAAACATTATGAATATAATTCGGAAGGAAGTCGAGATAAAGAACGCAGGGGACGGGGGGAGGTTGTGGGTGCTGTCGGTTGTTAGGAATGGAAGTTCAGTCAAGAAAGCCTTGTTTAGTTTTACAGGTAGGTGAGTTAGACTGGGGAAGAAGATATCTAAATAGTTGCAGTGTTGTTGGTAGCGGTAGGACAGAAGTGGCGTACAGATAAATTAAATTTCTTCCCATGCGTCGGGTACATGCCTAGAGCACTGGTGACATTCAGATGTTGAAAGACAGGGGTATTGACAGGCAGGGATGTGGACACAGGGATGTGGACATGATGTGGACAGGTAAGGGATGAGCACACACATGGGTATTGACAAGGATATGGAAACACAGGGATGTGGACACACAGGAATGTGGAAACACAGGGATGTGGACACACAGGAATGTGGAAACACAGGGAAACAGACAGACCGGGTAATGGACAGGTCAGGATGTGGACAGGTAGGGATGTGGAATGACAGGGATGTGGACACAGGGGATGATGTATATGGAGACACAGGGATATGAGACATACAGGAATGTGGACACACAAGGATATCAATACACACGGATGTGGAATCAAAGGGGAGGTAGAAATATTTAAAATGTCCTGGATGAAAGAGGGAAGAAAAAGACACCCGTGTACAAACTATAGAAACTAAATAAAAAGTAGGTCAGGCCATGTATTGGTTCCATATATCGCTGTCCTGCTCAATATGTCCTGTAAGAATGTCCTAATCCAATGATTACATATATTTTCCCCCATTGGCTTCTGCTCTCTTTCATCCGATGACCGGAAAAAAGGTTTTAAGCAGGTTATGTCATCTGTTATTTAAAGTTGTTTATACAAAAAAATATATTATTAAGCACTTTACTAAAAGTACAACTTCAACACAAGTCAAAGCCTCCTTCCTTCATCCTGTCAGACCCTCGGTCTTCCTTTTTTTCTATTAAACCTCCACTATAAGACATAAACAATGAAGTGATGTATCCACTGCGTATTGAGAGTGCAATTAGACTGCTATTAACTGCACTACTGCTATTATTGATTGATTCAACATTTGTATTTTATTTACCACGTTTCCGGTGTGTGCTAAAGCGACACAACTCTGCAGACCGCTGTAAATCTAATTAGAAAAAACAAAACAAATAACAATGTATTATTGCCCTTGTTTGTTTGTTACTTCGCAAAAAGATGATGCTGTAGTTTGCTCTGGATTAATACGTATTCATTCTTATACGTATTAAAACAATATTTTGAATGCTATCAGTGACTATATGACAAACAAAACTCGTGTATCACCCAGGGTCGGCGCTAGAGAGAGGCAATCTGAGCGATTTTTTTTTGGGGGGGGGGGGCTAAAGAATCACGCCCACTTTTTGTAATAAATAATACAGTGACTTGGCTGTTCAATGAGGTTCGTAGAAGGGAGATGGGAGGTGTGTGTGTGTGGGGGGGGGGCGCTCTGCTAACGAAGAATATAGAATTGTGGGCTGCGGGGTGGAGTTTGCCAGGGGTCGAATACTTTCTGGCGGTGGCCATGTATCAGCCATGATACAGCCTGTCATAACAGTGGGTCAATGGAATTCACTAATATGTCATCGTAACCTTTGCCCCTTTTCAGGTTGTAAACAGGATACCTCAATGATATTTTGTTTCTTCCTCCATCCTCACTTATTGTATTTCTAAACCGCCTTATCCCCCCCCTCCCCCCCCCCCCCGAAGTGTAAGGCTTAAAGGGAGGGGGGGTGTACATGAGGAGTAGGTGTGGGGGTGGGACTGAATTGACGTCATCGAGACAGTATCCCTGGATCACGTGTTCCATTTCATTCTATTGTGATGTCGATTTCCACCTCATATCCTGCTGACTGGTTGGTTGGGGGGGGGGGGACCGGGAATGAGGGTGGGATCAAGAGATGGGGGGGAGGGGGGAATCATCAGGGTACCGACTCGACCTAGGTTGTGACACAGGACTTAGTCTGTAAAAAGGGTTGGGTGTGGGAGGGTGGGGATGAGTCAGGTTTGTTGGGAGATGATGGTGGTGGGGGGGGGTCTGTATGAGAGTGTTTCAAGTTAATGGTGTTCCGACCTGATGTCCTCTAAGGCCATGAAATCAACAATGGACAATGTTTGGTTTTGTTTTTTTTTTACAAGTGAAATTTGAGGCCACGGAGTGAAAACTCGAATGAATTTGATGATGAACGACAAATGATTCTGGGTTGAATTAAACACATTTACATGTTTATCTCCTTGTTTTTTTGATGCTTATTAAAAAAAAATATTTTTTAACAAATTTAAGAAAATAAATTACACAATGATCTAAATGAAATGTAGCGATGAGCCAACTTTAAAATGACCGAAATATTTGATAGAAATAAATCAATGCAGAGCCTTCAACCAAAATATAAATCAAACAAAGAAAAACAAATGAAATAACCTACAAATAAAAATGTATCCAAAATACAAAAACAAGATCCAGTGATCGCCGTAAGAAAGGAGCAGCAACGAAAGGGTCTCTAGTTCTGCAAAGTTCAATCCTGACTTCAAATTGTTTAATCCTGGTGCGGTACCCCTAACCCGCTCGCTTGATTTGCTAGGGGCTCCGATACCAGCCTAGAGCTATATGGGCTGCTAGGGCCCCGATACCAGCCTAGAGCTATATGGGCTGCTAGGGCCCCGATACCAGCCTAGAGCTATATAGGCTGCTAGGGCCCCGATACCAGCCTAGAGCTATATGGGCTGCTAGGGCCCCGATACCAGCCTAGAGCTATATGGGCTGCTAGGGCCCCGATACCAGCCTAGAGCTATATGGGCTGCTAGGGCCCCGATACCAGCCTAGAGCTATATGGGCTGCTAGGGCCCCGATACCAGCCTAGAGCTATATGGGCTGCTAGGGCCCCGATACCAGCCTAGAGCTATATGGGCCGGCTCTGTGTGACCAAAAGGGGTGAACCGGTGTTGATGGGAGTGCTCTCCTTAAGTTTCATGCTGCAATCTCTGAGTTCGAATCATCTTAGCTACAAATGGGAGGGGGGGGCAGGGGATGGCAGAACCGTTTATTGTGGTCAAGCGAACTAGTTGGCTTTATGAGCCCCATCTTCCTGTTAAGACATCCCCCCCCGCTTAGGGTATAACAATTTATTTTATAGTAACCTAAAGAGACTAAAGCCCTTTAACTGTTGTAGCTCCAGGTGTAAAAATATTATCAGGACCCAGGGCCAGCAATGTTAATTTGCCTAGGGCTCCCAACTGTACATCTACCTTGGACCCAAATTAAAACTTTTTTCAGGGCCCCTAAAATGTACCTTTGCCTCAGGTCCCTGATGTAAATTCGTCCAGAACCCCACAAAAGTAAATTTGTCTAGGGGCCTCCATAAATAAAGAACATATTGGTTATGGGGATTAATAAAAATGTCCTCCCCCCCCCGGCCCTTACCACCTAACCGTAATTAAGCGATTCAATACATATGCATTATTTACGACTGTCCTGGCCATACTGCCCAACTCTGAACGGCACGCGTTCAAATCTCTGGAAACTGCATGTTTACTGATTATGTATACAGTTATTTCCCTTTCCCCGCCAATTCCAATCTTCAAAGGCTAAATGTTCAAGTTGGTTTGCCTTTTAAAATGAACTACGCACGTCACAGATTATCATTTCAGTTTTATTTACTTTTTGTGAACAGAAACCTGAACTTTATTGTTCACGTCAGAATGTCGTAAAATTCATTGGTTAATGAATGGCAGAAGCATTGATTCTCTTTGTGGTTTAAATGTAAGGTGATTTTATTAATTTGCAAAAGTAATACAACTGTAATAGAATAAGCGTAATATATTATAAGGCAAATTACCGCAACTAAGCTCCGTGGTATACTTAAGATTTACGCTATAACGGTATTCTAACCATACTAGCTGTACCCTGCAAAACCTTTGCATAGAGTTATACCCCCTTATGCTTGATCGGTAGGCTAGGTTATTTTTTGGTTTCGGGCAGATCCGATTTTTTTCATGGTTATATTTTAAACTGGAATACTGTTGTATTAATTCTTTATTTTCGATTTAACGCACACTGGAAATGAGTATTATTATATATGATTGATCTCAGCAATGTCCCCAAAGGGCTTAAATTATTATTATTTTTTTTTCTATTTTTTTTTTAAACGCCGCCATTGCCAGCATGGTAGGGTGTAGTGTGCCTACCACACCAACATTGTTGGCGGCGCTGATGCACGTCTGCCATGCCTACAGAGCGGCGGGGTGAGTGTACCCGCTATCATCTGCAGGGATGGCTGATAGATGGGTTTTAAACCTTGCCCAAACCGGCCAGACCAGCAGGGTGTGTGTACTGCCGGTCGGCCAGAATGGCAAGGAAAGGGGTTTTTCCTGCCACCCGGACAGAGGGGAGGGTGTAGTGTGCCTGTACCCTCAGCCGGAAATGGCAAGCTGCGCAGGTGTGCTTGAGTGGGACGGAGTGGAAAGGTGTTGTGTGCCGACCACATCCGTCACCACCGCCAGCTGTGAATACTGCGGTCTCGGA
This sequence comes from Bulinus truncatus, assembly GCA_021962125.1. Lineage (NCBI taxonomy): Eukaryota > Metazoa > Mollusca > Gastropoda > Planorbidae > Bulinus > Bulinus truncatus. Next base: position 2,877,743 of record JAGDYQ010000015.1, on the reverse strand, counting down.
TAGTCCTCATTGACCACAATACCACCACCCTCGCAAGTAATGGTTTTTTTTTTCCTGACTAGAGAACCCCTATGATCCATCCCCCGTGGATCATGGTCTGTCTCTCAGACCAGGAAGGAGAGATCACATAATATCACCAAAATATTTTGTGATACTCTCCGAAACAAATTATTTTTTTTTTTCTTCTTTCTTTTTTTTTATAAATATATTTTTTTTTTAACGCCGCCATTGCCAGCATGGTAGGGTGTAGTGTGCCTACCACACCAACATTGTTGGCGGCGTTGATGCACGTCTGCCATGCCTACAGAGCGGCGGGGTGAGTGTGCCCGCTATCATCTGCAGGGATGGCAGAAAGATGGGTTTTAATCCTTGCCAAACCGGCCAGACCAGCAGGGTGTGTGTACTGCCGGTCGGCCAGAATGGCAAGGAAAGGGGTTTTTCCTGCCACTCGGACAGAGGGGAGGGTGTAGTGTGCCTGTACCCTCAGCCGGAAATGGCAAGCTGCGCAGGTGTGCTTGAGTGGGACGGAGTGGAAGGGTGTTGTGTGCCGACCACATCCGTCACCACCGCCAGCTGTGAATATAAATTATTATCTTGACTATATTTTTTTCCTATTACTGGCTTAAGTGTAGGCATCATTATATTAGTACAAGAAATGTAAATAAACTGATTTATACTAATTTACATAAATATGCATACAACAAATTTAAAAAAATACCAATTCATTTGGTGAATATGTTAATCAAAGGGACACTACTATGAATATTTTTACACATTTTTATTTAAATTATCGATTTATAGGCATGGATGACCTTGGAGTGTTAAGATTATCAATTAATAATTGGTTACTATTTTAAATAGCCAAGGACACCGATAGTCCCCCTTTACTCAGGGCTGCTTTATCCTATGGGCACAGTAGGCAGTGTGCCTAGGGCCTACGGACTTTTCAAGGGCCTACGAAAGCCAGAACATAAAGTGAAAACAAGTGCATTCTTAAAAAAAAATAATAAAAAAATGAAATCGGGAAGGGCCTACGACTTTGAAAGTGCCAAGGGCCTACGATGACCTTAAAACGGCCCTGCCTTTACTACGCTACTCATACTATATAAAAGACGCCTCCCTATGATTAAACGATTGAGAATCTCTGGTCACATTTGGTCATTGATGTGTCCCTTGTTTGGTCATTGATGTGTCAGTTGTTTGGTCATTGATGTGTCAGTTGTTCGGTCATTGATGTGTCCGTTGTTCTGTCATTGATGTGTCAGTTGTTTGGTCATTGATGTGTCAGTTGTTCGGTCATTGATGTGTCCGTTGTTCGGTCATTGATGTGTCAGTTCTTTGGTCATTGATGTGTCAGTTGTTCGGTCATTGATGTGTCAGTTGTCTGGTCATTGATGTGTCAGTTGTCTGGTCATTGATGTGTCCGTTGTTTGGTCATTGATGTGTCAGTTGTTTGTTCATTGATGTGTCTGTTGTCTGGTCATTGATGTGTCCGTTGTCTGGTCATTGATGTGTCAGTTGTTTGGTCATTGATGTGTCCGTTGTCTGGTCATTGATGTGTCAGTTGTTTGGTCATTGATGTGTCAGTTGCTTGGTCATTTATGTGTCCGTTGTCTGGTCATTGATGTGTCAGTTGTTTGGTCATTGATGTGTCCGTTGTTCGGTCATTGATGTGTCCATTGTTGGGTCATTGATGTGTCCGTTGTTCGGTCATTGATGTGTCAGTTGTCCGGTCATTGATGTGTTCATTGTTTGGTCATTGATGTGTCCATTGTTTGGTCATTGATGTGTCCGTTGTTTGGTCATTGATGTGTCAGTTGTTTGGTCATTGATGTGTCAGTTGTCCGGTCATTGATGTGTCCGTTGTTTTGTAAACTGATGAATTGAAATCAGTTCTATATTGGGAAAAAAAAACTCACTTTTTTCTCTGTTCAGTTTATTGACTTATTAAATAATAATAACAATTCTTCATATGACACTTTCTTGTTCTATTGTTCGTTCGTTTATTTATTTATTCAGAGTTGTCTTTGAAGCTGCCAAACTGTACTGTCTCCCCATAGTCGATTGTTATTTGTAGTTTCAGCTAATTGAGGCTGAATTGTTATGTATATTTTGTTATTTTTTTTTTTCAATTTTACAGTAGAACGAGATTATTACTTTCAAGCAATAATTATAACAAACAAAAACAAATGTCACATGATCACATACATTAGTTTTTTTTTAAATCAATTCCCGAGGAACACGTCACGTCACCTCAATATATATAACCAAATGTTCGAAAAACTTTGGACAAAAGAAAAACAACAATTCCAGCATGAAATCATTATAATGTAATGTCAAAATGTCAGATGACGTAATGAGACCGCGCATTATACTCTCAAAACTAAAATGATTGCAACAGGAATCGTGTCGTTAGTGAAACTATTTTGCCACCCAATTCAGTTTATAAGGGTTGTGAAAAGGGTGGAACAAAAAGGGGGTGGGGTCGATAAGAAGGTCATGTATATTTCAGGAGTTTAGATATACCAGGTTAGTCTGACTAGGTTACACTGCACACTAGGTCAACAGAGCTAGTATAAAACTATTTAGATGCCTTACTGTATACAACATGAATACTATCTAGTACATGTATTAATGATACTCTTGTGGATCAGCATTCGTTCCAATGAAGAATCGGATGTAGATAAAGTGTTTCGGTATTACGAGGCATGATGATCATCGTTTATTTTTCTTTGAAAAAGAATTCTTTCGACAAAACGTCACCACAACTTTTTTATTTTCTCGCGGGCCGAATAACTGAAAATAACGTGGGGCCGCATTATCATTTAAACTTCGATAAGATCTGAAAGATTTAACAAGCCAATTCTAATGAAGTCTACGGTTTGATAAACTGACCTTTTTTTATTACATAAAAAATCAAACCCCCAACTTGCCCCTCCCTTGCTACTACGACGACCGCCTAATCTCAATTCCACACCTCCCACATCTCCCACATCTCCCCTCCTACGACCATCTCACTGATATCCATTCCACATAATCTTGTGACACTTGATACTATATACGATGGTAGATGGATTCTAGGTGAGCTGAGGTTGACTATGTGAGTAGCCGACTGCAGATCTCACTCCCAAGGACTTTCTCGGGCTTGGTGTGAGATGCAGGGAGGGGGGTGGAGGGAAGGTGGGGCGGGGGGGGGGAGAGAGAGAGAGAAGGGGGTGTTTTAATTCGAGTCGTGAGAGTGAAATATATCACATAGAATGCATCGATTTAGTTTTTTTTTTTTTATAATATGTCGAAAATGACACAGCGGATCACCATAGAGTCGCTGTGGGGGGGTGGGGGGGCTAGGTTGGTGGAATAGGGCGGAGTAAATGTAAGTCACAGGGTGCTATAATAAGGTGGAGCGTAGGGCGTGTATTTATAGTCAACGTAACGGTTGGGATTTAATTACACGTTAGGGTTAGGGGATAACATGACTTGGGCAAAAGATTGCACGGTCTCACTATACATACATTGAGAATAAAATATGATATCATATTTGAATATCTTATCTATCTATATGTCAGTCTGTCAATCTATCTATCTATCTATCTATCTATCTATCTATCTATCTATCTATCTATCTATCTATCTATCTATCTATCTATCTATCTACTTTTATCTTATATTTCCCCTTTTACGCCCCGCCACCTGCTATCCCCCCCTCCCCCCCCCTACAATACCACTCCTTCCCTTTACACTGACCTGAGGTCAACGATTCACATGACAACATTTTTCTAGACAGCCAATGTTGACTCTAAGACCGAGCGTGTGTCCATTAAAATGTTATCTGCTGGATTTATCCGGTACATTTCAGTGCCACCCCCCCCCCACCACCCATCCCCCAGGGCCAGTTCAAACAATCCCTTGCTACCTGACTAAAAAAAAATTCTTTGATGAGACCGACTTCAAAGTTAGAAACAATGACAACAGTTACAACAACAACAACAACACAAGTTAAATGAAGAGATAACCTGGTTTACCTTACCCCTCTGTCCACCCCTCTGTCCACCTCTCCATCTCTTCGATACCAGGAGCGTAACCAGAGCGTGACGCGCTAAGGATTCACGACGCGTGTATCGTGCGAGCGATACGGAATCGATACGTCACGATTACTTCCATTTTAATGACTCTCTGGTCCCCCCCCAAAGGATGACCGCAAGTTGACCGACCACGGAACTTGTTTCTAACCAGTCCTGTGTCAGTCCGCCTTACTGTCAGGATTAAGGGCCCCCTATCAATATTTACTTTTATTAAAAATGGTGTAATCAGGGCTCCGTCAAATACTATTGTTTAGGGCCCCCTCCATAGAATATTTCCGATGTCTTTTCATACGGTCCCTTGCAGGCACGCCGAGAGGGGGGGCAGGGGGGTCACATCTGTAAGGGGGCCCGGCCGCCCCGACCATGTCGATTTTTCGCGATTCATTGTTTATTGAGGGCCCCGCAATGATGTCCTGCCCTGGGGCCCTTGTTGGCTCTCGGCGCCCCTGGTCCCTTGAAGAACTGTGAACGGCACTGCGACGACTAGGCATCTGTTTTATGTTTGAGGCCCCCTTGTATTCAGTTCATGTTGTGTCACTTGGACCGAAAGAGATACTTTAATCGTTACTGAAACCGACCACAGTTAAATATTATGGTCTGCATTCGCCATAAAACTCGTTATTAATGTAAAGATTGGAGCCAACACGGTGGGGAAGGGGAGAGAGAGAGAGAGAGAGAGAGAGAGAGAGAGAGAGAGAGAAAGAGAGAATTTACAAAATGACCGATAATGACAGATCTATCACCATGGACTAATATGTACAGGTGTGATCATTTCAAAAGCTGTACCAAACGTTTAATTAAAATATATACCACAAATAAAACATTTAAAATGAGTACCGTTCATATAAATCATTAAAACACTTTTAAATCAACACACCTCAAAAAAAAAAAATCCATAAACAATTTAGTTGAAATAATACAAAAAACAAAATGACACTGACTTGCAACTGGCCAATGTTTGCTTCTGGCAGGAGCTCAGCGCAGAAACAAGCGGAGAGTGATGACGCCATTTACAGATTTAAAAGATCAAATCTGACTGTTTAATATTTTATTCAACAGAACTAAAAAAATAGGGTAATGTATGGGGCTGGCGGGATGGGCGAGGAGGGGAGGATAATCAGCGCCCCCACAAGATCAGACGAAAGTTATTGATATTTCAACTTGATCTAGGACATTGTTTCCCTAAGTGTGGTCCGCGTAACTCCGTGACGTAAAGTTATCAGTAGCTCGTGTGATATAAAGTTATCAGTAGTTCTTGTGATATAAAGTTATCAGTAGCTCTTGTGACATAAAGTTATCAGTAGCTCTTGTGATATAAAGTTATCAGTAGTTCTTGTGATATAAAGTTATCAGTAGCTCTTGTGACATAACGTTATCAGTAGCTCTTGTGACATAACTTACTCAGTAGTTCTTGTGACATAAAGTTATCAGTAGCACTTGTAGTATAAAGTTATCAGTAGCACTTGTAGTATAAAGTTATCAGTAGCTCTTGTGGTATAAAGTTATCAGTAGCTCTTGTGGTATAAAGTTATCAGTAGCTCTTGTGACATAAAGTTATCAGTAGTTCTTGTGACATAAAGTTATCAGTAGCTCTTGTGACATAAAGTTATCAGTAGCTCCTGTGATATAAATTTATCAGTAGCTCTTGTGACATAAAGTTATCAGTAGCTCTTGTGACATAAAGTTATCAGTCGCTCTTGTGACATACAGTTATCAGTAGCTCTTGTGATATAAATTTATCAGTAGCTCTTGTGATATAAAGTTATGGTTATGTGATATAAAGTAATCAGTAACTCTGCGATGTGGCTGATCAAATAGCAGGTGCATCGGGCGCTGCGACTTCTCAAGAAGGGGAGGGGGCGCTGTTTGGTCCGCACAGATCCGCTCTTAGAGATAGAGTTTAGATTCATAGCTCCTCCCCCGCCCCCCACAGGTTCTTTTCCATAGGGCCCTGAAATATCTGTAAATTGCTCGGCCCTTCTCACAAGAGATACGTACGGCCCTTGTCATCGCTCACACCCTCCCCATTTTATTTAACACTAATTTATCTTTTTAAAGGGGCCCCCATGTTTTCTTCTGTATTCGGAGCCCCGATCTTCACCCGCCTCTGCCTTTAAGCCTGCATCGAAGCACATTTGTTCAAAGAATATTTGGTTATCATATATTATCATAAAACCTTTAGAAAAAAATGATTGAATGTCTTCATTAAATATATATCGATGTCCCATCTATAATCTATGGATGTTCCAAGAAATGAAAAAAAAAAATAATGACCAAAACGCTGTTCCATATTTGAGATAAAACTCTAGTAGTTTTTTTTTTTGTTGTTGTAATAGCTCGATTAGCAAAAGTCTGGCCATCGTGTGTTCGCACGAGTCACATTGGCTCTGTGGTTAATTTTTATGAGCTGAAAAAAAAAAAGACCAAATTTATTATTATTTTTTGGCTTAGGGTCGGGTTATGTAATGTTGAAGGGAGGTAAAAAGATATAACAAAAGTTTGTCTTCAAGCTAACATCGTGTGTGATCTGCCCTTAGATTATCTTACAACACACATGTTGATTTATCCAATACTTTATTATCAATTGATTTAACGTGTTTGAATGTTTTCCTTCCAGATCAAATAATGTGAACTTTTAAATGAAGTAATTAATTTCAATTCTTAAGATTATCCTCGACTTAAATGCACACAATTTACTTACATTTGTTTTTAATATTTATTATTTATTTATTTTTGCTTATAAAAAAGCAAAAAAGTTTTTTTAAAAAATGGAATAAAGAGAAAATTGAGGAAAGAAAACAAAAAGAACGAATAAAGACATCATATTGCTTTGATTAATTTATGTCCGCCCTTGACCTGAATTTACTCTATTATCTAACTCCTGCGTGACGTCAGTAAGCCTACTCTTATGGAGCGCCATGTTTGTTATGAAACTGCTGGCTGCATACAATGCAGGCATAGCTGATGTTTTATATACACGTTTATAAATTATTTTCTTAGTAAGACACCGGCTTTATTTTGTTATATTTCAGACTTGTTGGTTTATTAAGTTGAATGTAGTTTGTCGATGTGTCTTTAACAACCTGGAGAGAGGGGTGGGTGGGTGGGTGTACAAATTTTAAAAATCCCTGTCAGGGTAATTAAGGTTTGTTCTATATATAGCTCCATGCTGCTTCCTTTCATCTTGCTGTATGTAGGATGCATGTTAGATGTATGGGGGGAAATGTGGCGCCAAATGTCTCGAGGTGTGCCCAGCTCCGCCCCACTCCACACAGTGCGTCATTCCATGACAAGCCCCCCCCCCCCCGAGAACACTGGACGCTGTGACGTGATTGATGTGATTAAAGGGAACAAGATGTAAAATTATTCCAGAATCGGAATTGGGGGTAGGGGGAAGAAAGGAAGGAATGGAGGAAGGAAGGAATGAAGAAAAGAAAGGAAGGACAGAAGGGAAGAATAAAGGAAGGAACGAAGGAAGGAAGGGAGGAATAAAGGAAGGAAGGGATGGAGGAAGGAAGAAATGAAGAAAGGATGGAATGGAGGGAAGAATAAAGGAAGGAATGAAGGAAGGAAGGGAAGAATACAATGCAGAGAAGAAAACGGAGAGTGTGAGTAGAATAAAAGATGGCAGTGTGGAGGGAATAACGAAAGTGGGGGGGGGGGGGAGAGAGAGAGGGAGGAGCGGAAATTGTGACTGGAAGGAAAAAATAAATCTGATGGTGTATAACGGTTGAGTGCTAGTGGAAGAGTAAAGTTTTTTTTTTGGGGGGGCGGGGGAGAGAGAGAGAGAGAGAGAGAGAGAGAGAGAGAGAGAGAGAGAGAGAGAGAGAGAAATAGGAGGTGCTACAGTTCGCTTTGGAAAGAAAATAAGTACAAATGTAAGTAAATAGGGGAAAGTAAGTTTTGGTGGACGGAGCAGAATGTTTAGATGTTAAATAGAACATTCTATGATGATTGGAACAGAATGTTCTGGTAGAATAGAATGTTCTGGTGGAATATAATGTTCTGGTGCAATAAAACTATCTAGTGGAGAAAATACTGAGTTTTGAGAGAATGAAAAAGTATGTTCTGAAGAATGCCAAAATAAGTTCTGGAGGGGTAAAAATAAGTTCTTGAGAGTGATTATTTTATTTTTGAAGGGGATAGTTCTCGGGGAGGAAATAGAAAGTTTTGGAGTAACGATAGTAAAAATTGAAGGAAACGACACATTTTGTTGAAGCTTTTAGAGAAGGAAAAGTTCAGAAGTTTTGTAGGAGGGAATTGTAAGTTTTGTATGAAGGGATTGTAAGCTTTTATATATTACATTCTGGAGGTAGGACTATGTTATGGAGAGAGAATAGACTGTGATGGAGGAATAGAACATTGAGGATGTACACATATACAAGACAAATGAAGTAACAGAAAGAAAGCGACTAATTGAGTGATTGAAGGTGATGGTAACTGGAGGTGATGGTGACTGGAGGTGATGGTGACTGGAGGTGATGGTGACTGGAGGTGATGGTGACCAGAGGTGATGGTGACTGGAGGATAGAGAGACACTGGCGTCAGTGGCGCAGCGAGCTTAACTCGCGCCCGAGGCACAATACATTTTTAGCGCCCCCCTCCCATTAAAAAACAATATAATATTTTATGTAAAATATACCATTTGGCGCCCATTTGTGAGCAGCGCCCGGGGCATAATGACCCCTTGCCCCCCCTCACTACGCCACGGACTGGCGTTTAGGGAAGAGGGAGGGGTGAGGGGTGGACTTACTGCTGCTGCACTTTTCGTCCCCCTGTGAAGTACAATGTAATCCATAACTGTTCGTTGTTGTTTTTTAATGTAAACCTGAAGGATATGGAATTGATGAGTAACTAAGTGGCAGTTTAGAGAAAATAGAACCAACCTTTAAGTTATTTCAAGTTTAACTTGGCACACTCAGCTGACGTAGATGTAACGGAAATGAACAATCTTCAAGTAATATACATAAATTTGAAATGATGTAAACATGGTTTAGTAAATCCAGAAAACATTTCGCCTATTTAGAACAATAGATATTTGATATCTCTATACTTATAAGAGGCATTTGTTGTCTGTCTGTCTGTCTGTCTGTCTGTTCCCTTATAACTCAAGATCCAGATAACCAAATAATGTGAAATTTGTTACACATACACATAATTACATGGGGAAGGTTATAGGACAGGTTTCGTTTCATATCGATGGGTAGTTTAATTGTAATTAATTTTTTTTTATTTTAGTATTTTACTATATTAAAGTAATCTCGACGGCGCCATAGATAAAATTCCTCTGTGACGTCATTTCCCTATCATACATTTTTAAAAGAGGGGTAACTCCCGGAAACTCCAATTGTAAACATGATGAAATCAATAGTCATATCTATTTACCTATCGTTTTATGTATTCGGAAGATTAAAATTAAAGGTGCACTTTAATAAACCGAAATACGTTAATTAAAATGTTTCTGTGACATTATTAACATTATTAATACAATCTCAATGCGTAGTTTAATTGTAATTAATTATTTTAGTATTTTACTATATTAAAGTATTCACGGTATTGGATCGCCTTCACTATAAATAAAAATCGCGCACCAAGTGAATGTGTAATTGAACGGACGGTGAAGAAAAGGCTAGGGACGGGAAAAAAAAATATTGTTGTTGTTTTTTTTTCATGCTGCAAGTACCCGGCTTTGCCCGGGATTAAAATAAGGTTTTCTGTTTATTTAAGAAGCGTAATTTGACGTTTAATTGTACAGAGAGAGAGAGGGGGGGAGAGAGATAAAGAGAGAGGGGGCAGGGAGGGAGAGGGAAGGAGGGGGCAGAGAGGGGGAGAGAAGGAGGGAGGGAGGGAGAGAGGTGGTAGGGAGGGAGATTAAGGGGGAGGGAGGGAGAGGGGGGAGGGAGAGGGAGGGTTGGAGAGAGAAAGGGAGGGAATGAAAGAGAAAGGAAGGGAGGGAGTAGAGAGGGAGATAGAGGGGAGAGAGGATGGGAGAAATGGGAGGGAGTGAGAGATAAAGAGAGAGAGGGGGCAGGGAGGGAGAGAGGGGGGAGGAGGAAGGGAGGAAGGTGGAGAGAGGGGGGACGGGGGTGAGAGAAGGAGGGAGGGAGATAGGGAGAGAGAGGGAGATGGGAGAGTTAGGGAGGGAGGGAGAAAGGGAGAGAGGGAAAGAGAAGGGGAGAGAGGGGGTAAGGAGGGAGAGAGAGGGGATAAGGAGGGGGAGAGGGGGTAGGGAGAAAACAAAAGGTAAACAGAAAACCTTATTTTAAACCCAGGCAAAGCCGGGTACTTGCAACTAGTATTATAATGTAGACTATATTAAAACATTTTATGTACTTTCATTTATCTAGAGTTTTTAAGTTTTGAATCTGAGATTTTGAAATTTAATTTGAAATTCGAAACGCTCTTTTCTTTAATTTTCTTCCGGAATAATCGAATTAAATTTGTGGGAATTTTGAGGAATTTGATTCTCGAGATTTTCTATGCGCTAAAGTAAAAATAAGAAACTCAATCACCTGACCTGGTTAACTTTCTTCTGAATTATGTTAATTAAATCATCCTGAAAACAGATAGACTTGTCACCAGATCTAACTTGTCAACTATTCTAACTTGTCAACAGATCTAACTTGTCAACAGATCTAACTTGTCACCAGATCTAATTTGTCAACAGATCTAACTTGTCAACTGTTCTAACTTGTCACCAGATCTAACTTGTCAACAGATCTAACTTGTCAACTATTCTAACTTGTCAACTGTCCTAACTTGTCAACTGTTCTAACTTGTCACCAGATCTAACTTGTCAACAGATCTAACTTGTCAACAGATCTAACTTGTCAACTATTCAAACTTGTCAACAGTTCTAACTTGTCAACTGTAGTACACCTGCAAAACCTTTTCCTTACTCCCTGGGGTACCCGACACAGAACCGCCGCTTTAGACCAATGACAATTAACACCCCAATTCACTTTAATTGTCATTTGATGTCATCGCGAGGTTCATTTGTTGGCATTAGTTTACAGACACGCTGTTCAGTGGCACGCTGTTCTTTCTGGTGTAATTAAACATTCTGACCAGAGATTCAAGAACTTTCTTTCAGGACACCTAGAAGTGCCATGCTGGTTAGCAGCGTCATTTACCTGCATACAGATTTCTAGTTATCCATTATGATTCAAAATAATAATAAAAAAAATGTTTTGGTCATGAGCGAGCTATGCACCGTGTCTTAGCCACCATGATAAATGGGGCAAAACTCTAGTCTCATCAAAGGAGTTATGCGGTTTGAGCAATGTCAACACCAAAAAGGGGGGAGCATTGTAACTTTTAAATAATGTATGAAGAGTAATGTCCCTTGTAGAAAATAAAATTATTGTTTACAGGTAAAAGAAGGAGTCTTGTCTCATCCCTGTTATAGAAAAGACCAGTTGAATTCAAACTAGCGTGACAGGAGAGAGAAGAGAGAGAGAGAGAGAGAGAGAGACAGAGAGAGAGAGAGAGAGAGCGAGCAGTCAACCGATAAACATTTGATCAAGACCCGCAGTTTCTTCTTGTGTTGTTGTGCAGCATAGGGCAGAAAATAATTAGTGCCACTGCCATACTCTGACAACCTAGCCCCTCCCCCTCAATCTTCTCTTCTGCCCCTCCCCCTCCCTCTTCTCTTCTGCCCCTCCCTCACCAAAAATTTTAAAAATAAAATCTCTCTAAGGAGGCCCAGCTCAATAGCAGCGGCGGGGGGGGGGGGCAGCCCTAAGCTCTGGTAAGTATGTACAAGTGTATATGGTGTACAACTGTGTGTGTACAACTGTGTGTATGTACAAGTGTATATGGTGTACAACTGTGTGTGTACAACTGTGTGTATGTACAAGTGTATATGGTGTACAACTGTGTGTGTACAACTGTGTGTATGTACAAGTGTATATGGTGTACAACTGTGTGTGTACAACTGTGTGTATGTACAAGTGTATATGGTGTACAACTGTTTGTGTACAACTGTGTGTATGTACAAGTGTATATGGTGTACAAGTGTATATGGTGTACAACTGTGTGTGTACAACTGTGTGTATGTACAAGTGTATATGGTGTACAACTGTGTGTACACACACAGTTGTAGACACACAGTTTACACCACATACACTTGTACACACACACAGTTGCACACACACAGTTGTACACACCATATACACTTGTACTGACACGCAGTTGTACACCATATACACTTGTACACACACACAGTTATATACACACAGTTGTACACACACAGTTGTACACCATATACACTAGTACATACACACAGTTGTACATACACAGTTGTACACCACATACACTTGTACACACACACAGTTGCACACACACAGTTGTACACACCATATACACTTGTACTGACACGCAGTTGTACACCATATACACTTGTACACACACACAGTTATATACACACAGTTGTACACACACAGTTGTACACCATATACACTTGTACATACACACAGTTGTACACACACAGTTGTACACCATATACACTTGTACATACACACAGTTGTACACACACAGTTGTACACCTATATACACTTGTACATACACACAGTTGTACACACTACAGTTGTACACCATATACACTTGTACATACACACAGTTGTACACACAGTTGTACACCATATACACTTGTACATACACACAGTTGTACACACACAGTTGTACACCATATACACTTGTACATACACACAGTTGTACACACACAGTTGTACACCATATACACTTGTACATACACACAGTTGTACACACACAGTTGTACACCATATACACTTGTACATACACACAGTTGCACACACACAGTTGTACACCATATACACTTGTACATACACACAGTTGTAAACACACAGTTGTGCACCATATACACTTGTACATACACACAGTTGTACACACAGTTGTACACCATATACACTTGTACATACACACAGTTGTACACACACAGTTGTACATCATATACACTTGTACATACACACAGTTTGTACACACACAGTTGTACACCATATATATACTTGTACATACACACATATTACACACACAGTTGTACACCATATACACTTGTACATACACACAGTTGTACACACACAGTTGTACACCATATACACTTGTACATACACACAGTTGTACACACACAGTTGTACACCATATACACTTGTACATACACACAGTTGTACACACACAGTTGTACACCATATACACTTGTACATACACACAGTTGTACACACACATTTGTAACCATATACACTTTGCACACACACAGTTGTACACACACAGTTGTACACCATATACACTTGTACATACACACAGTTGTACACACACAGTTGTACAACTGTGTGTATGTAAAAGTGTATATGGTGTACAACTGTGTGTGTACAACTGTGTGTAAGTACAAGTGTATATGTGTATGAATCTGTGTGTGTGTACAACTGTGTAGTATGTACAAGTGTATATGGTGTACAACTGTGTGTACAACTGTGTATGTACAAGTGTATATGGTAATACAACTGTGTGTGTACATACTGTAGTGTATGTACAAGTGTATATGGTGTACAACTGTGTGTGTACAACTGTGTGTATATAACTGTGTGTGTGTACAAGTGTATATGGTGTACAACTGCGTGTCAGTAGAAGTGTATATGGTGTGTACATTTGTGTGTGTGCAACTGTGTGTGTGTACAAGTGTATGTGGTTTAAACTGTGTGTGTACAACTGTGTGTGTACAAGTGGGTGTGTACCACTGTGTGTGTACAAGTGTATATGGTGTACAACTGTGTGTGTTCAAGTGTATGTGGTGTAAACTGTGTGTCTACAACTGTTTGTGTACAAGTGCGTGTGTACCACTGTGTGTGTACAACTGTGTGTGTACAACTGTGTGTGTACAACTGTGTGTGTACAAGTCCGTGTGTACCACTGTGTGTGTACAAGTGCATATGGTGTACAACTGTGTGTGTACAAGTGTATGTGATGTAAACTGTGTTTGTACAACTGTGTGTGTACAAGTGCGTGTGTACCACTGTGTGTGTACCAATATATGTGGTGTAAAACTGTGTGTGTATACAAGTGTGTATGTACAACGTTATGTGTGTACAACTGTGCGTGTACAAATGTATGTGGTGTACATCTGTGTGTGTGTGTGTGTGTGTGTACAAGTGTGTATGTAAAGTGTGTGTATTTTTATTTGTTTTTCTATGTGTGTTGAATGCTTCACTTATTTGAAATGTATTGTTTTCGTGTTAAAAATTCATTAAAGACAAACAAAAAGAAAGTTTTTTAGAATCTACCACAATCAGCCATGTTGACTGGTATGTTGAATACACTGAAGGATTTTTTAAAACAGCATGTCAGGAACTTTATTTTTCCCAGTAAGCCACATGTGGTTTCATCTTTCGTCATGGATAATAAAGTTTTGCAGAATTTTTGTTTGTAAATACGAGGCCTGCATAAATCACACAGACAGACAAAGAAGCAAACTGTCTCTCTCACACACACACACACAGACTTACACACACAGACAAACACACAAACTAGCAGGTTGAGAATAACAGACACATACACACAGACAAACACACAAACTAGCAGGTTGAGAATAACAGACACATACACACAGACAAACACACAAACTAGCTGATACACACTGGCAGGTTGTGAATAACAGACACAAACATACAGACAAACACACAAACTAGCAGGTTGAGAATAACAGACACAAACACACAGACAAACACACAAACTAGCAGGCTGAGAATAACAGACACAAACACACAGACAAACACACAAACTAGCTGATACACACCGGCAGGTTGTGAATGACAGACAAATACACACACATATAGAAGCACACCGTAACCTTACCACTGTGACTAGATTAATTTTCATCACCAGTGAAATGCAAAAACAAAATATCGCATTTTCTCCCTCTCATTATTAACTTTTTTAAACCAGCATCCGTAAAATCTTTCGTCTAACAACTCTCTTTATTTGCCAGATTTTTTTTTTGTTCTGTTTTCCATGTGATCAAAATTTTAAACATCGCGTTACTACGGAGTGCAGATCAAGTGGACATTATTACGTCACCTAGTTACGAGTGTGTGTCTTTTCTCCATCCTCTGTAATGCGAGACGCGTGTGTTATTCGAGATCAACAACAACAAATAAATAGACAGTTTCAGTCAACATTTTTTTAGACCACCATAGTTTTCAGAAGAACTTTGCCTCCTCCCCCCCCCCCCCCCCCACGTTTAGTTTAAATGCTGCAATAAATCTGGCTACTTTTAAGTAGAACAAGGAGTTATATGAGTCCCAAACGTCGGACGTTGTGGGGCTAGATTTTCTGACCCCAGGGTCCCCCATCCCCCCTCCCATCCCTGAGGACCTCCATCGGGGTTGCCTGATGTAAAAGATTACTTATACATAGGGTTGCCATATTTTTTCACGTACCAACCGGGACAGTTGTGTCTTTTTTACTTTAGGTTCAGGGATGTCGGTTTGGGGGGGGGGGGGGTATGAAAACAGTAATGTAAATAACACTTAAAATATAGAATAGATAATCTTTGTTATTTTATTCATAATGGTACACAAACATGATATTTTTACAAAACAAAACAGTTTTCTACTTGTTGAACCACTCGTATTTTTCACTTCTGTAAATTTGTATTACTGTGTTACTTACCAAAATGTTACTGATCACACAAGAGCAGATTAATCATTCTCTGATCTAATAATTTTGCTCAATTATTTCCAAGAAACTGTGCTCTGAATCTAAACCGGGACAATTTCAACAACCGGGCGGGACACCGGGACTGTCTCGGCGAAACCGGGACGTATGGCAAGTCTGCTTATACACCCACGTACATAAACCTTTTTGAATCGATTCAAACGTCGTCCAATGACCTTTAGTTATGAGAGAGAGAGAGAGAGAGAGAGAGAGAGAGAGAAGACTTCGTTTGCCCCACCTCAGCCCCCTCCTCTCCTTACCCAAGAACCTAGACTGCACCGTGCTATGTAGAGACCCAGCATGGTACCTGAATTGAAACGTTCATTTAATGATGCTAGGGCTGCATTAGATGTTACATGCCCGGGGCCCAGGTCAAGTGTCAAACGCCCGGGGCCCAGGTCAAGTGTCAAATGCGCGGGGCCCAGGTCAAGCGTCAAATGCGCGGGGCCCAGGATCTTGTGTCAAATGCGCAGGGCCCAGGATCGAGTGTCAAATGCGGGAGCCTTATAATGGTCATACTTCTTATTAAAACGCTCCTATCGTGGGGCCCATCTTAGGCCCGGGGGCCTGGAGTATTCGCCCTCAGTCGCCACCCGCTGGGGCGCCGTCTTTAGCTACAATAGCCACACGATGAACAGAACGAAAACCCAACAAGCAAACAAACTAGACAGTGAAAACATAAATATATTTATAAATCATGGAACGTAAAACCGGTTTCCTGGTTATATTGGAACGAAATGTTGCAATTTTTTATAAATATAACAACTTCTAACAATTGAGCAACTTTATTTCGGCTCCCTTTTTGTCGCATTTATTTTGTTTTTCATCACGCTGGGGGTATGAAATGTCAGACTCTTATAATTAAATGAAAGAAAGAGAAGAAAATATAGCTGGAATTGAATCCAATCCAATATAAGATTAACCGCTTAAAGCCGTGACGTCACCCGTTCGGATGACGTCTTCGCTATAAATAGATTTCACCGTCTACTTCCGATTGACATCAATCTAGCCTTATTTTGCTGAGTGAATTTGTGTGTGTGCGTGGGTGTTTCGCTTACTTTATTTTATCTACTGCGATCTGGGACCACCAGTTAGTTAAATCCTCGCTTCAAGTGAATGTCAAATGATTATGACGTATAAAGTGTGCTGGGGAGGGAGATGGGATTTGGGGGGGGGGGGGGAGAGAAAGACTTGTGTCACGTGATTCCACTGGGAACCAATCGCTGAATTAGGCGAGCGAGGTCGACATAAGTACTTTCGCAATCAGTTAATATATGGGGGAAAAGGTGAGGGGGGGTTTAGAAACATTTGAGGCGTGCATGATCAGTGTCATGTAAAAGGTCAGTGTTGACATTCAGTTCCTTCAGATAACAGGTCTGGTTGAAAAAACAGCTGACGGGAATTCATCCTCACCTGTGTCAGGGGAAAAAAATAGAACAACTTTTTTTTGGGGGGCGATGCTGCCCCAAGAGTCCAATGTTTGTTTTGATATCGGCCTTTGACGGACACATCCTGGGGTAGAGAGTTAGAATGATGCCCTGCCCTGCCCCTGGGGGGGGGGGGGTTGAGGCTAATGTTATGGTGGACAATACACTGTGGTCAAGTGTCCACCACTGAGATTCTCAATCGATTCACTCCAGAGGTGGACACTCAAGTTAGACAACTCAACAAGTTTGTTATTTGAGTTTGTATTTGCCCTTTGATCCATAAAACAAAAAAATGTGTATCATGCATTTCAAAAATCAAAATGGAAAATGCATGATGTTGTATGTTTTATTCCTGTGTGTAATGACTTCAGTGGCTTTTGTGCTTCAGCGAAATATTTGTTTAAGCGCCCGGTTTGTTTCTATCTATCTATCTATCTATCTATCTATCTATCTATCTATCTATCTATCTATCTATCTATCTATCTATCTATCTATCTATCTATCTATCTATCTATCTATCCTATCTATCTATCTGCTCTATCTTATCTATCTATCTATCTATCTATCTATCTCTATCTATCTATCTATCTATCTATCTATCTATCTATCTATCTATCTATCTGTCTGTCTGTCTGTCTGTCTGTCTGTCTGTCTATCTATCTATCTATCTATCTATCTATCTATCTATCTATCTATCTATCTATCTATCTGTCTGTCTGTCTGTCTGTCTGTCTGTCTATCTATCTATCAATCTATCTATCAATCTCTCTCTCTCTCTCTCTCTCTCTCTCTATATATATATATATATATATATATATATATGTGTGTGTGTGTGTGTGTCTTGATTCCTCTGTTTTCATGTATGTGTATATCTTATCCACTATTTAATATATGACTATCAGTTCACAAAACATGATATGAATCAGACCTCTGTGACATCTCCAGTAGACAAGTGATCACGTGACAGGGAGTGGGGATCACTGGTGATACTATGGGATAAAACTTGGCCACTAGCTGGGGACGTCCTGACCTGAGACGACCCCCCCACACACACACACACCTAAGCCCCACTGACCTAAAACCCTGACCTGAGATAATTGACCTGTGAACCCTTGACCCTGGACCCCCTGACAAGCTATTACATCGTATGCCCCCCTCCCCCCCTGGCTCCCTCATCCTCCATTCATGAGTTTAAAGCAAAAATGAAAAAAAAAATACATTTCAAAAAGCGACCCCCCCCCCAAAAAAAAAGGCTTACACCCCCCCCCGCCCCCAACAGCCACGTAATCATTTCTGTCCACCTAATATGTCTATACTTGATTGTCACAAACAAAGGGGGTTCTGTCTCGGGCAATACCCCTCTCTAGGTGCGCCCTGTCACACGAGAGACCTCGTCAGAGGGTGGAGCTACAGCAATAAACAAGTTTAATATTTAACAACAAAACAAAAAAAAAAAAAAACTCTTTTGTATTCCCGCATTTCCGTAAAACACATTAAACATCAGAGTTCTATTTCACAGTTCTATTTCAGAGTTAAATATCAGAGTTCTATTACAGAGTTAAAAAAGCCGAATCTATCTCTCAGTCTCAGCAGGAATTAAAAAAAAACAAACAAACAACGGCCTAAAAATAGACCCATCTCTATCTCATGAGAAAGTAGATTCGCTTTTTAAAGACCAATATTTATGAGCAAGTAAATCAAGATTCAAACCCAAACAAGGACAGTTCAGTCCGAGATAATCCTGTAACTGCTGAAACAGATAAAAGGGAGATGACCGAAGTGGATGAGAGAGGGGGGGGGGGGAGGAGACATGAATACATAAAATCAAACGAC
>JAGDYQ010000015.1:2810642-2858174 GCA_021962125.1 Bulinus truncatus | reverse complement strand
ATTTCAGATCGTTTGATTTTCGAACACATTTCTTGATCGCTTGACTTTTAACATCACATTTCTGAATCGTATGATTTTAACACATTTCAGATCGCTACTGATTTTAACAACATTTCCACCATCGTTTGATTTTAACTCACATTTCAGATCGTTTGATTTTGGAACACTTTCAGATCGTTTGATTTTAACACATTTCAGATCGCTTTGATTTTAACACATTTCAGATCGCTTGATTTTAACACATTTCAGATCGTTTGATTTTAACACATTTCAGATCGCTTTGATTTTAACTTTACATTTCAGATCGCTTTGATTTTAACACATTTCAGATCGCTTGATTTTAACACATTTCAGATCGCTTGATTTTAACACATTTCAGATCGTTTGATTTTAACACATTTCAGATCGCTTGATTTTAACACATTTCAGATCGTTTGATTTTAACACATTTCAGATCGTTTGATTTTAACACATTTCAGATCGTTTGATTTTAACACATTTCAGATCGTTTGATTTTAACACATTTCAGATCGTTTGATTTTTAATCACATTTCAGATCGCTTTTTTTATTTTAACACATTTCAGATCGTTTGATTTTAACACATTTCAGATCGCTTGATTTTAACACATTTCAGATCGCTTTATTTTAACACATTTCAGATCGTTTGATTTTAACACATTTCAGATCGTTTGATTTTAACACATTTCAGATCGTTTTTTAACATTTCATTTCAGATCGTTTGATTTTTAACACATTTCAGATCGTTTGATTTTAACACATTTCAGATCGTTTGATTTTAACACATTTCAGATCGTTTGATTTTAACACATTTCAGATCGTTTGATTTTAACACATTTCAGATCGTTTGATTTTAACACATTTCAGATCGTTTGATTTTAACACATTTCAGATCGTTTGATTTTAACACATTTCAGATCGTTTGATTTTAACACATTTCAGATCGCTTGATTTTAACACATTTCAGATCGTTTGATTTTAACACATTTCAGATCGTTTGATTTTAACACATTTCAGATCGCTTTGATTTTAACACATTTCAGATCGCTTGATTTTAACACATTTCAGATCGTTTGATTTTAACACATTTCAGATCGTTTGATTTTAACACATTTCAGATCGTTTGATTTTAACACATTTCAGATCGTTTGATTTTAACACATTTCAGATCGTTTGATTTTAACACATTTCAGATCGTTTGATTTTAACACATTTCAGATCGTTTGATTTTACACAGATCGCTTGATTTTAACACAGATCGTTTGATTTTAACACATTTCAGATCGTTTGATTTTAACACATTTCAGATCGTTTGATTTTAACACATTTCAGATCGTTTGATTTTAACACATTTCAGATCGTTTATTTTAACACATTTCAGATCGTTTGATTTTAACACATTTCAGATCGTTTGATTTTAACACATTTCAGATCGTTTGATTTTAACACATTTCAGATCGTTTGATTTTAACACATTTCAGATCGCTTTGATTTTAACACATTTCAGATCGTTTGATTTTAACACATTTCAGATCGCTTTGATTTTAACACATTTCAGATCGTTTGATTTTAACACATTTCAGATCGTTTGATTTTAACACATTTCAGATCGTTTGATTTTAACACATTTCAGATCGTTTGATTTTAACACATTTCAGATCGCTTGATTTTAACACATTTCAGATCGTTTGATTTTAACACATTTCAGATCGTTTGATTTTAACACATTTCAGATCGTTTGATTTTAACACATTTCAGATCGTTTGATTTTAACACATTTCAGATCGTTTGATTTTAACATTTCATTTCAGATCGTTTGATTTTAACACATTTCAGATCGTTTGATTTTAACACATTTCAGATCGTTTGATTTTAACACATTTCAGATCGTTTGATTTTAACACATTTCAGATCGTTTGATTTTAACACATTTCAGATCGTTTGATTTTAACACATTTCAGATCGTTTGATTTTAACACATTTCAGATCGTTTGATTTTAACACATTTCAGATCGTTTGATTTTAACATTTCAGATTTTAACACATTTCAGATCGTTTGATTTTAACACATTTCAGATCGTTTGATTTTAACACATTTCAGATCGTTTGATTTTAACACATTTCAGATCGTTTGATTTTAACACATTTCAGATCGTTTGATTTTAACACATTTCAGATCGTTTGATTTTAACACATTTCAGATCGTTTGATTTTAACACATTTCAGATCGTTTGATTTTAACACATTTCAGATCGTTTGATTTTAACACATTTCAGATCGTTTGATTTTAACACATTTCAGATCGTTTGATTTTAACACATTTCAGATCGTTTGATTTTAACACATTTCAGATCGTTTGATTTTAACACATTTCGATTTTAACACATTTCAGATCGTTTGATTTTAACACATTTCAGATCGTTTGATTTTAACACATTTCAGATCGTTTGATTTTGAACACATTTCAGATCGTTTGATTTTAACACATTTCAGATCGTTTGATTTTAACACATTTCAGATCGTTTGATTTTAACACATTTCAGATCGTTTGATTTTAACACATTTCAGATCGTTTGATTTTAACACATTTCAGATCGTTTGATTTTAACACATTTCAGATCGTTTGATTTTAACACATTTCAGATCGTTTGATTTTAACACATTTGATCGTTTGATTTTAACACATTTCAGATCGTTTGATTTTAACACATTTCAGATCGTTTGATTTTAACACATTTCAGATCGTTTGATTTTAACACATTTCAGATCGTTTGATTTTAACACATTTCAGATCGTTTGATTTTAACACATTTCAGATCGTTTGATTTTAACACATTTCAGATCGTTTGATTTTAACACATTTCAGATCGTTTGATTTTAACACATTTCAGATCGTTTGATTTTAACACATTTCAGATCGTTTGATTTTAACACATTTCAGATCGTTTGATTTTAACACATTTCAGATCGTTTGATTTTAACACATTTCAGATCGTTTGATTTTAACACATTTCAGATCGTTTGATTTTAACACATTTCAGATCGCTTTGATTTTAACACATTTCAGATCGTTTGATTTTAACACATTTCAGATCGTTTGATTTTAACACATTTCAGATCGTTTGATTTTAACACATTTCAGATCGTTTGATTTTAACACATTTCAGATCGTTTGATTTTAACACATTTCAGATCGTTTTGATTTTAACACATTTCAGATCTTTGATTTTGATTTCGTTTGATTTTAACACATTTCAGATCGTTTGATTTTAACACATTTCAGATCGTTTGATTTTAACACATTTCAGATCGTTTGATTTTAACACATTTCAGATCGTTTGATTTTAACACATTTCAGATCGTTTGATTTTAACACATTTCAGATCGTTTGATTTTAACACATTTCAGATCGTTTGATTTTAACACATTTCAGATCGCTTTGATTTTAACACATTTCAGATCGTTTGATTTTAACACATTTCAGATCGTTTGATTTTAACACATTTCAGATCGTTTGATTTTAACACATTTCAGATCGTTTGATTTTAACACATTTCAGATCGTTTGATTTTAACACATTTCAGATCGTTTGATTTTAACACATTTCAGATCGTTTGATTTTAACACATTTCAGATCGTTTGATTTTAACACATTTCAGATCGTTTGATTTTAACACATTTCAGATCGTTTGATTTTAACACATTTCAGAATCGTTTGATTTTAACACATTTCAGATCGTTTGATTTTAACACATTTCAGATCGTTTGATTTTAACACATTTCAGATCGCTTTGATTTTAACACATTTCAGATCGTTTGATTTTAACACATTTCAGATCGTTTGATTTTAACACATTTCAGATCGTTTGATTTTAACACATTTCAGATCGTTTGATTTTAACACATTTCAGATCGTTTGATTTTAACACATTTCAGATCGTTTGATTTTAACACATTTCAGATCGTTTGATTTTAACACATTTCAGATCGTTTGATTTTAACACATTTCAGATCGTTTGATTTTAACACATTTCAGATCGTTTGATTTTAACACATTTCAGATCGTTTGATTTTAACACATTTCAGATCGTTTGATTTTAACACATTTCAGATCGTTTGATTTTAACACATTTCAGATCGTTTGATTTTAACACATTTCAGATCGTTTGATTTTAACACATTTCAGATCGTTTGATTTTAACACATTTCAGATCGTTTGATTTTAACACATTTCAGATCGTTTGATTTTAACACATTTCAGATCGTTTGATTTTAACACATTTCAGATCGTTTGATTTTAACACATTTCAGATCGTTTGATTTTAACACATTTCAGATCGTTTGATTTTAACACATTTCAGATCGTTTGATTTTAACACATTTCAGATCGTTTGATTTTCTGTATTCATGTCTCCTCCCCCCCCCCCCCTTTTTTTTCCACTTCGGTCATCTCCCTTTTATCTGTTTCAGCACTTACAGGATTATCTCGGACTGTGCTGTCCGTGTTTGGGTTTGAATCTTGATTTACTTGTTCATAAATATTGGTTTTAAAAAGCGAATCTACTTTCTCCTGCGATAGAGATGCGTCTATTTTTAGCCGTTGTTTGGTTGTTGTTGTTTTTTTTATTCCTGCTGAGAGTGAGAGATAGATTCGGCTTTTTAACTCTGTAATAGAACTCTGATATTTAACTCTGTAATAGAACTCTGATATTTAACTCTGAAATAGAACTCTGAAATTAGAACTTTGATGTTTAATGTGTTTTACGGAAATGCGAGAATACAAAAGAGGTTTTGTTTTGTCTTGTTTTTAAATATTAAACTTGTTTATTGCTGTAGCTCCACCCTCTGACGAGGTCTCTCGTGTGACAGGACGCACCTAGAGAGGGGTATTGACCGAGACAGAACCCCCTTTGTTTGTGACAATCAAGTATAGAGATATTAGGTGGACAGAAATGTTTACGTGGCTGTTGGGGGGGGGGGGTGTAAGCCTTTTTTTTTGGGGGGGGGGGGGGTCGCTTTTGAAATGTATTTTTTTTTCATTTTTGCTTTAAACTCATGAATAAGGGATAGAGGATGAGGGAGCCGGGGGGGGGAGGAAAGGGGGCATACTTTGTAATAGCTTGTCAGGGGGTCCAGGGTCAAGGGTTCACAGGTCAATTATCTCAGGCCAGGGTTTTAGGTCAAAGTGGGGCTTAGGTGTGTGTGTGGGGGGGGGTCTCAGGTCAGGGCGTCCCCGGCTAGTGGTCAAGTTTTATCCCATTGTATCACCAGAGATCCCCACTCCCTGTCACGTGATCACTTGTCTACTGGAGATGTCACCGAGGTCTGATTCATATCATGTTTTGTAAACTGATAGTCATATATTAGATAGTGGATAAGATATACACATACATGAAAACAGGAATCCAGACAGACACACATATATATATATATATATATATATATATATATATATATATATATATATAGATAGATAGATAGATAGATAGATAAGTAGATAGATAGATAGATAGATAGATAGATAGATAGATAGATAGATAGATAAGTAGATAGATAGATAGATAGATAGATAGATAGATAGATAGATAGATAGATAGATAGATAGATAGATAGATAGATAGATAGATAGATAGATAGATAGATAGATAGATAGATAGATAGATAGATAGATAGATAGATAGATAGATAGATAGATAGATAGATAGATAGATAGATAGATAGATAGATAGATAGATAGATAGATAGATAGATAGATAGATAGATAGATTTAAAAAAAATTCGCTGAAGCACAAAAGCCACCGAAGTCATTACACACAAGAATAAAACATACAACATCATGCATCTTCCATTTTGATTTTTGAATTGCATGATACACATTTTTTGTTTTATGGATCAAAGGGAAATACAAACTCAAATAACAAACTTGTTGAGTTGTCTAACTTGAGTGTCCACCACTGGAGTGAATCGCTTGAGAATCTCAGTGGTGGACACTTGACCACAGTGTATTGTCCACCCAAACATTAGCCTCAACCCCCCTCCCCAGGGGCAGGGCAGGGCATCATTCTAACTCTCTACCCCAGGATGTGTCCGTCAAAGGCCGATATCAAAACCAACATTGGACTTGGGGCAGCAACGCCAAAAAAAAAAAAGCTGTTCTATTTTTTCCCCTGACACAGGTGAGTATGAATTCCCGTCTGCTGTTTTTTTTTAAACCACAACCTGTTATCTGAAGGAACTGAATGCCAACACTGACCTTTAAATGACACGGATCATGCACACCTCAAATGTTTCTAAACCCCTCCCCCCCCCATCCTTTTCCCCTTATGTTAACTGATTGGGAAAGTACTTAAGTCAACAGCGCTCACCTAATTCGGCGATTGGCCCCCGTGAATTCACATGACACCAGTCTCTCTCTCTCTCCCCCCCTCCCTCAAATCTCCCCCCTCCCACCCATCTTTATACGTCATAATCATTTGACATTCACTTGAAGCGAGGATTTAACTAACTGGTTGTCCCAGAGCGCAGTAGATAAAATAAAGTAAGCGAAACACCCACTCCCACACACACACACACACCCACTCCCACACACACACACACACACAAACTCACTCAGTGAATTACAACACTAAGCAAAACAAGTCTAGATTGATGTCAATCGGAAGTAGACGGTGAAATCTATTTATAGAGAAGACGTCATCCGTACGAGTGACGTCACGGCTTTAAGCGGTTAATCTTATATTGGATTGGATTCAATTCCAGCTATATTTTCTTCTCTTTCTTTCATTTAATTATAAGAGTCTGACATTTCATACCCCCAGCGTGATGAAAAACAAAATAAACGCGACAAAAAGGGAGCCGAAATTAAGTTGCTCAATTGTTAGAAGTTGTTATATTTAGAAAAATTGCAACATTTCGTTCCAATATAACCAGGAAACCGGTTTTACGTTCCATGATTTATAAATATATTTATGCTTTCACTGTCTAGTTTGTTAGCTTGTTGGGTTTTTTGTTCTGTTCATCGTGTGGCTATTGTAGCTAAAGACGGCGCCCCAGCAGGTGGCGACTGAGGGCGAATACTCCAGGCCCCCGTGCCTAAGATGGGCCCCACGATAGGAGCGTTTTAATACGAAGTATGACCATTATAAGGCCCTCGCATTTGACACTTGACCTGGGTCCCGGGCATGTAACATCTAATGCAGCCCTAGCATCATTAAATGAACGTTTCAATTCAGGTACCATGCTGGCTCTCTATATAGCACGGTGTAGTCTAGATTCTTGGGTAAGGAGAGGAGGAGGCTGAGGGGGGGCAAACGAAGTCTTCTCTCTGTCTCTCTCTCACTGTCTCTCTCTCACTGTCTCTCTCTCACTGTCTCTCTCTCTCACTGTCTCTCTCTCTCTCTCTCTCTCTCTCTCTCTGATAACTAAAGGTCATTGGGGACGACGTTTGAATCGATTCAAAAAAGTTTATGTACGTGGGTGTATAAGTAATCTTTTACATCAGGCAACCCCGATGGGGGTCCTCAGGGATGGGGGGGGATGGGGGACCCTGGGGTCAGAAAATCTAGCCCCACAATGTCCGACGTTTGGGACTCATATAACTCCTTGCTCTACTTAAAAGTAGCCAGATTTATTGCAGCATTTAAACTAAACCGGGGGAAATTGCTGGTATACACTTCACATGTTAATTTAAAATGACACCCACAGATTGTTTTTGTTGGAAGTAAATTTTTTCTATAAATTTTTTAATATGTGTAAGGACATAGACAGACATAGATAAATAGACAGACACATTGTTAGATAGTTATATAGATAGACAATTAATTATTGTATTAATGTAGATGTTAGAGGGAATTCCTGTAGTACGGTGACGCACCTAACGAATGGGTTATTGAACGGGGGAAAAGAAAAGGAAGGAAAGACACAAACGGTTGACGAGGAAAGAGATAGAACATTGTTTTGGTTATTTTTGTTTTGTTTTAAGTTTGAAGAAGGTAGGGGAATTAGGAAGGAACGGAGGAGCTAGGAAGAAGTATTTATTGTATTAAAAGAATGGACAACTGGTATTTATCGTAGAGACATGATTTAATGGTTAATGTTCATTATTGAATAACTAGTTCTTACGATTATTCAATAAAGTGATTTTGGTTAATAACTGGAGGTGTTATGAACTTGTATAAGTTCTGCAATTAAAGAAAGTAATTAAAAAATAAATATATAAAAGAGACCACCGCATCCATACCCTGACAATATGAAAGTAGGCCAAAGCAATAATAGGGATTTTTCAGAATGTGAAATATTTTTACAGATAATTACATCCTCTAATCCTCTCTACTCTGAAACTTTGTCTCTAATTTTTTTTCCCTGTGTGATCTGAGACAACGGGACTAAACCGTTTTTTTTTTTGTCATTTGTTTATCAATATTTGTAAAATTAAACTGTGCAAGCATAGTAGCATGTATAAATTTGTGAAGAGGAAAACTGACCAGAACCTGGAGGATTATGATGATCAAGCAGCCAAATATTAACAAAAAAAGAAAACGGTGATAGTATAATCCAGAATATATATCATTCGGCTTCACCACAGTGGTAACCGATGCTTATCAACTTCTTTGTGTCGTGTGCTGCAAACATTATCGAACGATGCAATGAAGCCTGCGAAATTGAGGCGCCGTTTGACTACATTTGAAACTTGCCAGTAAAGCGAAGGAATACTTTGAGAGGCAGAAAGAGCTCGCTTTGAAACAGAAGGGCAAGCTGATGGCCTGCACTACTGTGAACGAGAAATTTCTTCGAGCATCGTTTTTAGTTGGTAGCATTATGAATAGCGAGCTCCAAAAAATCTCATACGATTGCAGAAGAGCTAATTATACCGGCAGAAGTCGACATGTGCAAAGTCGTTATATGCAAGGAATACAGTCAAAAACTGAAAGCCATTCCACTGTCTGATAACAGAGTGAGAAGAAGAATTTCCGAAATGTCTGAGGATGTTCGCTGCCAACTGATTGCACGCCTTCAGCATATCAGACTTTCAATTCAGCTTCACGAAACTACAGACATTGCGAATGCAGCCCAATTGTTGGTTTACGTTTGAGACTGCTGTAAAGGTGAACTCGTTGAAAACTTTTTGTACTGCAAATCGCTGCCGGGGTGCACAACCGGTGAAGAATTTTTCCGTGAACTTGATGCATTTTTTTGAAGAATCATGACTGGCCTGTTGACATGTGCACGGACGGCGCTGCTGCAATCACTGGCCGTAAGTCTGGTTTAGTCGCACAAGGGAAACAAGCAGCGCCTTACATAGTATCAGGCCCGTAGCGAGGTCAAAGTAAGCAGGGGGGGGGGCACCAATACAGAGCAAGGGGGTACCTTCTCATTTTAGTTACTTTTTCTTTATTTTTTCCTCTTTTTCTTCTTTTTAAGCGGGGGGGGGGGGAACTCCACACCTAGCGGGGGGGGGCACGGCCCCCCAGTGGCCCCCCCTTGGCTACGGGGCTGCATAGTATCAACCCACTGAGTGATTCATAGTCAGGCCTTGGCGACAAAGGACATGAATGAAGATCTTGCTGTAGTGCAAAACAGGCACAGCCTTAGGGGCCGTTCACATATTATATAACGCAAAAATGTCAATTTTTACCCTTTCCTCCCCATTCATATAACATTTGTAACACTTTTGTGTGATATGAAAATATAACAAAAATAACAAATTGGCATCCACCCCCTCTCCCTTCAGCGTTATATAATATGTGAACGGTCCCTTACCGCTTTGGGCTATGGAGGTCCGCCACCCTGGCTTGGAATGTCTGAGGGGGCCGCAGCATAAAAAAGGTTGAAAACTTCTGCACTAGAGCTTAGGGCTACCCCCCCCTCCCGCCTCTGTCAATTATTTTATCGTGCTGCTATTGAGCTGGGGCTCCTTAGAGAGTTTTTATTTTTAAAATTATTGGTGAGGGAGGGGCAGAAGAGAAGAGGGAGGGGGAGGGGGGCTAGGTTGTCAGAGTATGGCAGTGGCCCTAATTGTTTTCTGCCCTATGCTGCACAACAACACAAGAAGAAACTGCGGGTCTTGATCAAATCAGTTGACTGCTCTCTCTTCTCTCTCTCTCTCTCTCTCTCTCTCTCTCTCAAGACTCCTTCTTTCACCTGTAAATATTTTTTTTTCTACAAGGGACATTACTCTTCATACATTATTTAACAATTACAATGTTCCCCCCTTTTTGGTGTTGACATTGCTCAAACCGCATAACTCCTTTGACGAGATTAGAGTTTTGCCCCTTTATCTTAGTGACTGACACCGTGCATAGCTAGCTCATGACCGAAACATTTTTATTTTTATTTTGAATCATAATGGATAACTAGAAATGTGTATGCATGTCAGTGACGCTGCTGACCAGCATGGCACTTCCAGGTTTCCTGAAAGAAAGTTCTGGAATCTCTGGTCAGAATGTTTAATTACACCAGAGAGAACAGCGTGCCACTGAACAGCGTGTCTGTAAACTAATGCCAACAAATGAACCTCGCGATGACATCAAATGACACTTATAGTGAAACGGGGTGTTAATTGTCATTGGTCTAAAGCGGCGGTTCTATGTCGGAAGTGTGGGTACCCCAGGGAGTAAGGAAAAGGTTTTGCCGGTGTACTACAGTTGACAAGTTAGGACATTTGACAAGTTAGAATAGTTGACAAGTTAGAACTGTTGACAAGTTAGAACTGTTGATAAGTTTGAATAGTTGACAAGTTAGAATAGTTGACAAGTTAGAACTGTTGATAAGTTTGAACAGTTGACAAGTTAGAATAGTTGACAAGTTAGAACAGTTGACAAGTTAGATCTGTTGACAAGTTAGAACAGTTGACAAGTTAGAACTGTTGATAAGTTTGAATAGTTGACAAGTTAGAACTGTTGATAAGTTTGAACAGTTGACAAGTTAGAATAGTTGACAAGTTAGAACTGTTGATAATTTTGAATAGTTGACAAGTTAGAACTGTTGATAAGTTTGAACAGTTGACAAGTTAGAATAGTTGACAAGTTAGAACTGTTGATAATTTTGAATAGTTGACAAGTTAGAACTGTTGATAAGTTTGAACAGTTGACAAGTTAGAATAGTTGACAAGTTAGAACTGTTG
The DNA here is from genome assembly GCA_021962125.1 of Bulinus truncatus. Lineage (NCBI taxonomy): Eukaryota > Metazoa > Mollusca > Gastropoda > Planorbidae > Bulinus > Bulinus truncatus. The sequence goes on along the minus strand of JAGDYQ010000015.1, from coordinate 2,847,033 downwards.
ACAAGTTAGAACAGTTGACAAGTTAGAACTGTTGATAAGTTTGAATAGTTGACAAGTTAGAACTGTTGATAAGTTTGAACAGTTGACAAGTTAGAATAGTTGACAAGTTAGAACTGTTGACAAGTTAGAATAGTTGACAAGTTAGAACTGTTGATAAGTTTGAATAGTTGACAAGTTAGAACTGTTGATAAATTTGAACAGTTGACAAGTTAGAATAGTTGACATGTTAGAACTGTTGATAAGTTTGAACAGTTGACAAGTTAGAATAGTTGACAAGTTAGAACTGTTGATAAGTTTGAATAGTTGACAAGTTAGAACTGTTGATAAGTTTGAACAGTTGACAAGTTAGAACAGTTGACAAGTTAGAACTGTTGATAAGTTTGAATAGTTGACAAGTTAGAACTGTTGGTAAGTTTGAACAGTTGGCAAGTTAGAATAGTTGACAAGTTAGAACTGTTGACAATTAGAACTGTTGGTAAGTTTGAACAGTTGACAAGTTTGAATAGTTGACATGTTAGAACTGTTGATAAGTTTGAATAGTTGACAAGTTAGGACAGTTGACAAGTTAGAACTGTTGATAAGTTTGAATAGTTGACAAGTTAGGACAGTTGACAAGTTAGAACTGTTGGTAAGTTAGAATAGTTGACAAGTTAGAACAGTTGACAAGTTAGAACTGTTGATAAGTTTGAATAGTTGACAAGTTAGAACTGTTGATAAGTTTGAACATTCGACAAGTTAGAATAGTTGACAAGTTAGAACTGTTGATAAGTTTGAATAGTTGACAAGTTAGGACAGTTGACAAGTTAGAACAGTTGATAAGTTTGAACAGTTGACAAGTTAGGACAGTTGACAAGTTAGAACTGTCGATAAGTTTGAATAGTTGAAAAGTTAGGACAGTTGACAAGTTAGAACAGTTGACAAGTTAGAACAATTGACAAGTTAGAATAGTTGACAAGCTAAATCTGTTGACAAGTCTATTTGTTTTCAGGATGATTTAATTAACATAATTCAGAAGAAAGTTAACCAGGTCAGGTGATTGAGTTTCTTATTTTTACTTTAGCGCATGGAAAATCTCGAGAATCAAATTCCTCAAAATTCCCACAAATTTAATTCGATTATTTCGGAAGAAAATTAAAGAAAAGAGCGTTTCGAATTTCAAATTAAATTTCAAAATCTCAGATTAAAAACTTAAAAACTCTACATAAATGAAAGTACATAAAATGTTTTAATATAGTCTACATTTTAATATATCAAATATCTATTGTTCTAAATAGGCGAAATGTTATCTGGATTTACTAAAACATGTTTACATCATTTCAAATTAATGTATATTACTTGAAGATTGTTAATTTCCGTTACATCTACGTCAGCTGAGTGTGCCAAGTTAAACTTGAAATAACTTAAAGGTTGGTTCTATTTTCTCTAAACTGCCACTTAGTTACTCATCAATTCCATATCCTTCAGGTTTACATTAAAAAAACAACAACGAACAGTTATGGATTACATTGTACTTCACAAGGACGAAAAGTGCAGCAGCAGTAAGTCCCTGCTCCCCCCCCTTCCCTAAACGCCAGTCCGTGGCGTAGTGAGGGGGCAAGGGGTCATTATGCCCCGGGCGCTGCTCACGAATGGGCGCCAAATGGTATATTTTACATACAATATTATATTGTTTTTTAATGGGGGGGGGGGCGCTAAAAATGTATTGTGCCCCGAGCGCGAGTTAAGCTCGCTGCGCCACTGACGCCAGTTTCTCTCTATCCTCCAGTCACCATCACCTCCAGTCACCATCACCTCCAGTCACCATTACCTCCAGTCACCATCACCTCCAGTCACCATCACCTTCAATCACTCAATTAGTCGCTTTCTTTCTGTTACTTCATTTGTCTTGTTTATGTGTACATCCTCATTGTTCTATTCCTCCATCACAGTCTATTCTCTCTCCATAACATAGTCTTACCTCCAGAATGTAATATATAAAAGCTTACAATCCCATCATTCAAAACTTACAATTCCCTCCTACAAAACTTCTGAACTTTTCCTTCTCTAAAATCTTCAACAAAATGTGTCGTTTCCTTCAATTTTTACTATCGCTACTCCAAAACTTTCTATTTCCTCCCCGAGAACTATCCCCTTCAAAAATAAAATAATCACTCTCAAGAACTTTTTTTTACCCCTCCAGAACTTTTTGGCATTCTTCAGAACATACTTTTTCATTCTCTCAAAACTCAGTATTTTCTCCACTAGATAGTTTTATTACACAAGAACATTATATTCCACCAGAACATTTTATTCCACCAGAACATTCTATTCTACCAGAACATTCTGTTCCAACCATCATAGAATGTTCTATTTAACATCTAAACATTCTGCTCCGTCCACCAAAACTTACTTTTCCCTGTTTACTTACATTTGTACTTATTTTCTTTCCAAAGCTAACTGTAGCCCCTCCTATTTCTTTCCTCCCCCCCCCCAAAACTTTACTCTTCCACTAGCACTCAACCGTTATACACCATCAGACTCTTCCACTAGCACTCAACCGTTATACACCATCAGACTCTTCCACTAGCACTCAACCGTTATACACCATCAGACTCTTCCACTAGCACTCAACCGTTATACACCATCAGACTCTTCCACTAGCACTCAAGCGTTATACACCATCAGACTCTTCCACTAGCACTCAACCGTTATACACCATCAGACTCTTCCACTAGCACTCAACCGTTATACACCATCAGACTCTTCCACTAGCACTCAACCGTTATACACCATCAGACTCTTCCACTAGCACTCAACCGTTATACACCATCAGACTCTTCCACTAGCACTCAACCGTTATACACCATCAGACTCTTCCACTAGCACTCAACCGTTATACACCATCAGACTCTTCCACTAGCACTCAACCGTTATACACCATCAGACTCTTCCACTAGCACTCAACCGTTATACACCATCAGACTCTTCCACTAGCACTCAACCGTTATACACCATCAGACTCTTCCACTAGCACTCAACCGTTATACACCATCAGACTCTTCCACTAGCACTCAACCGTTATACACCATCAGACTCTTCCACTAGCACTCAACCGTTATACACCATCAGACTCTTCCACTAGCACTCAACCGTTATACACCATCAGATTTATTTTTTCTTTCCAGTCACAATTTCCGCTCCTCCCTTCCCCCCACTTTTGTTATTCCCTCCACACTGCCATCTTTTATTCTACTCACACTTTCCGTTTTCTTCTCTGCATTGTATTCTTCCCTTCCTTCCTTCATTCCTTCCATTATTCTTCCCTTCATTCCTTACTTCCTTCTTTCATTCATTCATTCCTTTTTTCATTTCTTCCTTCCTTCATCCCTTCCTTCCTTTATTCCTCCCTTCCTTCCTTCGTTCCTTTCTTTATTCTTCCCTTCTTTCCTTTCTTCATTCCTTCCTTCCTCCATTCCTTCCTTTCTTCCCCCTACCCCCAACTCCGATTCTGGAATAATTTTACATCTTGTTCCCTTTAATCACATCAATCACGTCACAGGATCCAGTGTTCTCGGGGGGGGGGGGGGCTTGTCATGGAATGACGCACTGTGTGGAGTGGGGCGGAGCTGGGCACAGCGCGAGACATTTGGCGCCACATTTCCCCCCATACATCTAACATGTATCCTCCATACAGCAAGATGAAAGGAAGAAGCATGGAGCTATAAATAGAACAAACCTTAATTACCCTGACAGAGATTTTTTAATTTGTACACCCCCAACTCCCCCCCCCCTCCAGGTTGTTAAAGACGCATCCATCGACAAACAACATTCAACTTAATAAACCAACAAGTCTGAAATATAACAAAATAAAGCCGGTGTCTTACTAAGGAAATAATTTATAAATGTGCACTGTATGCAGCCATCAGTTTAATAACAAACATGGCGCTTCATAAGAGTAGGCTTATTGACGTCACGCAGGAGTTAGATAATAGAGTAAATTCAGGTCAAGGGCGGACATAAATTAATCAAAGCAATATGATGTCTTTATTCGTTCTTTTTGTTTTCTTTCCTCAATTTTCTCTTTATTCCATTTTTTTAAAAACTTTTTTGCTTTTTTATTAGCAAAAAAAAAAAAAAAATAAATATTAAAAACAAATATAAGTAAATTGTGTGCATTTAAGTCGAGGATAATCTTAAGAATTGAAATTAATTACTTCATTTAAAAGTTCACATTATTTGATCTGGAAGGAAAACATTCAAACACGTTAAATCAATTGATAATAAAGTATTGGATAAATCAACATGTGTATTGTAAGATAATCTAAGGGCAGATCACACACGATGTTAGCTTGAAGACAAACTTTTGTTATATCTTTTTGCCTCCCTTCAACATTACATAACCCGACCCTAAGCCAAAAAATAATAATAAATTTGGTCTTTTTTTTTTTCAGCTTATAAAAATTAACCACAGAGCCAATGTGACTCGTGGGAACACACGATGGCCAGACTTTTGCTAATCGAGCTATTACAACAATAAAAAAAAAAAACTACTAGAGTTTAATCTCAAATATAGAACAGCGTTTTGGTCATTATTTTTTTTTTTCATTTCTTGGAACATCCATAGATTATAGATGGGACATCGATATGATATATTTAATGAAGACATTCAATCATTTTTTTTCTACAGGTTTTATGATAATATTTAATAACAAAATATTCTTTGAACTAGTGTGCTTCGATGCAGGCTTAAAGGCAGAGGCGGGTGAAGATCGGGGCTCCGAATACAGAAGAAAACATGGGGGCCCCTTTAAAAAGATAAATTAGTGTTAAATAAGATGGGGAGGGGTGAGCGATGACAAGGGCCGTACGTATCTCTTGTGAGAAGGGCCGAGCAATTTACAGATATTTCAGGGCCCTATGTAACAGAACCTGTGTGGGGACGGAGGAGGAGCTATGAATCTAAACTCTATCTCTAAGAACGGTTCTGTGCGGACCAAACAGCGCCTCTCCTTGAGAAGTCGCAGCGCCTGATGCGCCTGCTATTTGATCAGCCACATCGCAGAGCTACTGATTACCTTATATCACAAACTGATAACTTTATATCACAAGAGCTACTGATAACTTTATATCACAAGAGCTACTGATAACTTTATATCACAAGAGCTACTGATAACTTTATATCACAAGAGCTACTGATAACTTTATATCACAAGATTTACTGATAACTTTATGTCACAAGAGCTACTGATTACTTTATATCACAAGAGCTACTGATAACTTTATATCAGAAGAGCCACTAATAACTTTATGTCACAAGAGCTACTGATAACTTTATGTCACAGAGTTACGCGGACCACACTTAGGGAAACAATGTCCTAGATCAAGTTGAATTTTCAATAACTTTCATCTGATCTTGTGGGGGCGCTGATTATCCTCCCCTCCTCGCCCATCCCGCCAGCTCCATACATTACCCTATTCTTTTTTGTTCTGTTGAATAAAATATGAAACAGTCAGATTTGATCTTTTAAATCTGTAAATGGCGTCATCACTTTCCGCTTGTTTCTGCGCTGAGCTCCTGCCAGAAGCAAACATTGGCCAGTTCCAAGTCAGTGTTATTTTGTTTTTTGTATTATTTGAACTAAATTGTTTCGGGATTTTTTTTTTGAGGTGTGTTGATTTAAAAGTGTTTTAATGATTTATATGAACGGTACTCATTTTAAATGTTTCATTTGTGGTATATATTTTAATTAAACGTTTGGTACAGCTTTTGAAATGATCACATCTGTACATATTAGTCCATGATGCTAGATCTGTCATTATCGGTCATTTTGTAAATTCTCTCTCTCTCTCTCTCTCTCTCTCTCTCTCTTCTCTGTCTCTCTCTCTCTCTCTCTGCCCTTCCCCACCGTGTTGGCTCCAATCTTTACATTAATAACGAGTTTTATGGCGAATGCAGACCATGGTCAGTTTCATTAACGATTAAAGTATCTCTTTCGGTCCAAGTGACACAACATAAACTGAATAAAAGGGGGCCTCAAACATAAAACAGATGCATAGTCGTCGCAGTGCCGTTCACAGTTCTTCAAGGGACCAGGGGCGCCGAGAGCCAACAAGGGCCACAGGGCAGGACATCATTGCGGGCCCCTCAATAAACAATGAGTCGCGAAAAATCGACATGGTCGGGGCGGCCGGGCCCCCTTACAGATGTGACCCCCCTGGCCCCCCTCTCGGCGTGCCTGCAAGGGACCGTATGAAAAGACATCGGAAATATTCTATGGAGGGGGCCCTAAACAATAGTATTTGACCGGGCCCTGATTTCACCATTTTTAATAAAAGTAAATATTGATAGGGGGCCCTTAATCCTGACAGTAAGGCGGACTGACCCAGGACTGGTTAGAAACAAGTTCCGTGGTCGGTCAACTTGCGGTCATCCTTTGGGGGTACCAGAGAGTCATTAAAAATGGAAGTAATCGTGACGTATTGATTACGTATCGCTCGCACGATACACGCGTCGTGAATCCTTAGCGCGTCACGCTCTGGTTACGCTCCTGGTATCGAAGAGATGGAGAGGTGGACAGAGGGGTGGACAGAGGGGTAAGGTAAACCAGGTTATCTCTTCATTTAACTTGTGTTGTTGTTGTTGTTGTTGTAACTGTTGTCATTGTTTCTAGCTTTGAAGTCGGTCTCATCAAAGAAATTTTTTTTTAGTCAGGTAGCAAGGGATTGTTTGAACTGGCCCTGGGGATGGGTGGGGGGGTGAGAAGGTGGCACTGAAATGTACCGGATAATTCCAGCTGATAACATTTTAATGGACACACGCTCGGTCTTAGAGTCAACATTGGCTGTCTAGAAAAATGTTGTCATGTGAATCGTTGACCTCAGGTCAGTGTAAAGGGAAGGAGTGGTATTGTGGGGGAGGGGGGAGGGGATAGCAGGTGGCGGGGCGTAAAAGGGGAAATGTAAGATAAAAGTAGATAGATAGATAGATAGATAGATAGATAGATAGATAGATAGATATAGAGAGAGATAGATAGATAGATAGATAGATAGATAGATATAGAGAGATAGATAGATAGATAGATAGATAGATAGATAGATAGATAGATAGATAGATAGATAGATAGATAGATAGATAGATAGATAGATAGATAGATAGATAGATAGATAGATAGATAGATAGATATAGAGAGATAGATAGATAGATATAGAGAGATAGATAGATAGATAGATAGATAGAGATAGATAGATAGATAGATATAGATAGATAGATAGATAGATAGATAGATAGATAGATAGATAGATAGATAGATAGATAGATAGATAGATAGATAGATAGATAGATAGATAGATAGATAGATAGATAGATATAGAGAGATAGATAGATAGATAGATAGATAGATAGATAGATAGATAGATAGATAGATAGATAGATAGATAGATAGATAGATAGATAGATAGATAGATAGATAGATAGATAGATAGATAGATAGAGTGACAGACTGGCATATAGATAGATAAGATATTCAAATGTGATATCCTATTTTATTCTCAATATATGTATAGTGAGAGATATTATCCAATATCACCACACATCACCACACATCATCACACATCACCACACATCACCTGAACAATCTTTTGCCCGAGTCATGATATCCTCTAACCCTAACGTGTAATTAAATCCCAACCGTTACGTTGACGTTAGATACACGCCCTACGCTCCACCTTTTTATAGCACCCTGTGACTTACATTTACTCCGCCCTATTCCACCAACCTAGCCCCTCACCCCCTGACCCTCACCCCCTGACCCTCACAGCGACTCTATGGTGATATCCGCTGTGTCATTTTCGACCTATTATAAAAAAAAACTAAATCGATGCATTCTATGTGCTATTTTTCACTCTCATGACTCTCATCCCCCCTCCCCACCTTCCCTCCACCCCCCTCCCTGCATCTCACACCAAGCCCGAGAAAGTCCTTGGAAGTGAGATCTGATGTCGGCTACTCACCTGGTCAACCTCAGCTCACCTAGAATCCGTCTACCAACGTATATAGTATCAAGTGTCACAAGATTATGTGGAATGGAGGTCAGTGTGCTGGTCGTAGGAGGGGGGAATTGAGATTAGACGTTCGTAGCAAGGGAGGGGCAAGTTGGGTTTGATTTTTTTTATATAATATAAAGGTCAGTTTGTCAAACCGTCGACTACACTTGAATTGGCTTGTTAAATCTTTCAGATCTTATCGAAGTTTAAATGATAATGCGGCCCCACGTTATTTTCAGTTTTCCGGCCCGCGGGAAAATAAAAAAAAGTTTGGTGACGTTTTGTCGTAAGAATTCTTTTTCAAAGAAAAATAAACGATAATCATCGTGCCTCGTAATACCGAAACACTTTATCTACATCCGATTCTTCATTGGAACGAATGCTGATCCACAAGAGTATCATTTATACATGTACTAGTTTACATGTTGTATACAGTTAGCATCTAAATAGTTTTATACTAGCTCTGTTGACCTAGTGTGCAGTATAACCTAGTCAGACTAACCTGGTATATCTAAACTCCTGAAATATCCATGACCTTCTTATCGACCCCACCCCCTTTTCGTTCCACCCTTTTCACAACCCTTATAAACGGAAATGGGTGGCAAAATAGTTTCCCTAACGATACGATTCCTGTTGCTATCATTTTAGTTTTGAGAGTATAATGCGCGGTCTCATTACGTCATCTGACATTTTGACATTACATTATAATGATTTCATGCTGGAATTTTTGTTTTTCTTTGTCCAAAGTTTTTCGAACATTTGGTTAGATATATTCGAGGTGACGTGACGTGTTCCTCGGGAATCGATTAAAAAAAAACTAATGTATGTGATCATGTGACATTTGTTTTTGTTTGTTATAATTATTGCTTGAAGGTAATAATCTCGTTCTACTGTAAAATTGAACAAAAAAAAAATAACAAAATATACATAACAATTCAGCCTCAATTAGCTGAAACTACAAATAACAATCGACAATGGGGAGACAGTACAGTTTGGCAGCTTCAAAGACAACTCTGAATAAATAAATAAACGAACGAACAATAGAACAAGAAAGTGTCATATGAAGAATTGTTATTATTATTTAATAAGTCAATAAACTGAACAGAGAAAAAAGTGAGTTTTTTGCCGATATAGAACTGACTTCAATTCATCAGTTTACAAAACAACTGACACATCAATGACCGGACAACTGACACATCAATGACCAAACAACTGACACATCACTGACCAAACAACTGACAAATCAATGACCGAACAACGGGCACATCACTGACCAAACAACTGACACATCACTGACCAAACAACTGACACATCAATGACCAAACAACTGACACATCAATGACCAAAACAACGGACACATCAATGACCGAACAACTGACACATCACTGACCAAACAACTGACGAATCAATGACCGAACAACTGACAAATCAATGACCGAACAACTGACACATCAATGACCAAACAACTGACACATCACTGACCAAACAACTGACACATCAATGACCGAACAACTGACACATCACTGACCAAACAACTGACAAATCAATGACCGAACAACGGACACATCAGTGACCGAACAACTGACACATCAATGACCAAACAACTGACACATCAATGACCGAACAACTGACAAATCAATGACCGAACAACGGACACATCAGTGACCGAACAACTGACACATCAATGACCAAACAACGGACACATCAATATCCGTTTAATCATAGGGAGGCGTCTTTTACATAGTATGAGTAGCGTAGTAAAGGCCAGGGCCGTTTTACGGTCATCGTAGGCCCTAGGCACTTTCAAAGTCGTAGGCCCTTCCCGATTTCATTTTTTAAATTTTTTTTTAAAGAATGCACTTGTTTTCACTTTATGTTCTGGCTTTCGTAGGCCCTTGAAAAGTCCGTAGGCCTTAGGCACACTGCCTACTGTGCCTATAGGATAAAGCGGCCCTGAGTAAAGGGGGACTATCGGTGTCCTTGGCTATTTAAAATAGTAGCCAATTATTAATTGATAATCTTAACACCCCAAGGTCATCCATGCCTATAAATCGATAATTTAAATAAAAATGTGTAAAAATATTCAAAGTAGTGTCCCTTTGATTAAGATATTCACCAATTGAATTCGTATTTTTTTTTAATTATTTGTTGTATGTATATTTATGTAAATAAGTATACATCAGTGTATTAACATTTCTTGTACTAATATAATGATGCCTAAACTTAAGCTAATTATTGTTTAGATGATATAATAAAGATAATAAATTATTCCCTTCGGGGACAATGCTAAGATCAATATGGTTAGAGTACATTTGAGCGTAAATATTAAGTATACCACGGAGCTTAGTTGCGCAATTTGCCTTATAATATATTACGCTTCTTCTATTACAGTTGTATTACTTTTGCAAAAAAATTAATAAAGTCACCTTACAATGAAACCACAAAGAGAACCAATGCTTCTGCCATTCATTTTCCCTTAACCAATGAAAATGTTTTCTTTTTACAATATTCTATTTTACGACATTCTGACGTGAACAATAAAGTTCAGGTTTCTGTTCACAAAAAGTAAATAAAACTGAAATAATAATCTTTGACGTGCGTAGTTCATTTTAAAATGCAAACCAACTTGAACATTTAGCCTTCGAAGATTGGAATTGGCGGGGAAAGGGAAATAACTGGTTACATAATCAGTAAACATGCAGTTTCCAGAGATTTAAACGTGTGCCGTTCAGAGTTGGGCAGTATGGCCAGGACAGTCGTAAATAATGCATATGTATTGAATCTCTTAATTACGATTATGGGGTAAGGGCCGGGGAGGGGGGCTAATTTTCATTAATCCCCCATAACCAATATGTTCTTAATTTTTGGAGGCCCCTAGACAAATTTACTTTTGTGGGGTTCTGGACGAATTTACATCAGGGACCTGAGGCAAAGGTACATTTTAGGGGCGATGGACGAATTTACATCAGGGAACTGAGGCAAAGGTACATTTTAGGGGCCCTGGACGAATCTACATCAGGGAACTGAGGCAAAGGTACATTTTAGGGGCCCTTGACGAATTTACATCAGGGAACTGAGGCAAAGGTACATTTTAGGGGCCCTTGACGAATTTACATCAGGGAACTGAGGCAAAGGTACATTTTAGGGGCCCTTGACGAATTTACATCAGGGAACTGAGGCAAAGGTACATTTTAGGGGCCCTTGACGAATTTACATCAGGGAACTGAGGCAAAGGTACATTTTAGGGACCCTGAAAAAAGTTTTAATTTGGGTCCAAGGTAGATGTACAGTTGGGAGCCCTAGACAAATTAACTTTGCTGGCCCTGGGTCCTGATAATATTTTTACACCTGGAGCTACAACAGTTAAAGGGCTTTAGTCTCTTTAGGTTACTATAAAATAAATTGTTATACCCTAAGCGGGGGGGATGTCTTAACAGGAAGATGGGGCTCATAAAGCCAACTAGTTCGCTTGACCACAATAAACGGTTCTGCCATCCCCTGCCCCCCCCCCTCCCATTTGTAGCTAAGATGATTCGAACTCAGAGATTGCAGCATGAAACTTAAGGAGAGCACTCCCATCAACACCGGTTCACCCCTTTTGGTCACACAGAGCCGGCCCATATAGCTCTAGGCTGGTATCGGGGCCCTGGCAAGTCAAGCGAGCATGTTAGGGGTACTGCATCAGGTTTAAAGAATTTGAAGTCAGGATTGAACTTTGCAGAACCAGAGACCCTTGTATGCTGCTCCTTTCTTACGGCGATCACTGGATTTTTTTATTTTTTTTTTGTATTTTGGGTACATTTATATTTGTAGGTTATTTCATTTGTTTTTGTTTGTTTGATTTATATGAGTTGATGGCTCTGCTTTGATTTATTTCTATCAAATATTTCGGTCATTTAAAAGTTGGCTCATCGCTACATTTCATTAAGATCATTGTGTAATTTATTTTCTTTAATTTGTTAAAAAAAATGTTTTAATAAGCATAAAAAAAAACAAAAAACAAGGAGATAAACATGTAAATGTGTTTAATCCAACCCAGAATCATTTGTCGTTAATCATCAAATTCATTCGAGTTTTCACTCCGTGGCCTCAAATTTCACTTTAAAAAAAAAAAAACCCAAACATTTTCCATTGTTGATTTCATGGCCTTAGAGGACATCAGCTCGGAAGACCATTAACTTGAAACACTCTCCTATAGACCCACCATCACCATCTCCCAACAAACCTGACTCATCCCCACCCTCCCACACCCAACCCTTTTTACAGACTAAGTCCTGTGTCACAACCTAGGTCGAGTCGGTACCCTGATGATTTCCCCCTCTCCCATCTCTCGATCCCACCCTCTTTCCCGTCTTCCCCCCCCCCCCCCAAACCAACCAGTCAGCAGGATATGAGGTGGAAATCGATATCACAATAGAATGAAATGGAACACGTGATCCAGGGATACCGTCTCGATGACGTCAATGCAGTCCCACCCCCCGCCTCCCTTTAAGCCTTACACTACGGGGGAGGGGGGGATAAAGGGGTTGAGAAATACAATAAGTGAGGATGGATGAATACACAAAATTTCCTTCAGGTATCCTGTTTACAACCTGAAAAGGGGCAAAGGTTACGATGACATATTAGTGAATTCCATTGACCCACTGTTATGACAGGCTGTATCATGGCTGATACATGGCCACCGCCAGAAAGAATTCGACCCCTGGCAAACTCCACCCCGCACCCCACAATTCTATTTTCTTCGTTATCAGAGCGCCCCCCCCCACACACACACCTCCCATCTCCCTTCTACGAACCTCATTGAACAGCCAAGTCACTGTATTATTTATTACAAAAAGTGGGCGTGGTTCTTTAGCCCCCCCCCTCAGGTTGCCTCTCTCTAACGCCGACCCTGGGTTATATACGAGTTTTGTTTGTCATATAGTCACTGATAACATTCAAAATATTGTTTTAATACGTTTAAGAATGAATGCGTATTAATCCAGAGCAAACTACAGCATCATCTTTTTGCGAAGTAACAAACAAACAAGGGCAATAATACATTGTTCTTATTTTTTCTCTAATTAGATTTACAGCGGCCTGCAGAGTTGTGTCGCTTTAGCACACACCGGAAACGTGGTAAATAAAATACAAATGTTGAATCCATAGATATATAAGACTAGATCGCTTATGGGCTATGCATAGATATATATTGTGCGGACCATAACTTTAAAAAGAGAAGAGTACAATTCTGTATAACTTATATATTTTTACAAATTCTTTGCAACTATGATGACGTAGTACGCATAGAAACCTTAAGTAACCGAAATAAATAGCAGAAGACATTTTGCATTGTTTTCCTTGACAAATTTTCAAAAACTTTTTTTTTCAATTAACTTTGAATAAAATGCCTTCGTGTTGTGTACCCAGTTGTTTGATTTATATTATTACTAACCGTCAAATATAATTTTTTCGGACACATCAGTTGATTTTAAAAGCGCCAACCTCTAGCATGAATGGGGATTTTTTTTTAATTAAAAGGAAGGAAATCTTTTTCGGTAAAAAATAAAGAATTGTACAGAATTGTACTCTTCTCTTTTTAAAGTAGGGGTCTCGAATACAACACTTTTTCGGTCTCTATTAAATAAGCATAAGCGATCTAGTCTTATATATCTATGGTTGAATCAATCAATAATAGCAGTAGTGCAGTTAATAGCAGTCTAATTGCACTCTCAATACGCAGTGGATACATCACTTCATTGTTTATGTCTTATAGTGGAGGTTTAATAGAAAAAAAAGAAAGACCGAGGGTCTGACAGGATGAAGGAAGGAGGGTTTGACTTGTGTTGAAGTTGTACTTTTAGTAAAGTGCTTAATAATATATTTTTTTTTTTTGTATAAAGAACTTTAAATAAGACATAACCTGCTTAAAACCTTTTTTCCGGTCAGCAGACGAAAGAGAGCAGAAGCCAATGGGGGAAAATATATGTACACATTGGATTAAGTAGGACACTCTTACAGGACATATTGAGCAGGACAGCTATTTATGGAACTAATACATGGCCTGACCTACTTTTTAATGTATTGTGTATAATTAGATTAAACCTTCTATGTTCGTTTATCGTATTTCTCTCTATTTATTTAGTTTTTATAGTTTGTACATGGGTGTCTTTTTCTTCCCTCTTTCATCCAGGACATTTAAATATTTCTACCTCCCCTTTGATTCGACATCCGTGTGTATTGATATCCTTGTGTGTCCACATTCCTGTATGTCCATATCCCTGTGTCTCCATATACATCACCCCTGTGTCCACATCCCTGTGTCTCCATATTCATCACCCCCTGTGTCCACATCCCTGTCATTCCACATCCCTACCTGTCCACATCCTGACCTGTCCACATCCCTGTCTGTCTGTTTCCCTGTGTGTCCAGTCCACATCCCTGTGTTTCCATATCATTGTCAATACCCATGTGTGTACTCATCCCTTACCTGTCCACATCATGACATGTCCACATCCCTGTGTCCACACCCCTGCCTGTCATTATCCCTGTCTTTCAACATCTGAATTCAACAGTGCTCTAGGCATGTACCCGACGCATGGGAAGAAATTTAATTTATCAGTTCGCCACTTCTGTCCAACCACTATCAACAACACTGCAACTATTTAGATATCTTCTTCTCCTTCTAACTCACCTACCTATAAAATTAAACAAGGCTTTCTTGACTGAACTTCCATTCCTAACAACCGACAGCACCCACAACCTTCCCCCCCCCCCGCCCCCTGCGTTCTTTATCTCGACTTCATTCCGAATTCTATTCACAATGTTTCAAACCGACTTTTGACCCCCCCCCCCTTTGTCCCCAAAAAAAAAATAAATAAATAAATACTGATCTATAATCAATATTTGTTTACATGGTCAACAAAATTCTCGGCCACTACTGTGGTGACTTCCATCACCACCGCTGGGGGAAAAAAAACGACAACAACTTTGAGGTTTAAATAAAGGGAATAAATATCTTTCTTTGATGTATGCGTGAGCCGATGAGTGGGGGGGAGGGGGGATGGAGAGGGAGGGGCTTTGCGTCATAAAAGTCGTCACGAGACGACGACTTAACCTTTTAATAAATGGGAGGATTGTGTTCCGTCGTTAAAAGATTCTGTTGTGTTCCGTCGTTAAAAGATTCTGTTGTGTTCCGTCGTTAAAAGATTCTGTTGTGTTCAGACTTTTAAGCCATTAAAAGTGAATGAAAAAATGTCTTTTTAAGACTTGATTTGATGTAGGTTTATTTGTATTTATTTAGTTTCAGACCCGCGCTTGACTCTAATGGTCCGTATGTTAAATAGACAGACGTTTCACGTGACATATAGACGATCTATTGACAGACAGATATGCGGGCACAGAGACGAAGATGTGTACATGCAGAAAACTTTACAGACTAATACATTTATACATAGACAATTGAATAAACAGGGGGGGGGGTAGTCGATACATAGATAAACAGATAAGTGGACAAACAGACGTACAAATTAACACAGATATGCAGATAAAGAGATACCCTGACACACAGGCAGATTTATAAATAGACTGATGTACGGCAAATAGGTAAATCTATTGACAAATAGAAATATTGACAGACACATAAATAGACTCTCAATACAAAACTGTGGACAGCTTTATTTAGGTCTAAAGATATCTCTGAAGACAGCTTTATTTCAGTTAAAAGATATCTATTCGTACAGCTTTATTAAAGTCAAAAGACAAATTTTCGGAAAGTTTTACTTAGGTAATTAGATATGTATGCAGACAGCTTTATTTAGGTCAAAAGATACCTAAGTGGACAGCTTTATTTAGGTCAAAAGACATTTCTGTAGACAGCTTTATTTAGGTCAAAAGACATACAGCTTTACTTCAGTCCTTATTAAAAACAGTGTTCTGGTTACGCTATTACAAACAGGGGCGAAGATAGGTAGGGCGCTCCACCCCCCCCCCCCCAGGAGGCCACTATATTGTTACTAGAAAAAGTCGGAATCTTCACCACAGGACTATATTTAGCCCGGGGCATGGGCCCCCATCAGTAGAGTCCTCCAATGGCGCAATAAACGCTAATACCGCTATTAGTTAAAAGTCTCCTCATTGCCAAAGTATGACTATTATTTGTGTGTTTTCACTATCATCGGTTAAGTCATCCAATCAATATTGGCATCCATCAGACGCAATACAATGAAATGTCACACGAAGATTATGTTGTAGTCTACATTTGACCCCAGTCTACATTTGACCCCAGTCTAGATTTGACCCCAGTCTACATTTGACCCCAGTCTACATTTGACCCCAGCCTGCATTTGACCCCAGTCTGGATTTGACCATGGTCTACACTTGACCCCAGTCTGCATTTGACCCCAGTCTGGATTTGACCATGGTCTACACTTGACCCCAGTCTGCATTTGACCCCAGTCTGGATTTGACAATGGTCTACACTTGACCCCAGTCTACATTTGACCCCAGTCTACATTTGACCCCAGTCTGCATTTGACCCCAGTCTGGATTTGACCATGGTATACACCAGGCTTGCGGAGCCGCCATATTTTTTTCCGGCTCCCACAAATTTGACGGCTCCGGCTCCCTATTAAGATAGTATCACACGAGACAAAAATTTTTGTAAATTCTCCACGATAACATGCCGCTGATAAAAAGTTATGCAAATTTTGCCGCGTTCACCCCCATAGTCAGGAACTTGAAAAATATACGCATTGTCGGTTTTACTAAAAACAAACCATTTCAGTGCATCCAGAAACATATTATTTTCGGAATGGACCCCTAATTCCACCCCTGGTGGGGGTAGAAGAAATGTTCGAAGGGGGGGAGGCGAAGATGGAGGTGCCAAGCGCCGAAAGCTTGCGAACGGAGATGAGGGGTTTGGGGAGGGGACCTCAGTAAGTCCCCTCCCCAAGAAATTTTTTGCAGTTCCATATCTCGAATGGTGCATTTTAGTACCGATTGTTTAGCTATTAATTAGAAATATAAAATTTTAACTACGTTTCAATAATGCATGGCATGTTGCAGTTTTTTTTTAAAATAATTTAAATAGCAAAGAGTTTTAATGATAAAAATCTATTGATGCTGAGCTATTTCAGATTCCTGTTATAAATATATTGACAATTTGTTCTGCTACACAATTGTTACATAATAGTTACCTGATTTATATTATTATACTGTTGGTTTAACGTACAACCCGGGAAGAACGACAAAGATGCACGAATATAGCTTAGCTATTTGTGTGATATTTCTTATAAAATATTGAAAACAAAGAACAGATCTATCAACAACAAATTGACCAGTCGCAATTATTCAATTTAAAATAAAATTAATTCTGCTAGAAAGTAAATTTGCAAATTAAATAACATCACGCAGAAATCACGGAGTTTGTACTTTATTATTTTATTATACATATGTATAAAAGTGAAGTCAGAAGTCAATATTATTTTATTAACTTATTTAAGTTGCTAGTTGTCCTCAGAAGATATCAATATATAAAACTATTACAAGGTTGCGAACAGGCCCACCGACAAAAATGTCGGGTCCCTGGGCTGGGGTGACACGGGCCCCCGTGCTGATATTAATATTTTCAAAAGTTGATTGGCCAGCTCAGTCCGGGCCCCTAAACTAAAATTGAACAAAATGATTGATGTTTTATAGCCGTTATTATTAAAATGTTGTCAAAAAGCTTAAATTATGCACGGGGGGGGGATTCAGGTCGTGAACGGGGGGGCACAGCCCCCCTAGCCCCATCTGGCTACGGGCCTGGACCCACGTAACAATAAACTCCGATTTTTTATTCGGACCCCGTCCCAATAAAGTCTGATTGTTATTCGTACCCGTGGCAAATATGCACTTAGCTTAGCTATACATAAACTTTATTATTGTTTTTTGTTTATTTTTTTATAATTGTTTGAATTGTATGATTTAATCGTTACTCAGTGTCTAGGGTTCCATTAAGCGGACTCTGTATTATTATTTTTTCGTGTTCCGTCTAATAAAATTTAAATATAGCTAAGCTTAGTGCATAATTGCCACGGGTCCAAATAACAATCGGATTTTATTGGGACCCTGGTCAGAACAGCCTTATAAATTTATCTACTCTATTTCAGATATTCTGTTTATACTAAAATTGTTAAATACAGAAAGCGACCATTTTGTTTTTAGTCTATTACAAATTCGCGGTCAAATAATACACGAAATGACGCGTTCTATTTGTCTTCGTAGTAAAAATGTATTTTTAAATGATTGATACAATTATTCTAAAACTGTTTTAACTTTATATATAACAAAATAGCATGCCATTAAAAAAATTTCGGAGGGTAAACAAGAATTAAAACGAACACAAAACGATTCCCCATTAAAGATTTCTTGTGGTGATGTGCGTGTTCAAATTGTAGGAGGCAAACAATCAAACAAATTTGCTATTTTAAAGCAAAAAAAAAAAATTCTGCTGTAAAATAAAACATTTGGGAGCCGCCAGATTTTTTCGGCTCCGGCTCCGGCTCCAGCAAAAAGTAGCGGCTCCCGGCTCCTCGGCTCCGGCTCCGCAAGCCTGGTCTACACTTGACCCCAGTCTACATTTGACCCCAGTCTACATTTGACCCCAGTCTACATTTGACCCCAGTCTACATTTGACCCCAGTCTACATTTGACCCCAGTCTACATTTGACCCTTTATCAGAACACTCAAACATTCATGATTTATTTCCCTCAATGACACTCATCCTAATTCTTCTGCAAAATATTTCCACTGACGTTTTGTTTTTTCATCCTGAGGCAAAATGGAAAGAAAATTTGCCTTCAGGGTGTTCCCAGACTAAATTTAAAAAGGGTGGGGAAAAAAGCTCGTTGCAACCAAACTGGCATTTGGCCAGATTTCCGCTCTCATTGTTAACCATTTTTTTTCTCAAATTATCGGCCAAATTTAAACCAATTTTTTTATTTTGTTCGGACAAGTCTATTTAGGTGAAGATGGACAGATTTTGAAGACAAATATAATTTCTTTTTAAATGGTGTGGGATTGTTTATGTACTGTGTGGAGCCGGGGTGAGAGGGTTATCACGTGACAGCAAACCGGTAACAACTGGAGAGAGGCAGAAACAACGGGGGAGGAACGGAGAGATCCAAGCGATTATTCAAATATCCACTTGAAAATCTGAATAACTCTGATATGAAAATAATACAATAATGCAGGAATAATGAAATAATAATCAATCTTATAAATCCGACTTAATCGATTGTAAATTGTTTTATTATAGACGGTCAGAATCAAGGTTTTGTTTCCGAATGTAATTATTAATTTGTCTAGTGTGTTGCCCTGACTGATGTATTGGGGAAGGTTTGAATCTCATACCTGGCATAATTTGAAAACGTTTTGTTTTTTAATATAAAATAATATTTGTATTATTGCACGGTATTATCTAACAATCTGATTGTTATTAAAAATGTATGTGGGGGTTATATCGTTTCATTACGGAAGTTAACAAGCAATATTTGGTGAACTGTGTAAACTGCATTGTTTTGATAACATAGTCAGCCAAGCGTGAAAAGGTTGTAATCCCTGAACCGTAATATGAGTCCAACTGGGAAGTAAAACATTATAGTAAAAGGGTAGAAAGGAGGGGGTGGGGACTGGGAGGACACCGGTGATTGGTGGGGGGAGGGGAGGGGGGGTAGGGAGAGAGAGACGAACCAAGATGTCAATCAGAAGCTGAATTCAATTTTTTTGGGTTAGAGAGAAAAACAAAAAAACTAAATAAAGACGCTCACTTTAGTCAATTCAACGAGGCTGAATGTCAAAATGTTGTGATGTAATAGAACCAGAGACGTAGCTGGCTATTGTGTCGCCCTGTGCGAGTTACACGTTTTAGCCCAAACTGAAAAGTACTAAAAACATTTAACATCACTCTTTCGGCGCCCCTTACTAGTTCGGCGCCCCTTCCTAATTTGGTGCACTTTCCTAGTTCAGCGCTCCTTCCTAATTCGGCACCCCTTCCTAATTCGGCACCCCTTCCTAATTCGATACCCCTTCCTAATTCGGCACCCCTTCCTAATTCGACACCCCTTCCTAGTTCGGCACTCCTTCATAATTCGACACCCCTTCCTAGTTCGGCGCCCCTTCCTAATTCCGCGCCCTATGCATGCGCACCACCCGCTGCACCATTCCGACGCTAGTGAATAGAATACATTTTAATGTTTTCGCGGGAGCTGCAACGCATTGGCGGGGGGTACCATTGTTATATGATATTGCAATATGTTTAATTAACATAATATGCTACTAATGATATTCTTTTGCAGTTATTAAATTGTATCATGCAGTTGTTATATCTAATGTGCTCAAACTTGGCATTGATGTAGCCTACAACAACTGTATTGTAAAAACACGTGATGCATCGTTACTGATTCGTTCCTTTTGCCCTTGGACAAGTTTTGTTCTATGTGGAACTTCATGGGCACTGCAGTTGACGGGGCTCTCCCCACAGAGCTGACACCAAGTTTTCTTGGGGCCCCCCTGATACTCTTTACCAAATGGGGCCCATACGATCACACGTAACCACCAATTGTTGAGACATTTCAAGGTATATTCTGTACCCTGCGGGCACATGTGTTTGGATTGCACACCCCCACACCCCTTTTGCGGCAGTCCTGCTTCATTCATCTCTTTCTCGTGTGGTCAACAGTGTGGTCACTACATTTCGGCCATTCATAGTGATGTTTATTTCAGCAATGGACATGTGTGGTCACTACATTTCGGCCACTCATAGTGCTGTTTATTTCAGCAATGGACATGTGTGGTCGCTACATTTCGGCCACTCATAGTGCTGTTTATTTCAGCAATGGACATGTGTGGTCGCTACATTTCGGCCACTCATAGTGCTGTTTATTTCAGCAATGGACATGTGTGGTCGCTACATTTCGGCCACTCATAGTGCTGTTTATTTCAGCAATGGACATGCACGAGTTTTACACTATCATGTTTACTTTTAAACTAATTGACCTCTTATTATCGATTTTTTTTTTCAGAACCTCGAGTAGAGAGAGCGCTCCTGATGAGCCCTTACGATCATCCCTCCACAGATATGAGACAATAAACTCCGACATCTTTTCGGACCCCAGCACCTGCTCCTTCGACGGGCTCCCCCAGACGCCGAGAAAAACGGTAGAGTTCAGGTAAAAAGAATGTTTAACTGCAGTTCATTAACAATGATTTGAACTCCAGAGCCAGGCGTATGTTACCGTGTTACTTATAGCATCAATGTCAAACCTGTTGATCCATTTAACACAAATTCATTGTTGTCTGACTATTGACGCTTTGCCTTTCCCCCCATGACTCCTGTTGCAGACTCACAGACAGAGTCACTGACCAGGACGGCGTCACGGAGTCAACAAACCTGAGGTCAGAGTTTCTCAAAGGTCAGTTGTTTGTCCTGACTCACAAAGACTGGTCCGTTGTGAAATTAACACACACACACAACTAAAACCACGCCTAATTAAATAATTACTGATGAAAAGACAGAAAGAAGCAAAACAGAAAGATTACTAACAGACAAACAGATGGACAGACATATAAACAGAGATGAAAGATAGATTAGTAGGTTTATTTAAAGGCTATATATGTTATTGATAGATAGATAGACAGACAGACATACATGATAGATCAATAGATAGATAGATAGATAGATAGATAGATAGATAGATAGATAGATAGATAGATAGATAGATAGATAGATAGATAGATAGATAGATAGATAGATAGATAGATAGATAGATAGATAGATAGATAGATAGATAGATAGATAGATAGATAGATTAGCAATATGATGGATTGATTGACAGACTTATTGATAAGCGAATCAGTTTATCTGTGGGCGTCTTTTATTAAATTACACCTAAAGTGGTACATGTAGTAAAGTAGCTAGACCCCTTTAAGCGGCTCCGACAATTTGCCTTTAATGTAACCAACCTTTACAGTAAATATCACTATTCTTAGAAACTAAACACACATCTAGATAAACCTCAGACGTTAGAATAAAAAAAATGATCCAGTATCACGACATCGATGGTAAATAATGTAACTTTATATCTCAGCCTTATAATAAAAACATTATTATTTACTGGCTTAATATTTCTGGCTTTTCCAATACTTCGTCTTGTTAAGAATAAATATGAGATGTACAATCATTATATGGGTCAGGATTTATATTTCCTGGCCAACTTTTTTTAAAGTTAATTTACAAAAAAAAAATTGTCCGGATCAGAGGTTTTAGATGAACTTTTCTATGTTCCGTTTAACTTATGTAACGTTTCATGTAAAAGTTCATATTGAACACACCCACGCTGTAAAAATTTTAGAAGTTCATCTCAATTAGGATAAACAAAAAAAAATGGTGAAACAATGTTAAAGATAAAATTTAGCAGAGCCTTTCTAGGCTAATGTACACTCGGAGCCCCTCGGCTAAGGTACACTTGGGGGCCCTAGGCTAAGGTACGCTTGGGGCCCTAGGCTAAGGCACACTTGGAACCCCTAGACTAAGGTACGCTTGGGGCCCTAGGCTAAGATACACTTGGGGGCCTTAGGCTAAGGTACACTTGGAGCCCCAAGGCTAAGGTACACTTGGAACCTTAGTCTAAGGTACACTTGGGGGCCTTAGGCTAAGGTACACTTGGGGGCCTTAGGCTAAGATACACTTGGGGGCCTTAGGCTAAGGTACACTTGGGGGCCTTAGGCTAAGGTACACTTGGAGCCCCAAGGCTAAGGTATACTTGGGGGCCTTAGGCTAAGGCACACTTGGAACCCCTAGACTAAGGTACACTTGGGGGCCCTAGGCTAAGGTACACTTGGGGGACCTAGGCTAAGGTACACTTGGAACCCCTAGGCTAAGGTACACTTGGGGCCCCTAGGCTAAGGTACGTTTGGCCTGTTTTACATATCGGGCCCCCTAATCATCTTTTAAAACATGTTTACATTGGTAAGACACAACGAACCCGGGTTGTTTTTATATTTTTATGTTTAACTTTTTAAAACATTTTAATAAAAGCTTTTTTTTTCATATATATATATATATAAAATCGAAATAGTCCCTCATCTGGTAGTTATATTTTTACCTTTTACCTGTGTTCATTGTTAACTCAACTTGAAGTTTCACTAATATCCCTACGCCGCGTGAACTTTTTATTTATGCCCGCACTTTTTTTCTTTCTACTGTATAAATTTAAAAAAAAAAAAAAAAATATTTCCTTTAATCTTGGTGGATTGGGAAGTTTGCTTATTGAAGTAAACATTATTAGTTAATGTCTTGAGGGGTGGAGGAGGGGGGGAGGGAGGAGGGGTGGGTGTGGCTAGCCAAATACAAGGGACGGGTTGGAGTGGGGTGGGGGGGGGGCTGGAAATCTCCACTCACTACTTTTGTGATCTTTATCTCAGGTGCAAATAGTGTTGTTTTCGTTGACGAAAACTAAAACTAAAACCTTCGTTAACGAAAATGTTGACTTTTCGTCAACGAGAACTAAAACTAAAACTAAAATTAGAAGCAAGACTAAAACTAGACGAAAACTAAAATTATTACAGAAAAAATGAAATAAAAACTGAAACTAAAATATGACCTAGGACTAAAACTACACTAGGTGCAAACCGATGGAAGGTGTGAGTGCTCTGTCTCTCAATACATAAACATATGCACATCTTTCAATCTATCTATCTCTCAATCTTTTTATCTATCCATCCATATATATATATACTAGTTGCAAGTACCCGGCTTTGCCCGGGTTTAAAATAAGGCTTTCTGTTTACCTTCTGTTTTCTCCCTACCCCCTCTCTCCCTTCCTCTCTCTCCCTCCCTCCCTCCCCCTCTCTCCCTCTCCCTCCCTCTCTCCCATCTCTCTCCCATCTCCCTCTCTCCCCTCTCCCCCTCCTTCTCTCCCAACGTCCATCCTCCCTCTCTCCTTCCCTCCCCTCTCTCCCCTCCCTAACCCCTCTCTCCCCCTCCTTTCTCCCCCTCCCTCCCCTTTCCACCTCTCTCTCTCCCTCCCCCTTTCTCCCCCTTCCCCCTCCCCCTCCCTCATTCCCTCTCTCTCCCTCCCTGCCCCCCTCACTCTTTATCTCTCTCCCTCCCTCTCTCCCACTCTCTCTCTCCCTCCCAACCCCCTCTCTCTCCCTACCCCCTCTCTCCCTCCCTTCCTTTCTCTCTCCATCTCCCCTACTCCCTCTCCCATCTCCCTCTCCCCCTGCCCCCCCCCCTCCCATCTCCCTCTCTCCCCCTTTTCTCCCTCCCTCCCCTTTCCACCTCTCTCTCTCCCTCCCCCTCTCTCCCCCTTCCTCCCTCCCCTCATTCCCTCTCTCTCCCTCCCTGCCCCCTCACTCTTTATCTCTCTCCCTCCCTCTCTCCCACCCTCTCTCTCTCCCTCCCCTCTCTCTCCCTCCCTCCCCCCCCTCTCTATCTCCCTTCCTTTCTCTCCATCTCCCCCTACTCCCTCTCCCTCCCTCCTCTATCCCCCCTCCTTCTTTCCCTCCTACCCTCCTTTCCTCTCTCTCTCTCCTGTCCCCCTCTCTCTCTCTCTTTATCTCTCTCCCTCCCTCTCCCTCTCTCTCTCTTTCTCTCTCTCTCTCTCTCTCTCTCTGTATATATATATATATATATATATATATATATATATATATATATATATATATATATATATATATATACTTATTACTATGGCTTCACACTTCTTCTAAAATCCTTCTTCATTCCTTTATCTTCCTCAAACTATACAAATCAGGGAGCATGAAAAAACAACAACAATTCTTTGCATCACAAAGGCACAATACAGCACCAGCGCGCAAGTTCTATTCGAATCGGGAAATGACGTCACAGAGGAATTTTATTTATGGCGCCGTCGAGATTACTTTAATATAGTAAAATACTAAAATAAAAAAAATTAATTACAATTAAACTACCCATCGAGATGAAACGAAACCTGTCCTATAACCTTCCCCATGTAATTATGTGTATGTGTAACAAATTTCACATTATTTGGTTATCTGGATCTTGAGTTATAAGGGAACAGACAGACAGACAGCAAATGCCTCTTATAGGTATAGATATATATATATACTAGTTGCAAGTACCCGGCTTTGCCCGGATTTAAATAAGGTTTTCTGTTTACCTTTTGTTTTCTCCCTACCCCCTCTCTCCCTTCCTCTCCCTTTCCCTCCCTCCCTTTCTCCCTCCCTACTTCTCCCTCCCTCTCCCTCCCTCTCTCTCCCATTTCTCTCCCTCCCACCCTCCCTCTCCCATCTCCCCTCTCCCCCTCCTTCTCTCCCCCTGTCCATCCCCCCCTCCCTCCATCTCTCCCCCCTTCCTCCTTCCCTCTCTCCCTCCCTGCCCCCTCTCTCTCTTTATCTCTTTCTCCCATTTCTCCCATCCTCTCTCTCTCCCTCTCCTTCCCTTCCCTCTCTCTCCCTCCCTAACCCCTCTCTCCCTCCATTCTCCCTCCCTCCCTCCCCACTCCACCTCTCTTCCTCCCTCCCTCATTCCCTCTCTCCCTCCCTGCCCCCTCACTCTTTATCTCTCTCCCTCCCTCTCTCCCACCCTCTCTCTCTCCCTCTTTCCCACCCTCTCTCTCTTCCTCCCTCCCCCCCTCTCTCCCTCCCTACCCCCTCTCTCCCTCCCTTCCTTTCTCTTTCCTTCCCTCCCTTTCTCTCTCCCTCTCTCCCTCCCTCTCCCATCTCCCTCTCTCTCTCTCCCTCCCTCTCCCATCTCCTTCTCTCCCCCTCCTTCTCTCCCCCTGCCCATCCCCCCCTCCCTCCCTCTCTCCCCTCCCTCCCTCCCTCCTACCCTGCTTTCCTCTCTCTCCCCCTGCCCCCTCTCTCTCTCCTTATCTCTCCCTCCCTCCCTCCCTCCCTCCCTCCCTCCCTCTCTCTCTCTCTCTCTATATATATATATATATATATATATATATATATATATAAATACTTATTATAATGGCTTCACACTTCTTCTAAAATCCTTCTTCATTCCCTTAACTTCCTCAAGCTGTACAAATAGGGAAGCATGAAAAAACCAACAATTCTTTGCAGCACAAAGGCACACCAGCGCGCAAGTTCTATTCGATCATTGGGAAATGACGTCACAGAGGAATTTTATTTATGGCGCCGTCGAGATTACTTTAATATAGTAAAATACTAAAATAAAAAAAAATTAATTACAATTAAACTACCCATCCAGATGAAACGAAACCTGTCCTATAACCTTCCCCATGTAATTATGTGTATGTGTAACAAATTTCACGTTTTTGGTTATCTGGATCTTGAGTTATAAGGGAACAGACAGACAGACAGACAGACAGACAAACAGCAGCAAATGCCTCTCATAGGTATATATATATATATATATATATATATATATATATATATATATCTTTCTATTCATCTAACAGCCCATCTACATATCTCTCAATCTATTTATCCATCTATCCATTTCTCTATCTCCTTTTACTCTCGATCCATCAACCTGCAATGGAGGGGGCTAACGACTTAGGGGTGAAGGGGTGGGGTGTTTCCCGCATAGTGTTTGAGGTAGATCAGTCTCAACAGCTCCTCTCCCCCCTCCCCAACCACCACCACCCCCAGGACACACCATTAAATCCTGAGTTTATACGACACCCACTCAATACATCAAAGTATAACTCTTCACTTTGCAGATAACATACTTGCTGGGCCCTTGAGTTTGAGGGGGGACGGGCTCCTAGAAAATAATGCTTGACAGTTTTTTTCTCAATCATTATGTTAAAAGAACCCCCCCACACACACACACACACACATACACACACCCACCGCCCCCACCGCAGGTCTTGCCTTACCTATGTCGACGCCACTGCCTTTATAGATATTTTTTTTTATTTTTACGCAAATAACGCCCACAATCCAGGCCATTTTTCTTCTTCTATGACCAAGACATGCCGCAAGCGGCTGTGTGGTCTGTCTACGTCATCGATGGCGTCATCCGTGACGCGTGAGCCTGTAAACGTCACCATCCTACTCGATAGAATTCTTGGAAGACGCCACGCAAATGAACTTCATTTCACCATAGAGATGATAAAAAAAAAATAGTAAATGAAATATGACCCACAGTGCACTGGTTGCGTTTATTAAAACTGGATACATATTTCAACACACACTCGACCATTTCACACACACACACCCACACACTCATATACACATACACACAAACGTAGATGGGCGTATCCCCCCCACACACACCTACTTTACCTAGCAACGGATGACGTATACATCCCACTTGACTAGCCTCTCCTTGATAATTAGAACATTTTCTTTCTTCAAGATTTTTTTTCCCCTTCAATTTCATAATCTTTTTTTTTTAAATTGTACACATTCAATACGTGAGACGGGCAGCCATATTGAAACGTCACATATCGTCTGCAAGTGTATTAATACAAATATTGAAGAAAAACAACAATAACGTAAATAGACCAGATTTTTGCACAGCCGTTCTTAGATCCTTCCAGGCCCTAGACAGAGACTTACAGAGATATTGTGGTGCTCTGTGCCAGAGTCCAAGTCAGGGCCCTGTCTGACTGATAGATGGTGGGGACAGATGGTCGTCTGTTAAAGAGCTTGACTGTCGACCTGAAGGTCCCTGGTTCGACCTCCGGTGAGGCCAATGGATTTTCAGGTCATGGTTAAAGTCTCCGCTATACTCCCGAGATGCCTCCATGGCCATTGCACCATCGGCTATGGTGGGGATGAAAGAAGGACTCTGTAAAACCGTTCCATCAGTGGTTTATCGGATCTAAGAGATTTCATCTCATCATCCTTACAGGAACTTCACACACACACACACATTTATAGATAGATAGATAGATAGATAGATAGATAGATAGATAGATAGATAGATAGATAGATAGATAGATAGATAGATAGATAGATAGATAGATAGATAGATAGATAGATAGATAGATAGATAGATAGATAGATAGATAGATAGATAGATAGATAGATAGATAGATAGATAGATAGATAGATAGATAGATAGATAGATAGATAGATAGATAGATAGATAGATAGATAGATAGATAGATAGATAGATAGATAGATAGATAGATAGATAGATAGATAGATAGATAGATAGACTGACTATCAGAAAGAATACAGTGATAGATAGATTGGTAAAACGATCGATATAGACAGAGACAGGTAGATACAGAAATGTATCATATGTATTATCTTATTGTTTTCACTCTGTCTGAACAGATGACTACAGTGACCAGCAGAGCTGCTACACCCAAACGATCAACGAAACGGACACTTCCACCGCAGGGGTCGGATCCGGTGCATCAAGGTCAAGTCAAAATGGAGGCGGAAGTAGGCGAGTATCATTCCAGCTGGAGAGTCCGATGCGTTCAAGTTCCACCGTGGAGTTCAAAGTTCGAAGGTGTGCGCTGCAGTGCGCATGCTCTTGCAGTGGCTACTTCCGCTATCTATATATTCATTTTTTTTATCTCTATCTGTAGGCACAAAAATATGGGGGCACGTCTTTTAAATGTTTCTCTGGCACAATTAATTCCTACTTCGAAGAAAAAACGGGCACGTTTGTAAATACTAAACTGTTTGAACATCAAACGGACTTTTATTTAACATTGTTCATCTTTTTCTGTCTTTCCGTCAGTACGTCTGCTTCCTTGATTGTTTTCCACTTGAGGTGGTTGAACGAAAATGTCAACATCAGCTGACAGAATTAAAATTATTTTTCTCTCCCCCCCCCCCCTTGTCTGCTTAATTTTACTTTTTTTTTTAAAGAAGAGTTAATTCCCCTTGCTACGTGAAAGTTTTACCAGGAAGTGAGTGGCAGTGGGCGTGGCTCCATTGAGTTTGTTTACATTTGAAAACGTATTGCCGAAAAAAAATTGATTTACAGTTGGACATGAGAAATTATAACTAAGAAAAAATATAACTGGATATAATGATTTTTATCTGAATTACTTGCTAGGTAATGTTTTGCTTCGGAACTAGTGCCTTTATTTTTTTAGACTTAGGCAAATTAGGCGACAGTTTAGACCGGGGGGGGGGGGAGGCTAACTGATTGAACAGCGGGCTGCGTGGGGTTCTTGAGTTTGACAGAACGGTGGGACTTAATTAAAGCGTTCAAATGAAATGATATAAACTCCGATGTGAACGAGGAGCAGAGCAAGGTGTAATTAAACAGCCTTGACGGCTGGGCGTGGGTAGTGGGCCTGTAGTAATCACATACACGCCACACCCCTTCTATTATGTATAGTTCATTGGTTTTTTTTTCTCTACCTGGCAGGTAGATAGGACGACATTCACTCACATGAAAAACAGCCCAATTGTGTACCCTCTCTATTTCTAGGGAGCCCATATCTTCTTCTCCCTCCAGAGGCCTGAAACTTATTCCCGCCTCTGATAATATGAACTTTGTTGTTCATTTCCAAAGACCCTGGGGAATTATTTCCAATGTGTTATACACACACACACACACACACACCAGAGAGAGAGATGAAATGTCACAGTTAACATACACATATCATGATTGCTACATCCATCTCACTGACAAGCAGAACAGTTCTTACAGATAGATAAAGTTCTTACAGATAGATAAAGTTCTTACAGATAGGTAAAGTTCTTACAGATAGGTAAAGTTCTTACAGATAGATAAAGTTCTTACAGATAGGTAAAGTTCTTACAGATAGGTAAAGTTCTTACAGATAGGTAAAGTTCTTACAGATAGATAAAGTTCTTACAGATAGGTAAAGTTCTTACAGATAGATAAAGTTCTTACAGATAGGTAAAGTTCTTACAGATTGGTAAAGTTCTTACAGATTGGTAAAGTTCTTACAGATAGATAAAGTTCTTACAGATAGGTAAAGTTCTTACAGATAGGTAAAGTTCTTACAGATAGGTAAAGTTCTTACAGATAGGTAAAGTTCTTACAGATAGGTAAAGTTCTTACAGATAGGTAAAGTTCTTACAGATAGGTAAAGTTCTTACAGATAGGTAAAGTTCTTACAGATAGGTAAAGTTCTTACAGATAGGTAAAGTTCTTACAGATAGGTAAAGTTCTTACAGATAGGTAAAGTTCTTACAGATAGGTAAAGTTCTTACAGATAGGTAAAGTTCTTACAGATAGGTAAAGTTCTTACAGATAGGTAAAGTTCTTACAGATAGGTAAAGTTCTTACAGATAGGTAAAGTTCTTACAGATAGGTAAAGTTCTTACAGATAGGTAAAGTTCTTACAGATAGGTAAAGTTCTTACAGATAGGTAAAGTTCTTACAGATAGGTAAAGTTCTTACAGATAGGTAAAGTTCTTACAGATAGGTAAAGTTCTTACAGATAGGTAAAGTTCTTACAGATAGGTAAAGTTCTTACAGATAGGTAAAGTTCTTACAGATAGGTAAAGTTCTTACAGATAGGTAAAGTTCTTACAGATAGGTAAAGTTCTTACAGATAGGTAAAGTTCTTACAGATAGGTAAAGTTCTTACAGATAGGTAAAGTTCTTACAGATAGGTAAAGTTCTTACAGATAGGTAAAGTTCTTACAGATAGGTAAAGTTCTTACAGATAGGTAAACAAAGTTAAAGCGTGGCACCGACCCCCCCTCTCTCCCCAACTGCCAATTTATCCCGAACAGGTAATTTTACATAAACCCCTTAACTATCTCAAAGTGCCCCCTCCAAAATATAAGTTAATCGATCTCTTACAGTCAAATCAAATATTATCAATTCACAGACTGATAGATTTGCCAAGGACCAATCAAATGACTGAAAACCTCTACCCAATCGTCTTCAGACCTAAGACTAGCATAAAAACCGTTTGCTGTATTTACTATATTTCTTATTAATGTTCAAGATACTTCAGTTTTACAATAGGTATATATAGATACGTTCAGTATTACAGTATGTAGATACAGATCCTGCTTACTAAATACACTCGACTGTCGACCTGAGAGTTCTGGGTTCGATCCTCGATAAGAACCATGGGAATTTTCCCCAGGGTGAAATGTGTTTCAAAGTCGTCCCACAAGTCCACCCAGCTTTAAATGGGTACCTTGACTAAAACTGGGGAAGTAAAGGCGGTTGGGCTCTGTGGTGCTAACCAATCAATCCCTTCATAAGACGACGTTATTCTACACTACATCTGCCCCGATGGCCCTCGAAATCATCCTTATATACATAATCGTCTAGCCCGTGTGTCTCCCTCAGGTAGTTTTCATATCGTGCGGTGTATGCGTTGTAACCGTGTTTCTTCCTCGCAGGTAGTTTTCATATCGTATTGTGTTCATGGCAATAAAGGCCACATTTTCTTTTCTATTGCAGTATTTCGTATATTTCTTTGTTATCCCTTCTGTCGGATTTCGTTCAGCCAGCTTCAGCAGGCTTTTCCACTAACTGCTAAATAAAGTAACACTCTGCATCAAACGGCGGATTAATTTTTAAAAGCTGCGCTTCGGCCGTCTTGACGTGAGTGAGGGAAGAAGGCAAAATAGTTCCGGCCTTCAGTTGTTTATCTGGTTTTTATTTTATCTCAGGGCGGGGTGTAACTCGGTGGGCCTCTGCTCAATTATGTATTTTGTTGTTGTTTTGTTTTACCCCCCCCCCAACCCCCCTCCCCCACATAAAAAAATAATTAGAATAAAACATGACACATGATAATACGTTTTTTTTTAATGGGATTGGAGGAGGGGGGGGGAGATATGTGTGTTCATCGCCATATTGATTATTTGGTTTTTGTCTGTTTGTTTATATACGTGCTTCTCAACTTTTTGCGATGAGCTAGCCATGGAGAAACTTGTACTATTTTCGTCAAAATAATATAATTATTTTTTTTTTTTTAAGTTCCCTGGGCCCTAAAGGACCATTGTGGTAGACAACGTGTTTCTATAACCTAGACAAGTTAAAAAGTTGATTGTGTGGTCAGCACAGCGGCCAGCCAGCTTTACTTCCCCAATGTAGGTCAGGTACCCATTCAAAGCTGGGTGGACTTATGGGACTTTGAAAGCAACTGTCACTAGGACCTGGATTCATTTATTTCGTTCTCACCGAGGATCGAACCCAAGACTCTCTCTACAGTCGAGCTTCTACATCACTCGGCCATTCGTCCCCCTTTAAAAACATGTTCTACAATTTATTGTTTACATTCTTGATTAATCAAGTTTTGAGAGCCACTGAATTGGATCAAATCCTTCAGGCTGAATGTTTGCTACATAGTCAAAGGCTAATGTTTTCAAGTAGCTGGATATCGAGTTACTGTTGGCCGGATATCGAGTTACAGTTGTCTCCCAATTAGGGCAGACCTCGTCAACGTTCGTCATCGACCAGTTGACTGACTCCACTCGTAAGGATTAATTATATATAGACATATCACAATGTTTGATTGCGCGTGCGATTTGTTGGACTGGGTGATTGGATAGCCTATTGACAGGTAAAATAATTGATTGACTTAAGTCATCGAATTGTTTACCAATGGTATTGCTGATTGATAGACGAACTGATTTACTGGAAAAAAAAATTTGGCTGACTGATTGAATGACCGATTGGATTTTTAATGGGGGCAGACTGACGGACGGATAGATTGACCGGCTTGTTGTAATATTGATTGATCTATTGGTTTGGATATATGAATATGATTCATTTGTTGATTGAAAGGCTTACTAAGTAACCGCCAGACAAATTGACTTAATGAGTGACTGATGGTGTGCCGAGAGCCCAGACTTAATGACCGAGAGCCATGACTTGGTGACCGAGAGCCATGACTTACTGACCGAGAGCCCTGACTTACTGACCGAGAGCCATGACTTGCCGACCGAGATCCATGACTTACTGACCGAGAGCCCCAGCTTACTGACCGAGAGCCCTGACCTATTAACCGAGAGCCCTGACCTACTGACCTAGAGCAATGACTTACTGACCGAGAGCTAGGACTTACTGACCGAGAGGCATGACTTACTGACCGACATCCCTGAAAATTCGGGAGAATCTTTGAAGCGCCCCCCTTTTTCCGACATCTGTACATTCGGCCAACCAGTGACCTCTTTACCAGCTCTGTGTGCCCGAGCCTGGGTCACGTTAACCTTTGAAATATCTCCATGGCCCTGTACATTAGCTTCGTTCATTATCAAAACTCTTTTGCATCAGTCTCACGTCGTATACTTATCCATCTCTATTACGTCATCACAATCGTTTCTCTTCTATTTTTTTTCCCGTGCTTTTTATCAGCCTCGAACTCAAACATGAAATGTCTAAAAATATCCTGTACTCCTTAACAGATTAAATTGTAAATGTATCCTTTTTTTAAAAAAAAAGATTGGATCAGGATTTCTCTAAATGAATTCAACTAATTTATGAAATGACTTACGTCATGATGAAACCCGGAGCTGACAGAAAGTATCTGAAAGTTCTTGCGTACGCCTAGATGGCTAAGATATTAAAAGATGCCAAATTATGTAACAAAAAAAAAAGAAATCTAATTCCACAGTCTCGAACCGGCGACCACCACCACCATGCATACAGTAACTATTTTACCCAACGGCCATTTAAAAAAAAAGTTCCCTTAGTCCTACTGGGCCATCGGGGCAGATGAAGTGTGGAATTCATCTGTTTCTATAACCTCGGCATATGAAGGGGTTGTATGGTTAGCATACCGCCCAACAGCCTTTACTTCCCCCAGCTTAAGTCAGGTACCCATTTAAAGCTGGGTGGACTTGTGGGACGACTTTACACCAAATAACACATGGGGAAATTCCCATGGTTCTCATCGAGGATCGAACCCATGACTCTCAGGTCGACAGTCGAGTATCTACACCACTCGGCCATCCGTCCCATTAAACCATTTCCAATTATTCTATGCAATTGGTATTTCTTTTATCATTTTGTACTTTTTAATCTCTTAGATCAACGGTGGATAAACTATAGCCCGTGGGTCACGTATGGCCCATCAGGCCGTCTGCCCACGTATTTCATTTTAATAATGATGTGTATAAACCCTTCATTCGTCTACTCTCGTTGCGGCCTATAATCAAATGTAACAACCTATGGCGGCCCGCGATTTAAAAAGTGTGCCCACCTTTTTTTTTTATTAAGTCTTCCAGAAAAACAACTTAGAAAGAAAAATAAATATGTTTTTTTTTTTGTCTAGAATGTAGTTAGTCCAGACTGAGGCCAACTCTTGAAGTTTGTAAATGTTGGCTGGTATTTCGTTGATGTTTTTATATGTAAATATAACAAGTTTCCACTTTGAATAACACAAACACAAAGGTCATGACCTGCTACAGAAAAGGAGGACACCATTCAGGAATGCGGTCCCATTTCCTGGATATGCTAAGCAGGCGGATGACCGGAGCGCTAGCCTTGAATCAAGGGGGAGACAATGTGAAGAAAACAAGGGACGTAAGAAGGAAATTACGTCGACAACAAAATGAAGAAAAAAAAAAGAAATATCCAGGAAAACGGCATTTATCAATTATGTTTGAAGGCGATGTCATCATGGCCGATGTTTGACGATTCTCAGCTCGCGTGACACAATGCCAGTGATGACGTCACACGTCAGAAAAAAAACTTTCTGTCCACGTCAGAGAAACGTTCTGTCCACGTCAGAGAAACCTTCTGTCCACGCCAGAGAAACGTCCTGTGCACGTCATAGAACCGTTCTGTCCACGTCAGAGAAACGTTCTGTCAACGTCAGAGAAACGTTCTGTCCACGTCATAGAAACGTTCTGTCCACGTCAGAGAAACGTCCTGTCTAGTCACTAACTGTTAATGTTTTCCCAGTGACAATGCAACAACTTGACGTCTGTTTGCCCGGAGTGTGACATCACCACGATCAAGAGAGGGGTGGGGGGGGTCAGGCCCGAGTTAATAATGCTGATCGGCTACTAATTATTAGTCAAAGTCAATGCAAGAATGAAATGTTTCATTGTGTTCGTATGTAGATGAACAGGTTGCTGACCATCATCTGATCATCGATTGGAGAATATCCATGCAGCAACAAGTCTGAAGATGATGCCACAGTCTAATCTCATTCGCTGGTGTCAGATAGGTCAGGGACGCACTGAAGACACACCCCCCCCCACACACACACACATCGTTTTATTTAACAAGGGCCGGCAACTGGTAGTCGGGAGAGCTGTGCTCAGCGCAGTTGCCGTTCCTAATAGTCACGCCTCCTTTTACTCCTTCCCCTTCCCACAACGTTCTCTCCCCCCCCCCCCACCGTTATTTGTTAGTTATTCAGTCGTGCCACGCCTCGGACGCTAGGGTCAAACAACACAAGGGTGCAGGATTGATTTATTGATTGATTTTATATTGATTCTTTAAATACATTGATGGTTCTCATTATTTTTTTATTTTTTAATTTCTTTCCGTTTTTTTTTAATTTCCTGAAGAGATGGTGGATGTCTGTCTCTTATGTCCTATACGCCAGTCTGTATGCGGCCCTTCTTTCATCCACCCCATGGCCGAGATCGCGATGGTCATGGGGGTGACCGGTACAACCCCCACCCCTCCCCCACCAATGCCAGGCGCCCGTCTCAGCTGGGTTGACCTGGGGATGGGGTGTGGGGGGACTTTTGCAGGCACTTCAACCAACCATCGGTCATCGGAGAATCGAACCTTTGACTTTCACGTCGACAGTTGAGTGCCCAGGGGTGGACTGGGCCGCCGGGACACCGGGAAGATTCCCGGTGGGCCGGCAAGACCGGTGGGCCGCCAGGACCGGTGATTTAATAATTAATAACTAATATGCGGTGATATTAGAGGCAACTATCAAAATGGCGGCCATAATGTTCAAACCAACAGCGGCCGTACTCTTACGTCAATAAAATGTTACGGAGTTAACTGACAGCACAATATTTATGAAAACAACGCAGGTAGTGGTAGATCTAAATCCCGAAAATGATACTTCAGTTATGGATGATAAAAACACCAGTTACTTTTTCAAACGTCCTCAACAGAATACTTTACAATCGTTTTTTTAAATTTCACCCAATACAACCAAGTGCGAGTGAAACTGATCTACCATTTACAAATGCGCATCGAGTATTTTTCAGAAGCAATAGGAATTGGGTGTCATACTGTAAAGAATCTAAAGCTTTGTTTTGCACAGTACGCTTAGCAGGCCCGTCGCCAGGTCAAAGTAAGCAGGGGGGCACCAATACCTAGCAAGGGGGTATCTTCTCATTTTAGTTACTTTTTCTTTATTTTTTTCCTGTTTCTTCTTTTTAAGCGGGGGGGGGGGCACTCCACACCTAGCGGGGGGGGTGCACGGCCCCCCCAGTGCACCCCCCCCCTTGGCTACGGGGCTGACGCTTAGCATATGAATTCCTGTGGGAAACGTGC
>JAGDYQ010000015.1:2799297-2810142 GCA_021962125.1 Bulinus truncatus | reverse complement strand
AAAAGAAGAAAGAGAGGAAAAACTAAAGAAAGGGGGAAGGTGCCCCTTTGTTGGGTATTGTGCCCTCTGGTCATTTTGACCTGGCTACGGTCTTGGAGTTGAGGAAGAAGACTAAAGTGATCGGGAATACTTGGAGATCGGGAAATACTGAGGAAGAGCATAGTGAGTGGATGGTACATATTCAAAATGGGCTGTAGATGCTTTTGGAAGAAAAAGAAAAAAAGTTAGGCCAAATTCAAGAATGTCAAAGGAGCAGGGGTTAGGGCCCCAAACAGCTCTCAGAGCCAAATGGAAGAAGAAGAAAAGAAGGGCACAATTCAAGAATGTCACTTTAATTGATACAAAGCCGTAATTTAGATAACAATGCCAATTAATTAAGTGGAAGTATCTTCAGCCTATGTATCTTTTTTTCAATGAACCTTATGCGAGGTGGCAGCCCCCCGTAGCGTACCTTCTTACAGAGGGTCTTACCATTCTATGTGGCAGGAGCCTTAGCAATAGCGGGGGCGGCCAGGTAATACATTTTACTACAAGTGCAGAACAAATAAGCAGGGGGGCAGACAAAACGTGGCAGGGGCGGCCTCTCGCCTCCCCCGCACACTACGGCAACTGATTTATACTTCCTGCAACCATTGGGATTCATAATTAAAACTGCTTTCTGCTGTTTATAGCCAGCTTAAAAAATAACTACATAATAGTACGAATCAGCAGAATAATCTTTACAAATAATGGATTACTTTGTTGTATTCTGATATAATTATATATTTTCTAAATATTTATATGAAAATATATGAAGAACTTAATCAGGTGGGGAAATTAAGGGGGTGCAGGCACACACAATAAAAAAAAAACGATGAGAAAGTTGATTTATTTTGAAATGTAATCATTATTCATCGTTTTTTCCTTTCGCTATACTTGTTTCTTAATACACCTCTTCTATTTTAATTCCTTGAATCAGTTTCTTTCATTAATCTTCTAGTGTTAGTTCCCTTAATCATGTTTCTCTGGGCCAATCTTCAGTATGAGTTCCCCTTTAAACTTGTTTCTCCATTAATCTTCTAGTACAATTCCCCTTTATCCTGTTTTCTCACTTACCTCTCTATTACAGTTCCCCCGCACCAGTTTCTAACTAATCTTCTCTGATATAATTCCTCTTAACTGATGTTTCTTTTGGCTAATCTTCTAGGGCAGTTCTCTAAGCCTTCAAATCAACAAGTGAGAGGAAGTGTAGAATTATTCCGTTTCAAGGTAAAATCGCTTCCCATAAGTGGTGTGTATGTATTAGTGGTTAGCACAACGCCCATACGCCTTTACTTCCCATCTTAAAGCCTGAAAAAATTTAAAGCTGCGGGGACTTGTGGATGACTTTGCACAAATAACACCCGGAAAATCCATGGCGCCCTAACTCGAGGATCGAACCCCAGGACTCCCAGGCTGACAGTCGAGCATCTGGCACCACTTGGCCAATTCTGCCCACCTCCCTCCCATTGGGAAAAAATCAGATTATTTCTGTAAAATATTCTAATTTAACAATTTCATGCATAATGTATTTTTGTTTTATTTTGAATCACCTGCCACTGTGCCAGGTTATTGAAAAAAACCAAAAATGTTACATAATTATTTCCTCAGTAGGAACCTCTTGTTATAGGTGACTACTTTTAGGTGTGGAATCCAAAAAAAAAAAAAAAAAGCTTAAGGATTAACATATTAAATTTTTTTTTAAAACTAATACATACCCCCCCCCGCCCCCCTGAGGCCAGAAACAAACAAAAATGTCAACTTCCTTTAACGTAAGCTGTGCACCTGGTCAATCCAGGTTGAACAACAAGAATCAATTAATTTCGACAATGTCTTAATTAGCCTGTAAGAGGAGGTCTAACATTGAAACTGGTGTATATGTGTGTGTGTGTAAAGGGGAAGGGTGGGGGGGGGGGTGTCGGCAACGTAGTGTGTGACACGGAGCAGGAAACTATTAACATTCTGTGTGGCATGAATCACATCATTCGCACAGTTGGTCTCTTTTTTTTTTTGTTTCGGTTAATATTTAAAAATAATTAAAAAAAAATGTAATAAGCTGGGGTTTTACTATTTTTTTTTCTTAATCTAAATCTGTGTTGGTGACTGAGGCCTTAAACAACTCTAATCAGATCTAATCCAGGAGGCACCAGTTATATCCCCCCCATCACCCGCACCCCCATTTCCCAGACTTGGACTGTGGCGATAATCCAGTCAGTGTAAGGCCGTGGTAGAAAATTGGAAAGTGCGTCTCCGCGTCTAGGGCCTAGGCGCCTCGATTATCGTATGTGTGTGTGTGGGGGGAGGGGGGTTTATAAGGTAAACCACCATTCCCCTTGCTGTGAATGACATCCTACGGTGGGGTCTCTATGGTCGCTGCAGGATCGTCTATGGTGGGGGGTAGGGTGCTACAGAAACTTATATTCTACGGGACTATTCGTCGCGACCCGACCTGAAATTCGTCCGCCGCGACCCGCCAGTGGGTAGCGAACCACTCTTTGAGAACCACTGTGCTAGATAAAGAATTAACAGGCACCTTATTTGGTGAGTCCACTGCCGTCTAACAGAGGAGGGGTGGCTCTTGTTAACATTGTATCGTTAGAAGAGTTAACCTGCAAGCAGGGCTGAATAAAGAGTTAACCTGCAAGCAGGGCTTAATGAAGAGTTAACCTGCAAGGAGGGCTGAATAAAACATTCGGCTCTAAAGGCCGTATACTTAGGCCTTTAAAAAATCGGACCTCGTTTTTCAGAAATCAAGAAATCCGAGTACCTCTGTGCATGTTCGTGAAACAGCATTGCCGAACCTAGGGATTTGGAGGCCCGGGGGCTTGACCTCTTTGTTGGCCCCTGCATTTTGACATTCGATGCCATGACATGATATAATGTACTTAATATTGAATGTAAAAAACATGTTTGGGGGCCACCCTCAAGTTTGGGCCCGGGGGGACTTTAGAATTTAGACCCCCGCCTCCCCCCACCCTAGGTACGCCTCTAGGAAAAAGTACCGTATTTAAATATGTATGGGCACGAGATATTTTGGTCTCTAGGAGAAAACATTTTGGCCCACAGTAACCTAAATTCGGAGATGCATGTAACTACTATTACGTTAAGAATTACAAGCAGGAAGACAATGGTAATATCAGCTTGATAACAACATTTTTTTTTTGTTTATTTCAAGTTTTTTTTTTTTAATAAAAAGAAATATTAAATAAATGAAGAAAATAAATTACTTCATACCAGCAACACAGGTGCAATACATTGTCTTCTATGTCAGAACATTATGGCATTTGCGCCCCCCCCCGCCCCCCAAAATAAACAAAAATTAAAAGATTAGACCAAAATTAGTCACATGATACATGTCACATGAAATAAAATATTTTTTAATCTTAATAAATATTTTTGGACATTTTGGACATTACTGAGAATATATTTATTTTGTTTACGTACGAATGCTTGTAATGTAAGTAAGTTGTATCTCATGATGTTTAATACAAGTGATTTTTTTACCCCCCCCCCACGCCCCCTGATAGTTTGGTCTAGTTGCGCCACTGTATATATATATATATTAATTGCAAGTACCCGGCTTTGCCCGGGTTTAAAATAAGATTTTCTGTTTACCTTTTGTTTTCTCCCTCCCCCCTCTCTCTCCCTCTCTCCCTCCCCCTCCCTCTCCCTCTTTACCCCTCTCTCTCCCTTTCCCTCCCTCCCTTTCTCCCTCCCTCCCTCTCCCATCTCCCCTCCCTCCCTCCCTCTCTCCCTCCCTCCCTCTCCCATCTCCCTCTCTCCCCTCTCCTCCTCCTTCTCTCCCCCTGTCCATCCCCCCTCCCTCCCTCTCTCCCCCTTCCTCCTTCCCTCTCTCTCCCTCCCCTTGCCCCTCTCTTTCTTTATCTCTTCCTCACATTACTCCCCATCCTCTCTCTCCCTCTCTCTTCCCTTCCTCTCTCTCTCTCCCCTAACCCCCTCTCTCCCTCCCTCCCCCTCCACCTCTCTCTCCCTTCCTCCCTCCCTCATTCCCTCTCTCTCTCCCTGTCCCCCTCACTCTTTATCTCTCCCTCTCCCACCCTCTCTCCCTCCCTACCCCCTCTCTCCCTTCGTTCCTTTCTCTTTCCTTCCCTCCCTTTCTCTCTCCCTCCCTCTCCCATCTCCCTCTCTCCCCCTCCTTCTCCCCCTCCTTTCCATCCCCCTCCCTCCCTGTCTCCCCCCTCCCTCCCTCTTACCCTCCTTTCTCTCTCTCTCCCCACATGCCCCCTCTGTCTCTTTATCTCTCTCTCCCTCCCTCTCTCTCTCTGGGAACAGACAGACAGACAGACAACAAATGCGTCTTATAAGTATAGAGATTATTCTGAAAAAAAAAATTGAAAAAAAAAAAAAAAAAAAAAATTCACTGTCGGGATTTGAACCCACACATAGTCGGGCAAATTTGAGTCACGGCCAAGCGAGTAACCGACTGTGCTAGCGAGCCACACAAACATAATCTCAATTTTTAATAGGTTATGCGCGCAAGTTCTATTCGGGAAATGACGTCACAGAGGAATTTTATTTATGGCGCCGTCGAGATTACTTTAATATAGTAAAATACTAAAATAAAAAAAAATTAATTACAATTAAACTACACATCGAGATGAAACGAAACCTGTCCTATAACCTTCCTCATGTAATTATGTGTATGTGTAACAAATTTCACATTATATGGTTATCTGGATCTTGAGTTATAAGGGAACAGACAGACAGACAGACAGACAACAAAGACATTTTTCCCCCCATGAATAAAAACTTAATGAAATGTAATTTCCCAAATTTTCGATATTATTTATTTCATTCGTCTTCTAGCTATGCAGGTTAAAGTATTTAAAAAAAAATGTTTGTTGTTTTATTTGGAATAATCACAAGTACTAAATTAAATTAAAATAAAAGTTTAAAGTCAGACAAATGTAAATGTTTGTTAAATATTAATCATATATAAAACAAATGTATTAAACTATGAACTAAGTTATCCAATTCGAGTCTTACACACACACACACACACACACATATCCCGCCCCCCCCCACCCCGCAATCTAAGACCAGGTCTAGAACGAGCTTAAAAACGACCATATCTCTCCTTAAGTCAAGAGAAGAAGTTTTGATTAAAAAAAAATAAACAAAGATAAAACTTGCAGCTGTTGGAAAATAAAAAAAAAATATGAGTCACCGATTGATAACGGTTATGTCACATTTGTTATTCTACCTGACAGATGAGTAGTATTGTACGTGACAGATGGGTAGTTTATGTCATTATTTGTTACTGTACCTGACAGTTGAATAGTTCGACTTTTTATCGTATGTTGATAACTTACAGACACCAGTCTACAGTCAACTGTTTCCATATATATATATATATATATATATATATATATATATATATATATATATATATATATATATATATCTGACAGATGATATCTGGTCTGTTTGTCTCATTCATCGAAAAAAAAAGAGCAATAAACAGAACATCGAGAGAAAAAATAAAATATGTTCGGGGCCCTGACATTAGCGCCACCCCTATGTGTCTGTGCAAACGATAAGTACCGATACTGAAAGCAAGCTTAAATAATATTGTTAGTTTCTATGATGGAGCAAACGATTCAAATTGGGTGGTCAGTACAGGAATATAAATCCAAACCGCTATATATGCCTATTGATGTTTTTTTCAAATAATTTATTTATATAGTTGGAAAATAGACCTTTTTTTTGGGTTTATATTTTCAAAGTCTAGAAAAACGATAGGTGGAGTTGAAATCGCTTTATTAATCACAAATTACAGTCCCTTTAATATTCTATATTATTACTAGACGTCATTCGTAAGAAAAACTTACAAAAGGACATCCACTTTCATAAAAAGAGTTTTCCCTACATTATATACACCAACACAATTGTCACATGAGGATAATTTTATTTACAATGTAGATAGCGGTATGGTTATTTTTTGTAGTGATTTTTTATTAAAACCTAAGAGTGAAATAACGTTGAATATGAATAGAACCGTTTTTCTTAGGCAGTAGTTCTCAAAATGTGACTCTCCAGCTGATTTGAATGGAACGTAGGAGGCTGATTTGATATAAGTTGCTTTCAGTCAATGGCATTCTACATTATATTTTATCTTTTCTTAGTGGTTCGCTTGAATCCCTAAGTGTGAGAACTAAAGTGACCTAGGGTAAGAAATCGAATTTGAAGCATTCATTATCTTGACAATTGATTGACGCAGTATGTAGAAATTAGACAAAATAAGACCTGGGTCTTGGACTAAGAAACGATGATGGCTCATTTTGCTATATCAATTTCAATTAACTGTGGACATGAATAAGAACTGTATTGACTTATATAAGAACAGTATAATTCAGTAAAATATTTTCTTAAGTATTTAAGTGTCCGTTTATAACAACACAAGAAGGTGGGCAAAAAGTTTTCTGGTCGAGAATTTGAGGAAATTGGTCGTCTCATTGGGTTCAATAGCTCCAGTGGAACGGATGTAGATGTTGACCATCGACCCCCGTAGCGTGAAAAATTCTACAGCAGGGGCCATGCATTCTACAGCAGGGGCCAGGCAATGGCATAGATTGGGGGGTCAGGTAATACATTTTACTAAGTGAACAAATAAGCGGGGTGGGGGCTGACAAAACTCGGAGAAGGCCCGACCCTTGCCCCCCACGCTACGGGCCTGGACGACATGTATATAAATTAAAGGCCAAACATCATAACATGATGATGCTTGGGCTGCGGATTAGAGTTCAAACCATTCAGTTCCCCAACATAGATCTCACCAAGGACGGTCAACATTTGAGGAGAGGGGAGAGGGCATTTGATTATTATTGTGATTAAAGCCGGTACATTAAAGTCACAATCTAAAGTACTACAGTAATGCTCATAGAGTGCTTTTTTTAATGTCTGAAGCCCAGAGGTTAGGGACCACTGGGTTTAACAGTCGGTCGGGTCGCAGTTTGCCCATGGCTGTAGCAGTCTTAATTTGTTATAAGGGTGTAGGTCATCACGAGCTTCATTATTGATGAGGTAATTTTGTTTTAATAAGTTCCTTTTGAAAACACAATCATATTATGTGGACGGTCTCTAAATAAGTAGATATTAGTAGATATTTATTCGTAGATATTAATGATATTAAATATGATATATTAGTAGATATTAGTAGATATTATTATTAGTAGATTTTAGTCGATATTAGTAGATATTAGTAGATATTATAGCCCATTAGTTGCTTAAATTGTGAGTCGCGGGCAATTTTAACGATCACGACAAGCAATTATATTTATAATAAAGTATCGACAATCTATGAATGGATCAATATTTATCTAAATGTTAAAAAAAAAAGTTTGTTATTCTGAAAAAAATATAATAGAAATGTTCATATCTGTAAATAAAACTATTGAC
The DNA here is from genome assembly GCA_021962125.1 of Bulinus truncatus. Lineage (NCBI taxonomy): Eukaryota > Metazoa > Mollusca > Gastropoda > Planorbidae > Bulinus > Bulinus truncatus. Next base: position 2,802,705 of record JAGDYQ010000015.1, on the reverse strand, counting down.
TCTGTTTAGTTATATTCATGCTTTTACTACAGTTTTTACACACGTGAGCCGCGTAAAGAAATTAATATTTATAGTGGTCTAACATTGAAGGAATCACTATCCATACAACTATATATTTGTCTTGTTTGATTGTATAAATCAGCCGTTTATATATATAAAAAAAAACCAAGAAAAACCCATTAATAACGGTCCTGGGAAGTAGATTGGGCGATACTAAAGTTACTATAGCTAAAATTAGGTCAGGGTAAAGAACGGTAATAAAAAGGAAGATTACTTACTGATGACTAATTTCCTTGAAGAAATACTATATATATATACACATACATATACATACATACATACATACATACATACATATATTAATTGAGATACTGCCAGTACTATTTATTACTGACTTAGAAGATGAGGATTGTCCGTCACTTTATTAACCGATATCGAAATGATCATAGTTTTATCATTATATTTCTAGTATCAACTAACCAGACCCCCCGCCAAAACACCCCCTGCCCTATGGGGCCCCTTAGTATTAATGTAAACTTTTGTATTTAATATTTTATTTAGACAGGTACTTTTGTCTAGAGGCTAATATCTCACAGAATCTGTGAAACACTAAAGCCTATCAGGCCCTATGCTAAGGAGGGGGGGCAGGGGCATTAATATAAATAGATAATACAAGTAGTCCACATTTTTTTTGTAGACATGGGCTTAAACATAAAAGATGTATGTAACATAAATACATATGTAAACATAAATATGTTATATGTAAACATACAGCTGATTTCTATTATGTAAATATAATAAGTTATATGTAAACAAAGATATGTTATATGCAAATATTAACTATATACCTTATCATGCATACCTTCGGCAGATAGTAGTGATCAGAGGGGATAAAATCCAAACTTGAACGTACTTTTGAAAAATAAATTTAATCTCTCACTTTTTGCTTGGTCTGTTATTGAATATTTATCAGTGGAGTGACCACACACAAAAAATTCATTACGTTTGATACACAAACTTTGAGCCGTAGAAAGAGACTAATCCTATAGATGTATATATATATATTACACCACTACATAGGCACTTCTCTTCTCTTGTTAAATAAAAACATTAAAGAATATATAACAACCAAGAATGCAACACACAATAATGCCAAGGGTAAAAAAAAAAAACACAACAATAGAAGAACATAGGATCGCTTACTAGGTATCAACACAATTCCTGAGTCCAACACACTACACACTCCACACACACACTATATACTAACACAATGACGCGGTGGAGTGATGATATCGATTCCCCTGTTTACAGAAGTAAATACTCCACAGTCCGAAATCAACTTATGTGTGTGTGTGTGTTTGTGGCTACGTGCGTGTGTATTTTATTAAGTAGTTATATGTGCCAAGTCCCAATAAATAAAGGGGAGAGAAGCTTAGAAGGCATTACAACCAACTTGTACTGATAGTCTTTACTACACTCGCTGGAAAATAAACCGCTTCTTCCCCCTCACCTCACTCCCTCCACAGGCACAGCGGTAGAACAACACGTCACACCACACACACACACACACACACACACACACACCCACACACACACACACACACACACAGGTAGGCACACACACACCCACACACCTGGTGTAAAACTTGGTCAAAAAAAGATGACGTACACATTTTTTTTTTCGTCAAACAATGTTCATTAGTGGAAGAGGTGGACAACTGAGGCGTTTGGGAGGGGGGAGGGAAAATGCGTTGGGGGGGTATAAAGAAAAATCCCTCCCCGCCCCTTTCCCGACGTAGGTATTCGATGACCGGAGGTAGAACATTGACAAAAATAAAAAAAATCAAGGTAGGGAAAGGATTGGGGGGGGCGGAGAAAAGGGCGGAAGGGGGCAAATATTAATAAAAAAAATTGTATGGGGTAAGGTATAAGGTCGAAGGTCAAATGTGCATGACCTCTTGAATACAGAATTATGTTTTTAATACCGTTTGAATTGACACCTTTTTTTTTTTTGTTAGCGATGGCGAGGTAACCGATAATTGAAAGACAATCGCCATTTTCAAAGTTGAATCATTGAAAAAAAAAAATTAAAATTTACAATATAAAAAAGAAAATAATTAGGTTTAATTTTTGATTAGTTCTTTGTTTTTTGAGCATTTTCGAAAAAATGCTCTATTATTCCCTTTGTTGTCTGTCTGTCTGTCCGTCATCACCCTAGATCTCAACAACCATAAGTCCTAGACCCATGATCTATATATCATTTTGTAGGTCTTGGCCTGCCAAGAAAATGACTTTCCCACCCCCCAGCTCCCATTTTCGCGATCAGCCTCTGAGGGCCAATAAAGGGGCTTAGAGACACGTACCGTTTTTTACTATATAAGCTATATTAGCCGAGAAGCGCCCTATATCTCAACAACCCTTAAGTCCTAGACCCATGATGTATACATATCATTTATGTAGGTCTCTGGCCTGTCATATGTACATCAAAAGTTCATTTCGCAATAGGACCTCCTGAGGGCCGGGCTTTAGGCTCCTAAGGGGCTTATATATTATATATATAGCCCCATTCTACACTAATACGTTCAATAACCCATTCATTTGGTGCGAAATATGCACGCACGTAGTTCGCCAAGATTTATTAAGAAACTCATCAAATGAAATAGTAAGCTTGTGTTCTGAGTTTAATTGAAAGTATCAGAGCTATGCAACAATTGACGAGGTTTTCGGACGATTAAATGACTACAATTTCGAATGTTTTCAATTATGAGTCTATTTCAATAACCACCAAACCACTTGTAGTTAGATTTAAGAGAAAATAATTTTTTTCAAATATAAAGAACGTCTTTATAATATTTTTTTTACAGACATATGCATTACACAATTGAATTTATAAACATTTCCAAAATTTACAAATATTTACACTGAAAGCTAACAAACGTACTGATACATAACACGAAAATGCGCTAACACGTCTGTGTCAGAATGGAACAGGCTTCATTGCTTGTTTTTAGTAACCTATAACTTAAAAAAAAAATGGTGTTAAGAATCAATTGAAACACAATTCAAATGCATTTTTCATATGCAATTAAAAAAAAGTGACATTTCTGAATTAATTTATTGGCCGAAAGAATATATTGTTAGAATAATACGTAGAGCTGTTTATTTGTATTTTTACGGGCTACTCGGCATATATTTATTATATATTATATATATCAGGACTTCGGAAAAGTTGGTGTCGAGAACCACGTGGCAACTGATTTTAATCCTGGATTAGGGGGCCCTTTGACTCTGGGGACCCTATTGGACTCGACCAGTTTGTCTATTAATGTTCAAAATACTAATGAATTAAAAACGAACCAATGCATTAAGTTAATTTAGTTGTTTACCTAACAGCCCATCTATCCAGCC